>OZ024910.1:7106063-7298563 GCA_964017125.1 Flabesymbios commensalis | reverse complement strand
TGGGAGTAGCCTTTTTTTAATTTGCTCGGTCGCTGTATAAAATTTTTTAACAAAATTTATCTCAGATAATTTTTTTCATCTTCCCCTAACATCGCTGAAAATCTGGTGGAATTTTGTTGTGTATTTTGCAACTTGGACCATTTGGCATGAAATAGAATTTTTGTTTCACGGTAAGGAGGCCACCATTCAATCTGCAGGGGGGGGGGGGGCTGAGGTTGTTTTTTTAAATAAATAATTTCAGGCGGACTCTGCGTGAAATAAATAATTCACTTTAAAAAATGTTTTATATAAACAAGTAATAAATTTGAAATTTTCAGCGCGCCGCCGCGCCAGGTTGAAATAAATAATTTGTCAGCAACAAAAACTCCAGCCCCCCTGGATAATAAATGGTGGCCCCCTAATGGCTTAAAAAAATATTACATGCTAAATGGTCTAACTTCGATGATACACAAAAAATCCACCAAATTTTCAGAGATGTTGGGGGAAGATGAAAAAAATATCAGTGAAAAATTTTGGTAATTTTTTTTAAACAGCGATCAAACAAATTAGAAAAAGGCTACTCCCAGGATCTGGTGAAACAGACTGTATACATGGGGCTGCTGAATCTGTGTAGTGCTGAGAGGTGGGGTAGACTTGGGCTTACCTTAGCCCCAGCAGTGGCTGACACTGACAGTGTTTGCGATGGCGCACAGGATCTCGCGGTGATCGAGGGGTGAAATCTTAGCTAGGCCCTAGGGTAGACTTACCCCTATAGTCATGTTAATATAGTAACGTCACTCGTTAGCCACTGCTACTGGCCCAGACGGGTCCGGTTCATTGACTGTCAGTGTCACTGCCTGGTGAGACTTGAGTTTGAGATTGAGAGATTGAGCGTTCACGGCTCGGCTTCTCCATCAAATTAAATTGTAAATCTTTATTGTCAACGTGTTGATTGTAGGCCTATATATTTAGCATGTGTATTTAAACTCCAATTAGATATGTAATTATTTTTCACGATAATTTAAATATAACGCCACATTATTGATAATATGGTCTCACAACCCTAAATAAGCCGAAATCCAGGGAGGTGTCTACTAATGATGGAATCATCACACAAAATATTTTTAATGCGGCTGTTCCAACCTCTATTGAAACAAAATAAATACAAAGAAGTAGTAATTTTGTGAATATTTAATAAGCCCACGTTATCTTCTTTGTCAAGGATATCATATATAACTGTTTCATGATAACCTCGCAGGGATACAGTGGGTTAAAATGATGTGTGTCTGTTCTGTGAAAGAGAGCACGGATTATAGCCCAATTTTAACAGTATTGACTTTTTTACACTCTAGGGGGCGTAGCTCAAAATCTGTCTGGTAAATATACCCATAGCGGGCCTGTTTTCGAACAAGGACATCTCAAGCTTTATCCTGATATGTCACACTAAATATCTAATAGGGTGAAAAATGGTGAAATCGGCCTGCGGAATTGAGGCAGTTTACATGTGTTTCAATGGGACTGGCATTTGGGGTGGTGAGACCATATACAGTGGAAGGCCCTGGACGGTACATTGAATACGGAATAAAATAGAACGCACCAATAAGTTGATGATCCGTTTTCTCTATATCTATGGCTAATATGATATATATATATAAGATTATTTAGTCTTCAAACTGGCATCAAATTGTTACATCTATTACTGTATCGATCCAACTATAAGTAGCCCTGCTCTTGTTCAGCACTGGTCGTTTTTTGCTATGAAGGAATATAAAGAATGCGTGGAATGTCAGACGATATTGACCGGTGTAATAAACTTGGATAGCCGTGGTGTGTCACGATACAAGGTGCCATAACCACCGATTATCGATTGCGAAAATTCTAGTATTTTACGTTACCAAAAAAATAGATAACCCACTGTGGACCCCCTCCTTCTAGACCTTTGGCTCTGCTTTTAATCTCATCCCTGCTAAATAGATAACCCACTCCTTCTAGACCTTTAGCTCTGCTTTTAATCTGTATTTCCTCTCATCCCTACTACAGCCTGTAATTCTAAAAATAGACTAATCATAACAAACAGCAAATATTCTACGGCAGTCGCACAGGGTACGATTCTATATAAGAAAAATAGATATACACTGCGTGGTTTATTATCTAATTTTAAACTACTTGCTTTGTCATTCTACAAATGAATGATAAATTGATCCTGTGTTTCTTTGATGTTGAACCTAATTCACAGTCATTAACCAGCACTGACCCTTATCATTCATTTAAATTTTAAACCACTTGAGGTTGTGTCTCGCTACCGCGATCCACAGCCTCAAGTGGTTGAAAATCACTCATATTTGTTTAATTTGGGATCAAACATTTCCAAATCTCGATGTTTAAACAGTCATGTTATTCCCAATAACGACTATTGTCGTGATTAGCAGGCAAAGGGAAAACCCCTGCTGAACTGTTTGTTTCTATTTTACACTCACTTGAACTTGGAATCCCATTTTCAAACGACGAAAAATAGGCATATTTATGAAAAACAGACTTCTTATGTCGACATGTCCAAATGGCCCAGTTTAGCCTACATGTGCACAAAAGTGGTCTAAAACCACATTTATTTCATTTCATTTACATTTCCAAAATTGAATTATTTGATCTGCTGAGTATACGAGTTTACCTGTAAACTGATTTATCAATTTTTACCAATACATGTATATACACACAGAAGCACTAGGGTTAAATCCACATACCGTTAGTTCATGGTGCACAAAAGTAGGCACAAAAGTAGGCATGTATTACTTTAATCAAAAGAGATTAAAAATGTATTGCATATTGCATTGAACGGACTATTTTGAAGGAGTTGTCCTGATAATGATAATAACATAAATCTCCCCACAGTGTCTCTGGTTTAGAAAACAGTATAAAATCTTTTTATAACAGGTTATTCGAATACAATCCATATAATTCGGTCAACTAATTTTGCTCACTTTTTGTAGTTGCATGCACACATCATAATTACGTTCGCTCACATATGTTATAATTGGCGTTTGAAAGTACTGAAAAGTCATATCATTTCGGGAAAGGCTGCTCAAGCGCAGTTGGCTATCGGTGTGGCTGATAAAACATGAAAACGGGTCGTGAAAAACGGGTCGTCAT
The DNA here is from genome assembly GCA_964017125.1 of Flabesymbios commensalis. Taxonomy (NCBI): domain Eukaryota; kingdom Metazoa; phylum Annelida; class Polychaeta; order Terebellida; family Flabelligeridae; genus Flabesymbios; species Flabesymbios commensalis. The sequence goes on along the minus strand of OZ024910.1, from coordinate 7,295,437 downwards.
CGCTAACGTCAACTGGATGACGGTCAGCGTATGATGTTGATTGACAATCTGCCACAAATTCGACTGCAGTATGCATTGACAGTTCATCACTGGTCGTCGAGGTTTTATTTATTAACCCTTTAGCCGCCAAATTATTCAATTTGAATTTACACCCACTGGCAGTTGTGTCTCGCTGACGCGATCCACAACTTCAAGTGAGTGAAAATTATTCAGATTTGACAAAATGGAGGTCAACTCTTTTTCAAATCTTGCTGGTTGATGTCACATTTTATCTTAACTTTTTTAAAATGTGGTACTTAATGTGCTAATAAAAATGAAAACCCGAATATATGCGACACCGGCGGTTAAAGGGTTAAGCAACTACGGGAACCTGGCAGTGATTAAAACTGGAAACGACATTGTAATTACCAGGTATGATTAATTACATACGTCATTAGAAGGATACATGATACTCACTTTCTGTGGAACGCTGCCTTATCAATTACACGTTAACAACCCTTTGTCACCAAGGGTGTCACACGTTAACCCTTATCCTGCTGATCACGACTATTGTCAGTTTTAATATGTTTTATTAGTCGATCAAATCACTGATACTGGGAAGGAAATGTGTTTTCAATCATCAAGATTTGCAAATGTTTAGTCTCAAATTAAACAAATATGAGTAATTTTCACCCAGTTTAAGTTGTGGGTCGCGGTAGCGAGAGACAGCATCAAGTGGTTGAAAATTTAAATAAATTACAGGATACGGGTTAATAACCAGTTACCCCGAGGGTCTATGTATATTTCTGGTTTTAGTTGTACCACAGCTGCATCAACCTCTGTAATCAGCGTAGTGCTTACGGAGTACAGAGGTGTCCGCTCTACACAGTGGACTACTACTTTAAATCACCCAATTGCACGTACATGGAGACATTGCCTTTGGACTACATCTAGGCCATACAACAAACACGAAACGTTGGACCAACATCAGTACAACACTGGGTTGACGTCTTGCTGAGAAAAGGAAGGAGAGATGGGCTGATCTCAGCACTAGTCACCACATCAAGCCCGAGCCTTCAGGCTCTGGCTTGATGTGGTGACGAGTGCTGAGATCAGTACATCTCGCCGTACCCAACGATGCAGTATGTATTTTCTCGTAGGAATATCTATCTGAAACGGCAAAATGAAACTGAACTGTGAAGCGTATAAGAGAGAGTGCCCCATCTCACCATACGTTTCGTAGTGAAAGCCAACAGCATGAGTGCGAGAATACACTTGTTCGGCACGTCTGGGCAGATTTTTAATTTCGTTTTCCCCATCCTGAAATCACGTCCTCCATCCTCCGACCTGGAGAATAACTGAGGTTATTGGTCTGTAATAAATTAACCCCTGGTGGACTTGGTGGAGGAAGGGCAACTTTGCTTTAATCTTTTTAATGTGGTATTTTAGCGGCTAAAGACGATTCCCGCACAGAAAGAGCAGAATCTGACGTGTATAGATAGACGTTAGATGTCTAAAGTCGATTCCCAAACTGAAAGAGTAAAATATATAGTAATGACCGTGAACCAATAATATAGGTATTCAACATTAAACGTTAACATTTTATCATGATCACAAATTGAAAAAACCTTTTGGTCTCTTGGTTTATATAGAACTATTTCAGCGCGTAAACACGAGACGTTGAAACAATGTTGGCATAATGCTGGTCCAGCTTCGCAGACGGTGGCCCAGCATTACGCTGGATATTTTTGCTGGACATGTAATGTCAAATAACTGATCAAAAGCCGTCTGATTGTTGGGAAAATTACGACATTTTGGCCGAGAGTATGCTCGGACATTTTCATTATATTCCCAACTGGACTTAAAGAAATATGATATAGTGCGGTTGCCTGAGAATAAACAACAATGTAGGCAAACTAACTAGCAGTATATGGTGTCATATGATGATCACATAACTGGTATAAGATTTGTACACATAACTTATATGCACATGGTCAAGATACTAAATTTTGACAATTGGACTTTGTGTTTACTTGTCCCTGTTGCAACCTGTAATTCTATAAATAGACTCATACAGTAAAACAAACAAACAACAATTCTGAGGCAGCCGCACTGGACATGCTGGATACGATCCTATCCCTTTAATCAGACCATTATCTTTTAAATTGTGCCTTATTCGTCTATATCAAATGAGAAAATATATATTGCTGTAATATGTCAGCTGTTTGTTATGTCATTCTAAGAAATTATGACAAATCGATCATGTGTTGCTTTAATGCTAGTCCAACTTCACAGTCATTGGTGGAACCAGTATTGAAAGGTTTAACCCTTGAATTGTTTGTTTCTATTTTACACTCACCTGCTCACTAGAACCCCAGCTTCAAACGACGTAAAATAGTCATATTTATGAAAAACAAACACCTCCAAAAGTGACTGATTTAATTCGCTGAGTATATCCAGCAAAATGTAACGATATATATATATATATATATATATATATATATATATATATATATATATATATATACGGACCAGAAGCACCAGGATTAAATCCATATTAGCTCCTGTCTCATGTGCTAGTATTCACTGTTAAATATGACTATTTTTCGGTTTTAAAAAATTGTCATATTTATGAAATAGACATCTCCAAAATTGAATGATTTAATTCGCTGAGTATATCCAGCAAAATTTGTTGATACATATATACGGATCAGAATCACCAGGGTTAACCCTTACAGCGCGGGGCTCGATTTTAGTCGTCAGAATCTGACGTCTGTAGACGTCAGATTCTGACGACTAAAGTCCCTGCATTGTAATAATAAAAATATTAATAATGGTCGTAGACCCATAACACAGGTATTCAAATGAATCAGAAAGAGCTAACTAAGACATCTATGGTGATTTCGAATTGCTTAAAACTCTTTGGTCTCCATGATTTATACAAAATTAATTCGGCGTTTTAAGGGTTAAATTCACATAAGTTCTGGTCTCACGGTGGCTGGTATGCGTTATTACGTTACTCTCGTTTTACGGCTTCGTCACTGACTAGTTTTATGGCCCAGCTCCCTATTATGGCTCAGCTAATATCACGTCGGTGCGTGACTAAGGCTACTTATGGAAATACATATGGTTTTGTCTTGCTTTTTGCGGTATATTATCCCATTATCTGTCTCGTCTAATTAATTAGATAAATGTTTTTTCACTTTTTTTTACTGTTACATTGATAAATCATAGAAATGTTTTTGTTTCTCAAATTGATCTAGTGATACCATTTTAATGAAATTTAGAATTAAAACTAGCACTAAGATATGCATATGTTATTTAGCTAATATGGGTGTTGATGTTAATATTCATGTATAAGAATTGTTGGTAAATATGCCTACTATTAGCGATAGCAATCTTGAATTATCTACTCAAATTTAATCATTATTTAATTACATTTCGACTTAGCTTTCTAATCCTAATTTTAGCACATCACATTTTCGTATATTATTGTGAATGCGTATAATTCTACGTGTCTTAGATATGACGCAGATACGACATAGATAGGTTTATTTTTGTGTTCAAACTGTCATCAAATTGTTACATCTATTTTTGTATCGATCCATCAATAAATAGGGACATTGCTCTTGTTCAGCACTGGTCGTTTTTCGCTATGAAGTTAATAGGAATGTAAAGAATGTGTGGAATGTGATTGGCCTCAGAGCAACGCCGAAAAAACGTGGCACCGTGAAAGATAAACTTATCCCAGCTTTCATTTCGCGGCGCGGCGCTGCGTTTGGTGAGGCCGTACCTTTAGAGTGTTGGTGATAAATCACCTTTATATCTGGTTGTTAATCATGGCGTCACAACACATCGTGCAGACGCTACAGGATTTATATTATCAGTGTAAATAATGGATCACCGGATATCATGAAATGGCTGGATAAACAAAAAACTGCGCCGCTGCATGCATGCTGGGGACGTAGCAAGACGCTTAATTAGTTTTGTATGAACCATGAAGCCCGAAGGTTTTTTCAATTCGAAATCATCATAAATGGCTTAGTTGGCTCTTTCCGCTCCCGTATGTGTTTTCTCGTACAAATATCTATCTTAAACGGCAAAATCAAACTGAGCTGTGAAGCGTGTAAGAGAGAGTGTGAGATGGTCTGATCTCACCATACGTCGTGTAGTGAAAACCAACAGCATGAGTCAACGATACACTTGTTCTGCATGTCTGGCAAGATTTTTAATTTCGTTGTCCGCATCCTGAATTCACGTCCTTCAACCTCCGACCTGGGAAATAACTGAGGTTATTGGTCAGTAATATGTTAACCCCTGGTGCACTTGGTGGAGGGAGGGCGGCTTTGCTTCACCCTTTTTAGTGCGAAAATCTGGCGGCTAAGGTCGATTACCGCACTGACGTTTTATCAATTTACGTCAGATTCTCATGTCTAAAGTCGATCCCCACACTGAAAGATTAAAACATATATAATGACCGAAGACCCATGACATTGGTATTCAACTGAAACGGAAAGTGGCAACATTTTATGCTGATTTCAAATTGAAAAACCTTTTTGGTCTCTTATTTTATATAGAACTATTTCAGCGTTTTATAGGTAAACACGAAACGTTGAGCCAATGCTGGCTTAATGCTGATCCAGCTTCGCAGCTATGGCCCAGCATTACGCTGGACATTTTGCTGGACATGTAATGTCAAATAACCGATCAAAAGCCGTCTGATTGTGGTGAAAATTACGACATTTTGGCCGAGAATATGTTCAGATATTTTCAGTATATTCCCAACTGGATTTCAAGAAATACGATCGTATCCAGTGCGGTTGCCTGAGAATAAATAACAATGTAGGCACACCCACCAGCAGTATATGGTGTCATGTGATGATCACATAACTGGTATAAGATTTGTACACATAACTTAATATGCACAGGGTCAAGGTAAATTTTGACAAATGGACTTCTTTGTGTTTACCTGTCCCTGTTACAACCTGTAATTCTAAAAATAGACTCAGACATCAAAGCAAACAACAAAAATTCTGAGGCAGCCGCAATGGACATGTGGTATACGAGCTTATCCCTTTAATCATACATACCTTCTATCTTTTAAAGTGTGCCTTATTAGTCTATATCGAATGAGAAAATATATATATTGTTGTAATTTGTCAGCTGCTTGTTATGTCATTCTAAGAAATTATGACAAATTGATCAGTTGCTTTAATGCTGGACCAACTTCAGAGTCATTGGTTGAACCAGCATTAACTCTCACAACGCTAATAACTTTTTGTATAAACCATGGCGGCCAAAGGTTTTTTTGATTTAAAATCATCATAAATGGCTTAGTGAGCTCTTTCCGCTTTATTGGATTACCTATGTTATGGGTCTACGGCCTTTATAAATATTTTATACTTTCAGGGTGGGGATCAACTCGAGACGTCAAAATCTGACGTCTACAGACGTCAGATTCTAACGTCTAAAGTTGATCCCCGCACTGTAATGGTTAAACCCTTGCATTGTGCTGCTGAATTGTTTGTTTCCATTTTACACTCAACTGAACTCCAGCTTCAAATAACGAAAAATAGTCAATATTTATGAAATAGACATCACCAAAATTGAATGATTTAATTCGCTGAGTATATGTAGCAAAATTTATCAATATATACATTTAGAACTACATCATTACTGTTTCCTTTATTGTATACCCCTAAATATCGAGTATTTTAAAAACACCACAATTTAGACACACTTAAGAAAGATTTCTAGGATAAAGGGGATGGAGGTGGCGCCACCAAACTGTAGTTTTCCGTCTTTTAGTTTTTCTTCATTCTTAACTAAAAGACGGGAATTATTGGGGTATGTAAAAAAGTATGTAAAAATACCAGATAATTATTATTGGGGTAGCTAAAATACCTGATAATAAAGTGTTTTTAAATATATATATACGGACCAGAAACACCGGGTTAAATCCACATAAGCTCCAATCTCACGGTGGCTGTTATGCTTTATTACGTTACTCTCGTTTTACGGCTTCGTCACTAACTAGTTTTATGGACCAGCTCCCCATTATGGTTCAGCCAATATCACGTCGGTGCGTGACTAAGTCTAATTATGGAAATATATATGGTTTTGTCTTGTTTTTGTTGCGGTAAATTCCACTATTTGTCTCGTTTAATCAATTAGATAAATATTTTTCTCTCTTTCTTTGCCGTTACCTTCACACATAATACCATGTCGATATGATTGATATATCACGAAAATGTTATCGTTCCCGAAATTGATCTGAAATATTATGGCAATTAAGAAAAATAGCACAAACTTAGGTATACACTATTTTGCGAACATAGGCATTGATGTTGATATGACTCCATCATTTTTTTTCGTATAGCACTTTTTTGTATGTGTGCCTACTATTTTGGTTTCTTATATGGGCATAAGATGTGAACATGTCCATAGACTAAAATCGCGAAAAAAAAAAAATTGGGTTGCTGTGGCATGTCCGAAATTAAATTTCATCCATATTTCTCGCTTGGCGGGTGAATGTGCAAAACGCAATTTAAAAAACTTACGCGATTCTGATCTATGGAAATTTTCACATCTTATGACGAAATTAAGACGCCAAAGTAAAAATACCTATTTTTTTAGGATTTTAGCCGGATTGTGTCGCTTTAAGACATGCGTATAATCCTACTTAGCTCGCCTATGATGCAGATATGACATATATATGCATATTTTAGTCTTCAAACTATCATCAAATTGTTAAATCTATTTCTGTATCGATCCAGCTATAAGTCGTTTTTCGCTATGATGTTAAGAGGAATATAAAGAGTTCGTGGGATATATGACGATATTGACTCGTAATATTGACTGTGATAAACTTAGATAACCCTGGTGTGTCATGATACAACTTGTCATAATACAGCCACCATATACAGGTGTATGACATCGATTGTGACAATGCTGGTATTTCACGTTACCAAAAACAAATACTCTTGCACAGGTTTTGTATTTGTAATTGAGTAAAAAATGTCATTTTTACAAGAAAAGACCAAGCCATATCTGAACTATGTATACGAGGTAATAAATATATTTTAGTGTGAACCAAGTCATATCTGAACTACACGCGTATCTAGTATTTATATATAATTGCAATACCGTCTTCTATGATGTCGACGTCAATTGCTCAGATATATTTTTCACTATGGTCTATGCTGCGATGATATGCATACATTCTCACACTCTGCGCAGTGGTTTTCACTATGATACATATACCCGTATCAGCCCATATCGCATTCTGGCTGTATCTTGAAATGCAATCTATGGCAGTTATGTCATGTGTGATTTGATCGCGTGAGAAAATACAAACGTTGTTCATTTGAGTGCATTAATTTGAAAATACTCTCACCCTCTCACACTTTATTCATTGGACGAGTGCTGTATTTCCCCATATCGCACACAAATTAACATTATTTGCATATCACAATTTTGTGCAGCAAATATCATATTTTTAGAACGTGAAGCCTACATTTATCATTCCCATATTAAAATATAAAAATATATTTGTTGCTGTATCATTGATTGTGTAACGGGGTATAACAAACTTGTCTGCTAATATTTATATACGGCCCACCCTGGAGCAGATAAACATGTTTTAATAAATACAGCAAATACACATTTTTAACACAGCACATGTAGTTTTCTTCATTTATGGTAGTATGTGTAGTTCTAGCCCTGGTTGAAAACCAAAACTGTAATAATTATGTTTTTAAGCCCTGTAGATACGAGATACTGACCCATTAAACCCAGTAAGGACAAGTTACTGACTCATTGAACCCAGTGAAGACGATCTACTGTCCCATTGAACCCAGTGTAGACGAGTTACTGACCTATTGAACCTAGTGACGACGAGGGAATGACCCATTGAACCCAGTGGAGACGAGTTACTGGTAAATTGAACATAAAGAAGCCGAGTTACCCACCCATTGAATCCAGTGAAGACGAGTTACTCAGCCCATTGAACCCAGTGACGACGAGGGAATGACCCATTAAACCCAGTGAAGACGAGCTACTGACCCATTGAACCCAGTGAAGACGAGTAACTGACCCATTGAACCCAATGAAGACGAGTAACTGACCCATTGAACCCAGTGAAGACGAGTTACTGACCCATTGAATCTAAAGAAGACGAGTAACTGACCCATTGACCCTAAAGAAGACGAGCTACTGACCCATTGAACCCAGTGTAGACGAGTTACTGACCCATTGAACCCAATGAAGACGAGTTACTGACCCATTGAACCCAATGAAGACGAGTTACTGACCTATTGAACCCAGTGAAGACGAGTTACTGACTCATTGAATCTAAAGAAGACGAGTAACTGACCCATTGAACCCAGTGAAGACGAGTTACTGACCTATTGAACCCAGTGAAGACGAGTTACTGACTCATTGAATCTAAAGAAGACGAGTAACTGACCCATTGAACCCAGTGAAGACGAGTTACTGACCCATTGAACCCAGTGAAGACGAGTTACTGACTCATTGAATCTAAAGAAGACGAGTAACTGACCCATTGAACCCAGTGAAGACGAGTTACTGACCCATTGAACCCAATGAAGACGAGTTACTGACCCATTGAACCCAATGAAGACGAGTTACTGACCTATTGAACCCAGTGAAGACGAGTTACTGACTCATTGAATCTAAAGAAGACGAGTAACTGACCCATTGAACCCAGTGAAGACGAGTTACTGACCCATTGAACCCAGTGAAGACGAGTTACTGACTCATTGAATCTAAAGAAGACGAGTAACTGACCCATTGAACCCAGTGAAGACGAGTTACTGACCCATTGGACCCAGTGAAGACGAGCTACTGACCCATTGAACCCAGTGAAGACGAGCTACTGACCCATTGAACCCAATGAAGACGAGCTACTGACCCATTGAATCTAAAGAAGACGAGTAACTGACCCATTGACACTAAAGAAGACGAATAACTGACCCATTGAACCTAAAGAAGACGAGTAACTGACCCATTGAACCTAAAGAAGACGAGTTACTGACCCATTGAACCCAATGAAGACGAGTTACTGACCTATTGAACCCAGTGAAGACGAGTTACTGACTCATTGAATCTAAAGAAGACGAGTAACTGACCCATTGAACCCAGTGAAGACGAGTTACTGACCCATTGAACCCAGTGAAGACGAGTTACTGACTCATTGAATCTAAAGAAGACGAGTAACTGACCCATTGAACCCAGTGAAGACGAGTTACTGACCCATTGAACCCAGTGAAGACGAGTTACTGACCCATTGAACCCAGTGAAGACGAGTTACTGACTCATTGAATCTAAAGAAGACGAGTAACTGACCCATTGAACCCAGTGAAGACGAGTTACTGACCCATTGAACCCAATGAAGACGAGTTACTGACCCATTGAACCCAATGAAGACGAGTTACTGACCTATTGAACCCAGTGAAGACGAGTTACTGACTCATTGAATCTAAAGAAGACGAGTAACTGACCCATTGAACCCAGTGAAGACGAGTTACTGACCCATTGAACCCAGTGAAGACGAGTTACTGACTCATTGAATCTAAAGAAGACGAGTAACTGACCCATTGAACCCAGTGAAGACGAGTTACTGACCCATTGGACCCAGTGAAGACGAGCTACTGACCCATTGAACCCAATGAAGACGAGCTACTGACCCATTGAATCTAAAGAAGACGAGTAACTGACCCATTGACACTAAAGAAGACGAATAACTGACCCATTGAACCTAAAGAAGACGAGTAACTGACCCATTGAACCTAAAGAAGACGAGTTACTGACCCATTGAACCCAATGAAGACGAGTTACTGACCCATTGAACCCAATGAAGACGAGTTACTGACCCATTGAACCTAAAAAAGACAAGTTACTGATCCATTGAACACAGGAAGACGAGTTACTGACCCATTGAATCTAAAGAAGACGAATAACTGACCCATTGAACCTAAAGAAGACGAGTAACTGACCCATTGAACCTAAAGAAGACGAGTTACTGACCCATTGAACCCAATGAAGACGAGTTACTGACCCATTGAACACAGGAAGACGAGTTACTGACCCATTGAACCCAGTGAAGACGAGTGACTGAACCATTGAATATAAAAAAGACGATTTACCGATCCATTGAACCCAGTGAAGATGAGTTACTGACCCATTGAACCCAGTGAAGACGAGTGACTGAACCATTGAATATAAAAAAGACGATTTACCGACCCATTGAACCCAGTGAAGATGAGTTACTGACCCATTGAACCCAGTGAAGACGAATGACTGAATCATTGAATATAAAAAAGACGATTTACCGACCCATTGAACCCAGTGAAGATGAGCCACACAAGTTATGGCCAAAGGCCCAATGTACAACAATTTTACAAATTAATTTAGTTATTTTAAATTTGCAATTAGCCTCTTTCTCACATTCATTGCATTATAAATAAATAAAATCACGCATCATTTGTTGTTGGTCCAATGTTGGTTCACCGTCTACGACGCTGGCCCAACAATAAACCAACTTGGAGTGACTATTTCAATTCGCTGTAGTCTGCCATAACGGTGATATTTATGGTTTGAGGACCGCCGTCGATGTTGTCAGTGCTTATGACGTGGATGTGTTGAGAGTAGTATATGGCGTCGGCACAGACACTACAGGCGAACCATTCAGGACATGATATTGATTTTACAGCAGCTGTGGTGAGAAGGGTTCCCAGGCAACATGGGCAGTCATAACCAGGCAACCACGGGCAGTCATAACCATACATCAACCACGGCAGTCAAAACCATACATGTATCAGCCTGAGTAACAGTCACAGAATGAGTGAGTGAGTGAGTGAGTGAGTGAGTGAGTGAGTGAGTGAGTGAGTGAGTGAGTGAGTAAGTGAGTGAGTGAGTGAGTGAGTGAGTGAGTGAGTGAGTGAGTGAGTGAGTGAGTGAGTGAGTGAGTGAGTGAGTGAGTGAGTGAGTGAGTGAGTGAGTGAGTGAGTGAGTGAGTGAGTGAGTGAGTGAGTGAGTGAGTGAGTGAGTGAGTGAGTGAGAGTGAGTGAGTGAGTGAGAGTGAGTGAGTGAGTGAGTGAGAGTGAGTGAGTGAGTGAGTGAGTGAGTGAGTGAGTGAGTGAGTGAGTGAGTGAGTGAGTGAGTGAGTGAGTGAGTGAGTGAGTGAGTGAGTGAGTGAGATAGTGAGAGTGAGTGAGAGTGAGTGAGTGAGAGAGAGGGAGTGAGTGAGTGAGTGAGTGAGTGAGTGAGTGAGTGAGTGAGTGAGTGAGTGAGTGAGTGAGTGAGTGAGTGAGTGAGTGAGTGAGTGAGTGAGTGAGTGAGTGAGTGAGTGAGTGAGTGAGTGAGTGAGTGAGTGAGTGAGTGAGTGAGTGAGTGAGTGAGTGAGTGAGTGAGTGAGTGAGTGAGTGAGTGAGTACAAATTTTACCACGATTTCGATTTCTCCCATCTGATTTTTTTCATGTTATCTCTACTTTTTCTCTTAATGTCTATAGTTGGATCAAGGAATCTTGGTTGGATATATCACTGTAGGCCCACTGTCAATTAGAAGTGCTGTAATCCGTATATCTTCATGTTTAGATCAAAAATTATATTATTTCGTAGTCCCTTGTCATACCAGAGCCGTATATGAAAATAAGTGAAAATAAAACTACCCACACTGGTATGACAAGGGACTACCACAGAGTGAAACCCTTGTCGCCCCAGAGGTGATTATCCTGGTGTCAGTGTGTAATGGTATATAGACCTACGACGAGTATAATTTATATTAAGATATACCCTGCAAACACGACACGTTGATCCAATGCTGCACTAATGTTGGTCCAGCGACGTAGACGGTGGGCCAACATTAGCCCAGCATTGGGTCAACGTGTCGTGTTTGTTCGGTATACCTACCTAATGCTCCAACAGAAACACAAGGCGCTAGACCGATGTTGGTGTAATGGTGGCCCACCGTCTACGCCGCTGGCCCACCATTAAACCAACATTGGTTTAATGTTCTGTGTTTCCTGGAATACATTTCCCCTGATCCCAGGAAACACTAAACATGGATCCAATGCTGTTATAATGCTGGGTCAACGTCAAATAAGGTGGATCAGCAGTGAAGCGGAATGTATTTTCCCAAATGCTCCACCAGGATAAACATTGGGATTTATATACAACCTAAGTCCCTGATGTCATACACAACAACAATGCTGCCTGGTCTGGGAATGAGTACAATCTCTGAATGGGGTGATACACCAGCCAATGAACTGTCAGGTCTGAGAATGAGTACAATCTCTGAATGGGGTGATACACCAGCCAATAAACTGTCAGGTCTGAGAATGAGTACAATCGCTGAATGGGTGATACACCAGCCAATGAACTGTCTGGTCTGAGAATGAGTACAATCCCTGAATGGGATTATACACCAGCCTGGGAATAAGTACCATCTCTGAATGGGTATGATACACCAGTCACTGCTGCCAGCCCAGCAAGCACGAAACGTTGTCCCAGTGTTGGCCTAATCAGTGCGAATTATGATATGTCACAAATGCACTTTTGGTCATAGATGGTTATTTTGAGGCATGCCCAAACAGCATCATCTGTGCATGTAATCCAGCAAACACAAAATGTGTACAACATTGGTACAAACGCCGGCCAAACGTCTTCGAAGCTGGTCCAACATTGTTCAATTGTTATACAAATGTTTTGTATTTTCTTGGAAAATCTTTTTTTAATTTGACTTTGTGTGCAATAAATCATGTCTGAGTTTACAAACTATACCATTTGTAAACTTAATCGGTCTGGTTTACTCGCATAATACCGAGAGGGAGGATTTCATCCTGTGTACAGTCTGCAAACTTTGTCCATAAAATACATTTTCCTGTGAAGAATAATTTTCACTGCGTGTACACCAAGAGGTCATGTGTCAGAATTGGTCCTCACAGTGCTTTTCTAGGTAGAGCGCTACAGAATGAAACAGCAACAACACTGGTGTCATCTAAGCAAATAAATCACTTATAGTAGGTTTAAAATATACCAATTAGAGAAATATCAGATTTATTTATTGGACTTTATATACACACATATATACAATAATCGTACAAATAGGCAATTGTAAGTAAAATTGTGTACATCAGGACCCGAACTAAGTTCGCCATCCAGGATAAAATTTATATACGGTATCAAATGTATATATGGTAACTACACTAAAAGTAAAATTAAGTAAAAATTTACTATACATAATTTTTGTTTCTTGCGCCAAAACTAGAGATACAACAACTACATATTAGTATAAAAGTAGCGAAAAAATCTCTGGAAAGCGTAGAAACGTATAAAACAACTAACAAAGTAGAGAAATTTTTAAAATAATGCAACTTTATAGTAATATCATTATTTTAGTTTTATAAAGACTTCACAATATCAATGTTGTAGATATTTGCTTGACTGCGTTGCAAAACGAATGTGACCAGGGTGCCCTGAGCCACCACACAAGTTTAGTTGATTATGCACTCCACTGATAGAGCCAAATACCATACAATACCATAATAATACAATGAAACAGTACTATCTTAAGAGTATTTATAAAAAAAATAATACAAACTATGTGGTATTAAATAGAACCCTTTTAAGATATACCTCGATAAATACATAACGTTAGTCCCTTTAAAATAAAAGTACTTTGATTAGCTGCCAAAGCCGTCGCTCAGTCTAAGCAAGCCATCTATAGTCCTAAGAGCAAATATGATTGTTTCTGACGCAGATCCGTTGGTAATCTATTCCAAATACTGACCACTCGATTTGAATGAAAACTTTTAAACGTCGTAGTTCTGACATGCCTCGGATAAAATAGTTATCCGCTCTGACTTGACCGAAGTCTACTGTCAGGTTTGTAGGTCACTCAATAGACAATAGACAACAATATCAACAAAATCTGACACACATTATGATTTAACCCTTTAAGCCCTCACGATGCATTAAAGCATCATTTCACATTTCTGAAAACAGACTTAATTTTCCCATAACTAAGGGTTTTAGAACGAAAATGTCCATGAAACTGGTTTACCAATACATGGCAAATTCCTAAAATGTTTAAGCCATATCAAATCATCTTCATCCACTACAAGTCGAGAATTGCGACAGCAATTCGCGGCTTGTAGTGGATAATAGACTATGCATGTTATAGGACTCGGACTCAGAGAGTTGGTGATAAATCACCTTTATATCTGGTTGTTAATCATGGCGTCGCGACACATCGCGCAGACGCTACATGTTTATATTATCAGTGTAAATAATGGATCACCGGATATCATGAAATGGCTGGATAAACGAAAAACGGCGCCATTGTATGTACTATGGGGACGCAGCAAGACATAAACCATTCACCTGCTACAGCATCTTGTTTAAATTACTTATATTTATTTAATTTGCGATGAAACATTTACAAATATTGATGTTTAAACACTAATTGCATATCCAATAACTTGAAAAAGTGAGTGAGTGAGTGAGTGAGCGAGTGAGTGCGTGAGTAAGTGAGTGAATGAGTGAGTGAGTGAGTGAGTGAGTGAGTTAGTGAGTGAGTGAGTGAGTGAGTGAGTGAGTGAGTGAGTGAGTGAGTGAGTGAGTGAGTGAGTGAGTGAGTGAGTGAGTGAGTGAGTGAGTGAGTGAGTGAGTGAGTGAGTGAGTGAGTGAGTGAGTGAGTGAGTGAGTGAGTGAGTGAGTGAGATGAAACATTTACAAATATTTATGTTTACACACTAATTTCATTTTCAATAACGTGAATAACTCTGATTTACCTTTCTTCTTTAAAAAAACGTACTATAGTTGAGCTTAGCAGGATACTGGGTTGGTATTGATGTGATCGTATTCTTCTAGTACATGTATAATGGTTCCAAGCGCTCAAAGGAAAGTAAACATCGCGGAAATTGATCAAATAGTTGGCAGTGGATGATCAGTTAACCACATATAAAATAAATATAAATATATTTCGTTATTTGAAGCTTGGGATTGCGTTTTATTGGGAATGAAATGACGATTTGTAAATGTTTACTTTGTTTTTGTAAATTAAACAAATATGAGTTATTTTTATTGAGGTCGTGTCTCTATACCGCGATCCACAGCCTCAGGTGGCTGAACATTTTAAAACGACACAATCAGGCTGAAATCATAAAAAAATCAGATTTTAACGTAGTCCGAAGTCGATCCCCGCGCTGTAAACGTGAAAGGTGTTTGCCGCAGTAGAGACATATTTGAATTGACATATTAGTGTCGCTCCTGCAATTTGTAAAATCTACAAGACGACTCAATGCATGGAAGACAATATTAAATTATCGGACAGTCAAAATGGTTTTCGTCAATGCCGCTCAACAATAGACCATCTTACCACCCTAACGCTTATAGTGGAATGTAGACAATCTCAATACAAGGCTACGTATGCGGCTTTCATTGATCTACGCAAAGCGTACGATAAAGTGGACAGACAGAAACTGTGGTATAGGCTGCGTGCTGCCAGGGTCATAGTTAAATTTCACATCGCTCTACACCATTACCATGTCATATGTGAAAGTCGGAGAGCATTATACGGACTGGGTTTAGGTTGATAGAGGGCTCCGACAGGGATGTAACCTGTCACCAGCACTCTTCAATCTCTTTATTAACGACTTGGCAGATACCATCCACGGAATTGACAGTGGCATTCTATGTGGCGGTGTTCAGGTTCCTATAATACTCATGTATGCAGACGACCTTGTGCACCTGGCAGACAGTTAAGAAAAACGACAAGAAATGTTAAAGGCTTCTTATACATATTTTGTGACGAACGGGGCCTATAAATTAATAATACGAAATTTGCAGTAATATATTTTCGACCTCCATCGCATACCTGCAGTCACTATAATTTCAAGTGTGGCGATGAAAATGTGGACATAAGCATACATGCACGTCTGTTGGTTCGCTCATTCATTCATGCAGTCATTTATCCTGTCATTTATTTATTCATTCGTTCGTGTGCTCGGACGCCTGTATGCTCGTCCATTCATTTTTTTCATTATTTTGTTCTCTCATTTAACCGTTCTCATAATCGCTGTTTGTTTTTATTTCATTAATTTAATTAATTTCTGTAGTCAATTTGTTAAATACTGTTTTAATTTGTTTTAAGTGTATAAGCGAGGCACGCACAATTGTCTCTCGCAATCCTATATAATGAGTGACTAATTGTCTGTTTTTATAGAAGGGAAGTTCCCAGATACCTTCAAAATTGCTCATGTTACACCACTATTAAAAAAACCTTCACTAGATCGAAATGAATTAAGCAATTTTAGACCTGTATCTGGATTAAATTTTGTTTCCAAATTGATTGAGAAAATCGTTGCTAGCCAAATAAAATCTCACATGCAAAATTTAGGTATTTCGAATAACTTTCAATCAGCATATAAATGTGGAAATTCCACCGAAACGGCCCTTTTGTATATCCAAAATGATATTTTGTCAGCTCAAGACCGTGGTAAACTTACTGCTCTTTCGCTTTTGGATTTGTCTGCGGCTTTTGACACGATCGATCATGACCTCTTGCTCAGTAGATTGACTGAGTGGTTTGGCATTGATGGTGTGGTGTTGCAGTGGGTTCGATCCTACCTGACCTGTCGTTCTCAGTGTTTTAAAGTTAATGGTGTACTGTCTACTCCGCAATTGTTATTGTGAGGTGTCCCGCAAGTCTCTGTGTTGGGTCCACTTCTTTTTACTATGTATACTACTCCTCTCAGTTCAATATTAACAGCTTTTGGTCTTAAGCATCACCTTTAAGCTGATGATACACAAATATACACATCTTTCGTTGCAGAAGATATAGCACAGTCTTTAATTGTTGTACAAAATTGTATGCTGGCAATCCAGGTTTGGATGAATCAAAACATGCTGAAACTTAATCCTAGTAAGACGGAGTTCATGATCATTGGTAATCTGACTCAACGTAAAAAAATTGCTCATATTTACCCAGTGGAACTTCTGAACCAAAATTTTGCCGAAATAGATCAGCTTTCTATCATATTCGAGATCTTAGACGCCTTCGAATTCATTTGAATAAAGCTACTTTAATTTCCCTAGCCAATGCTCCAGTGAGCAGTCGCCTTGACTACTGTAATTCGTTGCTGTTCGGCTGTTCCGAAAAATATAAAACAAGCTTACAGCGTGTACAGAATTGCCTTGCCCGAGTAGTGACCAGGTCAAGTAGGCTTTCAGAGTCTAGGCCCCTGCTCAAATCACTGCATTGGTTACCTATTAAAACACGTATCAAATTTAAACTGAACCTTCTGACATATAAAGCACTATTCATGGGTACTCCCTCATATCTCAGTGATCTATTACATTTCGAGAAACACCAGCAAATACTGAGATCCGAAAGTACGAAGTTATTACATCCTGGACCGCGTTCAAAAAGAAATCACGGCCATTCATCGTTCGTAGTCGCCGCACCGCGCTTGTGGAACAAATTGCCTCTTGAAATACGTGAAGCAAAATCAGTCACTATCTTTCGGAAAAATAAAAACACACCTCTTTACATTAGACCTACCACCTTAATCTGAGCATCCACCGACCGTCACATGATGAATTCCTTTTCCGACTATGGACCTCCCCACTGAATGCTGATTTTAGTCCACAGCGCCATTGAGTCTCAATATTGTTGAGAGATACTGGCGCTATAGAAGTCATTATATATTATTATATATTATATTATTATAACTTTATATGAACTACATACATTGCAGGATGAGACAATAATAAATGTATATCTATCTACAAATTTGAAAAAAAAATATTAGAACATTGATTACAATTGCAACCAACATTTCCGCAGATGAGAATGTCACACAAGCCTATTATTGCAATTAATCAACATCCAAAGCGTCAAATGTAGCAGCTCCTTCAACTCCTGCAACAGCAAGGACATTGATAACATCAGTTCCATGCAGCTTGAATATAATTACATATTATTCCTGCAGCATTGGCATCCGCAGCAGCATTTTATGTATCAAGTAAACTTACTGAGCTGAATATTAGTCAGCAGCAGTGGAAACGACAACAGTATGGTAATAATCTCAGCATCATCAACAGTATCAAAACCAGCAGCAGCAGCAGCAGCAGCAGCAGCAGCAGCAGCAGCAGCAGCAGCAGCAGCAGCAGCAGCAGCAGCAGCAGCAGCAGCAGCAGCAGCAGCATTAACAGCAAAACAAGCAACAACAACAGCAGCAAAAAAATTAAATGAATCGGGCTTTAGGCCACCTTTGTGCACATATAGGCTAAACTGGGCCAGGAGAACCTCCTGAGGATGGTGAGATGATTGAGATGACACAGGACAGGATTTGAAATTCGAGCCCTGGCGGTCTGAGGCCGAGCACGCTACCTCTCGGTCACGGAGGCTCCCCACAATACTAACTTTCACACGTGGATGGGGAAGAAACATTTTTTTGTTTCTTTCAAACCGCCGAGACCGGGAACCGAACCCCGAACTCTGGCGTGAAAGGCAGCGGTGCTAACCACTACCCCAGGGCCCCCGCCCGACAACAGCAGCAACAACAGCAACAGCAAATACAGACGTGTAGCAGCAACAACACTAAAAATCAACAGCAACAGCAGCAGCAGCAACAACAACATCAACGACGACAACAGCAGCAGAGTAACCAGCAGCAGCAGCAGCATCATCATTATCAGAAGCAGCAGCATCAGCAACAAAAACAGCAGCAACAACAGCAGCAGCAAAAACAACAACAGGAGAAGCAGAAACAGCACCAGCAACAACACCAGCAGCAGCAGTAACAATAGCAGCAGCAGGAACATCAGCAGCAGCAGCAGCCGGTATAATCTGCATCAGTAGATTATGCAGCAGGATGCCAGGGAATGCATCGGAGAGGCGACCGGCAAACATAAATAATGGTGACATGCATTAACGAATTAGTTTGTTTAGTGCAGACCGCAGTCGTCCGTGTTAACGTACTGCTTCCGTGACGTCAGATAGAACCATTTATTCATTTGCCCAGTCGTTTTGGGTTTTTCCTTATTCTCATTATATGGGTGGCCCGTATAATAGTATGCTAATGATACGGAGTGTCTTAGTGCAGATCTCCCACTTTTTACGTCCGTATATATACGGCGGTAACAAGCATTTTTTTAATCAATAGAAATATCAATGAATTTGATAAAATAGTTTTTGGTAGATACTTGGCTAATCTAAATGCATCAATATGGTTGATGTATATTTTTTTTCTCATTTTTTTATCGTAATTTAAAGCTGAAATTTGCGATAGAAATTCCAGCTTCAAATTAATGCAAAAATAGAAACAAACAATTAAGCAGAATAAAGGTTTTTAAATTGTGTTGGTGAAGAAAAAAGTTAAATTTGCCTAACGTTCCATTTTTGTATTCTTTATTTTATAATACAAGAATGTATACAATAACTGTGCAATTTTATGTAAAATCGTGTACATTAGGATGTGAAATACAGGTCAACAGCACCTTTAGGCCTACTCGTCCTGACATCCGCTGGGACATGGTTGTTTCGATGTTGTGTCTTCGACAAGGGCACTTCACCTTCAAGTGCTCCACTTCACTCAGGTGTAAATGAGTACCTTGTAAGACAGAGATGGCAATGTGTACGAAGTTGAAATGGGAAGTTGAAATTGCACAAGCGTGAACCAACGTGACCAGGGGATAAAGCCGGATCCCTGAGGGCTCTTCTAACGCGATATCAAACTATAAATTGTTCACCTTTACACAGAGACGTAGACATAAACGATAAACTCTCATGGAGACGTGGACATAAACGGACACGTATTCAAGAAAACAAGTTATTCACAACCAGGACGGAAACAGATGCGAAACGTACGGAAGGAAAAACAGCTTTAAATACAACGCGCATGTTTTATGCTACTAATACATTACATCCTCCATCCAATTATTTTCACCCGCTATGAGAAAATCAAGAATAACATAAAGACTGAAATACAAGAAGCCATAGAAATATATTGTAGCACTTTCTGTGAGAAACAGAAAGAATACTTCGTTTTTTTCTAAACCTATTTTTCATAATTACTGGGTTTTTACACAAGTGTAATGATGACATTCCATGCATGTTTTTTTTATTTCTAAGTAATTTAGAATAGTGGTCTGTACATTTGACACCCGCATTCTTAACACTTGACACTTTGGACATTTGACATCTGCACTGGACATTATATTAAGCATTATTTACACTAACTTATTTTTGTATTGTAAACACTAACCTTTTTTAGTT
The DNA here is from genome assembly GCA_964017125.1 of Flabesymbios commensalis. NCBI lineage: Eukaryota > Metazoa > Annelida > Polychaeta > Terebellida > Flabelligeridae > Flabesymbios > Flabesymbios commensalis. The sequence goes on along the minus strand of OZ024910.1, from coordinate 7,275,155 downwards.
ATTGAATTTGTATCTTTAATAATGTTTTTATTTATATTATCCATTAGATCGCATGGTATTAATATCTTTTTATTATCGATTCCGATATCGTGACGAAATAAAATAAAATGAATCGGACTTTAGGCCACCTTTGTGCACATATAGGCTAAACTGGGCCAGGAGAACCTCCTGAGGCTGGTGAGATGATTGAGATGACACTGTCCTCCAGACACAAGATTCGAAATTCGAGCCCTGGCGGTCTGAGGCCGAGCACGCTACCTCTCGGTCACGGAGGCTCCCCACAATACTGACTTTCACACGTGGATGGGGAAGAAACATTTTTGTTTCTTTCAAACCGCCGAGACCGGGAACCAAACCCCGATTTCTGGCGTGAAAGGCAGCGGTGCTAACCACTACCCTAGGGCACCCCCCCCCCCGACGAAATAAATGTCTATACCCACATCTTTTTGTATAATAACCCTTATCCTGCTAAGTTAACTTATTTTAATTTTTACCCACTTGAAGTTGTGTCTCGCTGCCGCGATCCACAACCTCAAGTGGTTGAAAATTACACATACTTTGTTTAATTTGAGACCAAACTTTTAAAATCTTGATGTTGATTTTATTCCCAATAAAATTCATTTGATCGGCAATTAACCCTTACAGCGCGGGAAACGATTTAGTCGTCATAATCTGACGTCTGTAGACGTCAGCTTCTGACGACTAATGTCGCTCCCCGCACTATAAGAGGAAAACTATTTATAATGACCGTAGACTCATGACATAGGTATTCAAATGAATCAGAAAGAACTAACGAAGACATTTATGATGATTTCAACATAAAAAAATCCTTCAGTCTCCAAGGATTTACAAAAATAATTCAGCGATTTAAGGGTTAATGAAAATTAAAAACAACTATAGTCTATATATATAGACAGACAGACAGACAGAATTTTTATTGACGTAAAAAGTCCTCATGGACTTATTTGTCATAGAAAAACATACAATATAATATAATTCAATAATATAAAACATTAACATTATTTTAAAATACAAATAAACAAGCCGATATAAACAATGGTGATTCTTATTGTAAAATAATATCCACAAATAATTAATAACAAATATAAAGCAGCAAAATAATTTTAAAATACAGATAAATAAGGCGATAAAAGCAATAATTGTTCTGATCGTACAACTATTATCACAACCAATAATTAATAACAACTATAAAACATTAAAATAATTTTAAAATACTGGTAAACAAGCTAATAGAGAAAAGACAACTATTATAATAATTAATAATATAAAAAGGTTAGGTAATTTTTTCAAAACACAACTTGATATATTTCGCTAACATGTTGAGTACAGTAAAATTGTTACTGTTTAATAACAGTATAATTTTTTTTTCAGCAGTTTCACCATGGAAATAAGAAATAAACAAATTAATATTACTAAAAAATAAAGTTCTTTCTGTATTAAAATATGGGCACGTTATTAAAAAGTGAACTTCATCATCAATTTCTGACTCACATCTTAAACAAATTCTATCTTTTATTGGTAGATTTTCATGTCTCCCTGTTTCAATTCTTAAACAATGTGACGATAAACGTAACTTAGCCATAGCTGTTATGTCTTTAATATTTGTCAAAAATAATAAATAATGTTCGATATTAAATGATTTTTTAAAAGTAATATAAGTACGTAACTTGGGGGCGCTGGTTGTTGCTTGACGCCAGATGTTTATGTAATCATTTTTAATGGTAATTTCAATATCTTTCATAAAAAGTTTACTGTTTTCTATGCGTTGTTCCCGCCAAGTATCTTGAAGACCAATGCTACATAAAAGCTGTTTGACATGAGTTACCCAGTTAACTTTGCCTGATCGATCGAAATGAATTAAAGATTTATAACAATGCCTCAATGGGCTACGGGACGAAGAGTTCAGTATGTGACACCAATATTTTAAAGTCATTATAAAATGAGTATAAAAATGGGAAATTGACCTGTTTCCCCATAGACACCTGGCGAAGAAGTGTGGCGACTTACGCCCAACATTAGTTTAAGGTATTTTAATTGTACATGTTCAATTGCTTTTGTTTCTTTACCGTTATACATAAGCTCGCTACAGTACATTAAAATCGGCAATATTTGAACATTTAACGTTTTTAATGAAATTTTAGGTGGCAATTTACCGACGATAGCAGAACTGTAATGTCGTATGGCGAAGATTGATTTTGATGCTTTATCAGCAATATATTCGTAATTTGAGGCAAACATGTTCTTATTATTAGAGCACCACAATCCAAGGTATTTATATTTTTCTATGATTTTGATGTTTTGATCCCCATAGGTAAATGAGCAATTTGCTTTTGCAGCTGAAGGGTTATAAATTACTACATTGGTTTTTGGCAAGCTGACAATCAAGTGCCATAGTTTACAGTAAAGATAGAAACAATTTAGTTGCTTTTGTAGACCAATTGCAGATTGTGAGAAAAAAATTAAATCGTCTGCAAATAATAAATACATTATTAATTCTCTGTCGATTTTTACACCACACTGTGGATCTAAATACTCATTTAGGTCACTTAAAAATTCATTAAATAGCCTAGGGCTTAGAACACCTCCTTGTAATACACCATATGTACTTTCAAACGGTAGTGTAATTTTTTTATTCCACGCAATTCTCATTTTTGATTTCGAGTACATATTTTTTATTATATTTAAAAACTTTCCATTAATATTTCTTTTGGCTAGCTTGTGAAACAGTGCCGATCTGTCAATATAGTCAAATGCCTTTGTCAGATCTATATAGCATACATAAAGTGGTTTTTTATACTTTTTGGAATGCTCTACGAGTGAATAAAGAATAAAAATGTTGTCTGATGTTCTACAATTTGCCTTGAAACCAGCCTGGAACTGGTCATTATCACAACACACTTCGTTTTTGTACGTCAAGCGGTTTTCTAAAACAATTTCAAATAATTTTCCTAAGGCTGGTAAGACTGTAACTTTGCGGTAGTTTTCAGGGTTTAGTTTATCACCTTTTTTGTGAATAGGAGTAATTAGTCCACTAACCCACGTGTCTGGATAAACGCCAGACTCAAAGATAGAATTAAATAAAATTTCCAAAAAAGGCATAAAATATTTTTTACCTTCAGTGATTAGTTCTACAGGAAATCCGTCTATACCTGCAGTTTTACCTTTCTTAACCTTTCTCAATGCAAAATAAATCTCATTTTTTGTTACTCTACCGTTTAAAATCTCGTCTGCCACTATTGTATCTTCGTTATTTATCGAAATAGATTCATTTGTAACACTTTCTTGAATACTGGACATGAATTCATAGTCAAACATTTGTAGGGTCGGAGGTCTAGATTGCTTTAAAAAACAGTCATAAAATTCCATTAAAGAAATTTCAGGCATAGGAGTGTTATTTTTATGCTTCATCTTTTTCCATATTTTCCAGTATTCATTTGGGTTTTTCGTTATACAGTTTTGCAGTTTATCAACATAAAATTTAACTTGTTTACGCTTTTTTCGCTGTATTAACGTTTTATAGTCTTTACACATGTCATGATATTGTTTGCACTGAGAAAAGCGCGTGAGATCATTGTCTTTTGCTAATTTATTACATGTGCGTTTTAATTCTTTGCATTCACTATCAAACCAGGCATTATTGGGAAAAGTGGTTGATTTTATAATATTTCTATTTCTAGATATTTTTTTAAAACATGCATTAGCAACTGTTGTCATCAGATTATGTAACAGGTTTAATAGCATATTGCTATCAGCAAAATTTGCAGCTAAATCATAAAATTCCGCGTAGAATTCACTACATATGTCACTGCACAAAAAATCCTGGTAACACTTAGAATTATCTGTATCAAATAGATAAGTGTGGAACTGACGTTTATCTGTTATACGAATTGTTACAACTGGATCAATATTTTCTTTAAAATTAAGGCAAGACAAGGAAAATAAAAGTGGATAATGATCTGAATCAACTGATAACTGTCCAATTTTAAAATCTCGTAATAAGTTTACAGATAATTGTGACATTAACAAATTCTCATTTTTGATTTCGAGTACATATTTTTTATTATATTTAAAAACTTTCCATTAATATTTCTTTTGGCTAGCTTGTGAAACAGTGCCGATCTGTCAATATAGTCAAATGCCTTTGTCAGATCTATATAGCATACATAAAGTGGTTTTTTATACTTTTTGGAATGCTCTACGAGTGAATAAAGAATAAAAATGTTGTCTGATGTTCTACAATTTGCCTTGAAACCAGCCTGGAACTGGTCATTATCACAACACACTTCGTTTTTGTACGTCAAGCGGTTTTCTAAAACAATTTCAAATAATTTTCCTAAGGCTGGTAAGACTGTAACTTTGCGGTAGTTTTCAGGGTTTAGTTTATCACCTTTTTTGTGAATAGGAGTAATTAGTCCACTAACCCACGTGTCTGGATAAACGCCAGACTCAAAGATAGAATTAAATAAAATTTCCAAAAAAGGCATAAAATATTTTTTGCCTTCAGTGATTAGTTATACAGGAAATCCGTCTATACCTGCAGTTTTACCTTTCTTAACCTTTCTCAATGCAAAATAAATCTCATTTTTTGTTACTCTACCATTTAAAATCTCGTCTGCCACTATTGTATCTTCGTTATTTATCGAAATAGATTCATTTGTAACACTTTCTTGAATACTGGACATGAATTCATAGTCAAACATTTGTAGGGTCGGAGGTCTAGATTGCTTTAAAAAACAGTCATAAAATTCCATTAAAGAAATTTCAGGCATAGGAGTGTTATTTTTATGCTTCATCTTTTTCCATATTTTCCAGTATTCATTTGGGTTTTTCGTTATACAGTTTTGCAGTTTATCAACATAAAATTTAACTTGTTTACGCTTTTTTCGCTGTATTAACGTTTTATAGTCTTTACACATGTCATGATATTGTTTGCACTGAGAAAAGCGCGTGAGATCATTGTCTTTTGCTAATTTATTACATGTGCGTTTTAATTCTTTGCATTCACTATCAAACCAGGCATTATTGGGAAAAGTGGTTGATTTTATAATATTTCTATTTCTAGATATTTTTTTAAAACATGCATTAGCAACTGTTGTCATCAGATTATGTAACAGGTTTAATAGCATATTGCTATCAGCAAAATTTGCAGCTAAATCATAAAATTCCGCGTAGAATTCACTACATATGTCACTGCACAAAAAATCCTGGTAACACTTAGAATTATCTGTATCAAATAGATAAGTGTAGAATTGACGTTTATCTGTTATACGAATTGTCTCAACTGGATCAATATTTTCTTTAAAATTAAGGCAAGACAAGGAAAATAAAAGTGGACAATGATCTGAATCAACTGATAACTGTCCAATTTTAAAATCTCGTAATAAGTTTACAGATAATTGTGACATTAACAAATAGTCAACAGTACTCTTACCCATTCTGTTATAGTAGGTGTATGACCCTTTTTGCTTATCTGCATAATATCTACCATTGACTAAAAATACACCACTGCCAATACAAGTCTCTACGAGGCGTTTACCATAAGTATTAATACGAGTGTCCATGTTATATCTATCAGGTATATTTTCTCGGTCATCAATAACGTCTTTAAGGCTACCAGTTCTAGCATTAAAATCGCCCACCATGATTATGCGATGGGTTTTTATAGAACGTGATAACTGTTCATCTATCATACCAAAAGCTTTAATTTTCGCACCATTATAACTTGAGTCCTGAGGTGAAATGTAAACACAGCCTATTTTTGTATCTACATTAGAATCACCAAAAAGTTTACTGTTTATAGTAATCCAGACTAAACATTCATGAACTTGTTGAATTTTAACATACTTTAAAATGGATTTTTTTATTAGTATGCCAAATCCACCAGAAAATCTGCATGCTTTAGGATGCTTTTCATTTCTCGAAAAATTGAAATATGTAAAATTAGCAATATTTATTTCATAGTCTGGACTTTTCATTGTTTCCAACAGTATTATAATATGGTTTTTCATTAAATTATTTAAAGTTTCACTTTGGTCAAGTTTGTCGCCGATGCCTCGAATATTCCAACATATTACACTGACGGTATCTTCATTGTAGTTACACTTTTTGGTTTTATGCTTAGGTAAATTGTTTATCTGTCGTTTATGTGATTGTTCTCGTGAAAATTTAAGCAATTGTTGATACATTTTGCCAACTTGATGGTCCCTTTTTCATTCAAGTGTAATCCATCGATTTTGTAGTCCTTATGTTGTAGAAATGAATCGTTCTCCACGTAAAAAACACGTTCTGTCTTACTAGCTTTAAATTGAAGGAAATTATTGAAGCTGATGATACTTGCGTTTAAATGAGAATCATCCCATCGTCGTGGTATACCCGTCAAATATACCTCGGCTGTGTTGTTTAATGACAAAGCACTGTCTATTAAATTATCATAGTGGAGCACTGCTTGTCCCAATGAAAGTGACTTTATCGTGTTTGTTCCACACAGAAAAACTAGTCGATTACTGTCGCTGTATCCATTGTTATCTTTTAGATCCTTTTCCACTCGCATAATTGACGCACCACGCTTCACGTACACACAGGTGTTCTTTCTTTTTAATTTTGGGCCAAGATTTGCTCCTAGAGAGTCACTAACAACAGTTGTTTTCTTGTAATGTCTTACCTCTCTTTTCTCTGTCTCCTGTCTCTTATTCTCAGACTGGGGTACAGCGCGTGGCCGGATAATCACAGGTATAGGCTCCGTCTTCTCTGCACCAAAGTTGTCATTTACCACATCCTCGTTGTTTGCTGTTTCTTCCCTTTTGCTGTCCATTTTCTGGTTGTTTTTTCGTCTATCTCGTCTGTTCTTTCTACTTTTCTTTTTCTCCTCTATTTTATGCCACTCCCTACCATCAGTGAATATTACACTATCCTCCTCTTCTTTACGTTCAACTATATTGTCTTTTTCAAACAGCTGATTATTTAGTCTAGTTATTTCTTTATGTAATCTCACTTTCTCACTATTGAACATTACATTTGCTTTGTGAAGTTTTCTTATTGCTCTGTTTTGTTTGCTCAATTTGCTCGTAAGTGTCTTTGTTGAATCTCTGTAGGCGTCAATTTTTGAAACTTTTTTCTTTACTTCCCATTCAAGTGATAATATTTTTTTCTCAAGTTGTTTAATTATCGTGTCGTTTCCTTCCAACTCGCTCAGGTCGGTTTCTGTTTGAGTGCTAGACTCCACAAGTGTACACTGTACTGTAGACTCACTCTCTGCTAGTTGTGGCAACTCGCTCAGGTCGGCTTCTGTTTGAGTGCTAGACTCCACAAGTGTACACTGTACTGTAGACTCACTCTCTGCTAGTTGTGGCAACTCCCTTAAACAACTTGTTGACTCACTTAAACTTGTTGACTGGTTTGTTGAGATACTCGCATTTAAACTACTCTTGGACAACTTGTCGTTGATTTCTACTTTGTTTATTTCTAACTCTGTTTTCGTGTTTCTACCACTCAAAATGTCACTAGGAAAGACGTTAACAGCCCCACAGGCAAATACATACAATGCGTATATATCTTTGGCCAAGGCCAACGGCGCATTTTGTCCTCTTCTGTTTTTCATTGTCCATTTGCTTTTTGGTATTATGCTTGAAGTATTTTCCACCAATTCTGACTGTTTTTCATAGCGATTATAAGCGTGCTTGAAAATGATATGTCTAGCTGCTTGCAGATCTTCAATATCTGCGTCTATGGCGTCCACTAGGGCCTCGACTGTGTCGGCTTTAGTGTTGGTGTCAACATTCTGCAACACACGTGCAATAGCACAGTCAATCTCTCTCAATGCTGGGTGGGTTAAAATGAGCGATTCACTGGCCTCCTGAGTCGATACAAGACTGAATGAGCTAGCCGTCACTTCGCCATCCATAGAAATGTCACTGTTTGGTCCCATGTTGAACTTTAATCCACAACGTTTGCCCAATGATAGGCCAATATCACCATTCACAGGTAGCAGTTAATCCAGGTCAACAGAAATTCAGTGTATACAAACTTCCCAATGAAATGTCTCTAGAAACGTCTATAAATATTATTTATTTATCCTTTTTTTCACATAATGTCCTTGGGTGCGTGTTTATGTACAAAATGATGCAAAAATATATACAAAAAGTGAGTTATATCCAGCAAAAAATGACAAAAAAGCAAGAGCTCGAAAATGCGTGTGCGTATATTAATATATTGTAGATCTGGTAATATTCGCGAGGTTTTAATTTTCGCGAATTTTGCGAGGAGGATAAATTCGCGAATTCAAGATTCCCGCGAAAACTATTATTATAATAGCGCTTGTAAAAAAAATGAATATTCTCCAATTCTAAACTTCGTGAAAAGTACTAAAATCATTAAATCGCTAAATTCAAGAATCTTGCAAAAATATTATTATAATAGCGCTACTATAAAAAAAAGAGTCAGATTCACATTAAATTCATCAACCGGGATTATTGAATTTCGCGGATTTTTCAGTAAATTCTCAACCAATTTTCATAAAATATTACCCACACTATTTTCCATTCATGTCGTGACTACCCTGGAAATTTCGCAAAGTTTTGATGACTATTTGAGAAGCTAGACCATTTGACATGTAATAAAATTCTGAGAAGAAGCTAATGGGTTTATAGAGGGCATTATTTGTATTTATTTACTACGTGTCAAATGGTCTAACAACTTAAATACTTATCAAAACTTCACGACAGTTTTAGGGTAGTCACGAAATGAATGGAAAATAGTGTGTGCAAAATTTCATGAAAATTGGTTGAGAATTGACTGAGAAATCGGCGAAATTCATTCGCCACGGTTAATGTGAATCCGACTAGAGAGAACAATGAAAATTCGTGAGTTCTAAACTTCGTGAAAAATCTCAAAATCAGAAATTCGCGAAATGTAAACACGCGAAAATTACCAGATCCATAGTATTGCTGCCATCGTAGTAAAAATAAATTGTTCCATAAATATAATATATTTACCAGTATTTTATTTACTGTAATATTATTACCAGTAATTCCGTTGCATGCTTCGTGTTGTTTTTGTGGTTTTAGTCACCGATCAAATGTCAGCTTTCCTCTCATTATCTTATTATCTCCTATCAAGTATCATGTGGTTTTTATTTTGCTATTTTTGTGAAGTTTTTTTATCCCATTCATACTAACGCTGGCGCTAATAGCGTGGGGATCCACTTGGTTGAACCATGTACTGAATAAGTAAATATACTTCTAATGCAGTAGACCCCTAACATAGGTATTCAAATGAATCGGAAAAAGCTAACTAAGCCATTTGAGATGATTTCAAATTGTAAAACCTTTGGCCTCCAAGGTTTATTTACAACTATTTCATCGTTTTAAGGTTTGATGTTTACAGCCACTGTAAACCAAATCCACCTTAAGTCCTCCAAACGGTATGGTACTTTTGATGACCCAATGTATATACGCAATTTTAGCGTCCATACTATTTATCGAGCATAAATCTGACAGCAGGTCACTATATAGCAGGAGTAAAATTCTGAAATAATTTAAAACCATAAATAATATCGATAAAATGCCCGTTCTTGCGAAAAGAAATGAGAAGCGAATATTTGATGTATGATCTATGGATTTATCCATGCTGACTGTGCAATAAGGGTAATGTTTGCCTATCAAATATTAAAGTCTACTGTGTGTATTCTAAGAGGTCTTGTCAAGTTAAAAAAAGTCAAAAATCCGAGAAAAAAAAGGATTGGCCAGACCACATCCACCCAACCCCTATCCATTTTTTTGTCGGGACGGAGGGACTTCACACACCCACCCATACAATTTCCCAGTTTTTCTCGGGTTTTAAAATTTTTTAAAACCTGACAAGACGAGAATAAAACTATAACGATAGATTTCCAGATAGATTTACTCGGCACTACGTCCCGTATATTCAGATGAATGAATTCATTAATTTTCCTTGAAATAATACTCCTGATGAGGTACGTTAATCGAAAGTAAGAATCCATAACTGACCTGCTTTATCACGCATGGCCAGTACAGCATGAAAGTGTCATACAGGGTAGGTGTGATCAGGTGATAGGTGTGAGATGGCATGGCCCACTCCCCTGTTTGACGGGATGGCGGAAAATAGGAGTCAAAACTACTCTAGTTCCAATAGATAGTAGACAATAATGTATTCAAACACTGGGCCCTGGTGGCATAGAGCGTAATATATACAGATATAACACAATGCATTTTATATACACATACTTATCAAGATTATGAACAATAACAGAAAAAAAAACAATGCAAGTGGCAATCAAATATAAATTGAACTAATTTTTTGACTTGACATAATGTTTTTAAACTGCGGTCGTTGGTGACAATGTTTAGGTAGAGATTGTTTTTTTACTTTAGACAATATTTAACATTCTAAAACAAAATAAAATGCATCATATGTTATTACAAACATGGCATATTCTATTAATTCCTGGTGTGTGTGTGTATAAAGTCCGACTTACAGTCTCTTTCACCTGAACCTGGGAGTAGCCTTTTTCCAATTTGCTCAGTCGTTCTTTAAAAATTTACAACAACATTTTTCACAGATTATTTTTTTATCTTCCCCTAACATCCCTGAAAATTTGGTGGATTTGTTTTGTCTATTAGCGAAGTTAGACCATTTGGCATGTAATAAATTTTCAAAATTACAGCTCTTTTTAACACCATTGCCGTGAAACAAGAATCCTATTACATGCCAAATGGTCTAACTTCCAAAATACACAACAAAATAATTGCACCAAATTTTCAGGGATGTTGGGGGAATAAGAACAAATGATCCGAGATTTTTTTTTTAACTTAAAGAGCGACCGAGCAAATTAGAAAAAGGCTACTCCCAGGTTCTGGTGATACAGACTGTAGGTAGCTTGTGGTTACAGGTAGGCCTACTAAGTGTACAAAAAAAATCATCTTTTGTACAATGACATTTTGTTTGAATTTAAGTTCCGTCTTAAAAATACAAAATACATTTACTAGATTCGTTGTTGATTGTGAGGGATCTTCATTATGGTCAGATGTGTTTTAAGTCGGTTAAAACCCTCGGAGTTCTACATTCTTAGCTGTGAAAAAGGCCTCGGCGTTATCCACACCTAAGAATGTAGAGCTCCTCAAGCTTTATCCTATACATATTTAGGTAGAGTATATGTGACAATATGATGTAACATCAGAGTAAATCCACGGATACTCAACCTTCCCACTTCCTCAAGAAACGTGAAACATTGACCCAATGCTGGGTTGATGTTGGGCCACCGTCTACAACATTGGATCAGTGCTTCGTCTTTCCTAGACTTACACTGTATTTCTCTACAGTGTATGCTGATTTGATGGCATGTCGGTATCTGACACAATATCTAGAAGACCATAGACACTAATAACAAGCAAACGCCTGCAGCTGGGGTATTCACGAAAATCAAATACTGCTAGCAGCAGCTGCAACAATAGCAACAGCGGCAGCAGCAGTAACAACAACAGCAGCAGCAGCGACAACATGCAATAACAACAACAACAACAGCAGCAGCAGCAGTAGCACTATCAACAACAACTGCAGCAACAACAACAGCAGCAACAACAACAACAGCATAAACAGCATAAACACTAGTTTCAGCAGCGGATGCAGATGCAACAACAACAGCAGCAGCAGCGACAACATGCAATAACAACAACAACAACAGCAGCAGCAGCGACAACATGCAATAACAACAACAACAACAGCAGCAGCAGCAGTAGCACTATCAACAACATCAGCAGCAACAACAACAGCAACAACAACAGCAGCATAAACAGCATAAACACTAGTTGCAGCAGCGGATGCAGATGCAACAGAAACAGCTATAGCAGCAATATAAGCAGCAGCAGCAACAGCAACAGCAGCAGCTAGAATAACAACACCAGCATCAGCATTAGCAGAAACAGCGGGCGGCCGCAGCAACAACTACATCAACAGCAGCAACATCAACAACAACAACAGCGGCGTCAGCAGCAGCAGCAACAGCAGTATCAACAACAGCAGCATAATCAGCGGCAGCAGTAGTACCGGCTGCAATAACAATAACCGCAGCAGCAACAACAACAACAAAAGTAACAGTGACATCAAAAACAACAACAAACCTAGACAAAGCATGATCTCAACACAGTGTTGGTTCAACGTTGGGCCACCGTCTACGACGCTGGCCCAACATTGACCCAACAATGGGTGGATTTATTGTGTTTGTTGGGCTGTAGAATGATCTGAACAGCATGAGAAGCAGCAGTAGCGGAATCACGCACACCAGCTGTGGGTCTACTAGTAGCGCTGCTTGGCCCGCCTTGATTGTACATAGGGAGACGGCTGTCGCTTAGCATAGTTGAAAGGGGACTGGTCCTTTCCATGCAGATTGCCATACTGTCATCGAGCCAGCCAGCCAACCAGCCAGAAAGCAAGCCAGCCAGCTAGCTAGCCAGAAATCAAGCAAGCCAGCCAGTCAGCTAACCACTAAATAAACAAGCAAGTCAGCCAGGCAGGCAGATAGCTAGCCATCCATCCAGCCATATTATGCAAGCAAACCAGCCTGTCAGCCAACCAGTCAGCCAGGTATCCACCAAGTAAACAAGCAAGTCAGCCAGAAAGGCAGACAGCCATCCATCGAGTCATCCATGCACTTCCCACCAGCCTGTGACAAGTATTGGGAGACTGGTGACGTCATACATGCAGCCAGCAGCACAGGTTAACTGTGCAGGCTGACCAGAGGCCGTGAGGTGTAAGACTAAGCGATCTGCTGTCATCCCGCGTGGACAGCAAGTGGATCACGCAGGAGAAAACCCACAATCCAGATCTGAGACAACCAGCCTAGAATCTGTGTACACTCCTGTGGCCCACAACAGTGACTGACCAGTGAGAGACACCAGCCCCAAGCACCAGTCTCAGAAAGCAGTCTTACAAATCAGACTGAGACACAAGTTTCGGAAATCAGTTTAAAAATTTCAGAGAAATCAGTCTCAGAAATCAGCCTTAGAAATCAATATCAGACACCAGTCTCAGAAATCAGTCTCAGAAATCAGTCCCAGAAATCAGCCTCTAAAATAAGTCTGAAAAATTAGTCGGAGAAATCAGTCACAGAAATCGGTCTCAGAAATCAGTCTCAGAAATCAGCCTCAGAAATCAACCTCAGACACCAGTCTTAGGAATCAGTCTCAGAAATCAATCTCAGAAGTCAGTCTCAAAAATCATACTCAGCCATCAGTCTCAGAAATCAATCTCAGAAATCAGTCACAGAAATCAGTCTCACAGTTAATCAGGCTAAGGAATCACGCCATCTTAAATTGTTACCTTATATATTTACCAATAGATCATCTGATCTAGTACTGTGAATGGCGTGTGGCTGTATAGCACCACCAGTAGTAGTGCTATCACGTCGTCTTCACCTGTCGCCACATACAATGCTCTGCTCTGAATAGTATATACAAAAACACGTGGTATATTTGTGAATTTATCTCGAGAAAAAACTTCAATGAAAATCAATTTAAAAGGTATAAAGTTTATGCAATGGTTTAAAAAAAATTACTATAACAAACCAATTCTCGAAGCTAAATATTTGGAAATCGTTTATTTGGAAAACAGTGGGAATAGCGAAAACTAAGAAGGATTATATAGTGTTTAGATGGCAAAGACACACGTTATTCTTAGATTGCCATTCACAAAGCACTGCAGAAAATGGGACAATACTTGCACTGTTGAATTGTCTTACTGTGGACTTACGAGCGTGATTCCGAGTCCCTTTTAAAAGGGTCAGAAAAATCTCCGTTGACGTAAAATAGACATCTCTAATTTGAATTGATTTTTTGGATAAATGAAGCATCTACAACACACATTTGACTTGGTTGGAAATTTTCTTTAAAACGATAGCAGCAAAGGCATTGTTATTTTGAATAAGGCTACCACACACTGTGCATTGCGGGACATAATACCAATATCTAACTGACTATTGTGCATCCATCAATGATGCTGACATCAGTATCCCTTCATTACTGATGCAGTCAATGTGACTGCCCCATCAGTGATGCGGCCAGTGGCATCCCTCTATCACTGATGCAGCCTTTGCTTCTGCAACACCAGGTAACAGATAGACTTCCGGTATAAGCGGATACCAGCTACACCTGCTATGACAGCGTAATTAACTTCCTGTCACGTGATGTGCGCGGTGGTATCTACGCGCAGCCGGATATAGAGGGATTCTGTGTCTCACTCAGAGTAGTCATTCCAGCAGACCCTGCAGAGCGATCATGCTGTGATACGGTCTATAGTATTCACAGCACAGCAGCAGAGGCGACAATACCAATACCAACTGCTGTATGGCCTGATTCCACATTCATTTAATGATGACACAATCTTGACCAGTTTGCTCTTGAATTAGCTGTTTTTTATTCACGTAAAGCTGGAATTGCTAACGACATTCTTAGCTTTGAATAACGTCAAATATCTCAATTTACAAAAAATTGACATCGGCAAAATTGAATTTTTGGCATCTACCAGACACTATTCTTTTTCTTGTTCCTGTTTCTCTTTCATTTAAAGCTGCAATTGCTACACAATTTCCTTCATAAAATGACGAACAATATACATATCTACGAATTTCACTGATATTTGGTTAGGTTCGAGACCTGAATACGCGCGGTCCATCAATGTGTGGCGCTGTATCTGACTGTGACAGTCAAGGTGGCAGCCGTGGAGTGACGGGATTGCAGGATATATCAGGAATCGGGCGGCCGTGTAGACACGAGATCCCCGGATACCACGGGATTTATATTTAGACATCATAGAGCGCTGGGACGTGCTTTTTTCTCCTTACTGTGGAAGCAGGGCCGTTGTTAAAAGGCATTCTAGAGCACTTGGGAGTGCTTTATCATTCTGCTTTCCTGAGAAAAACGACTTGCATGGGAAAGCATTGGTAGAGCGCCGGGACGTGTTTTTCCTCTTTACTGTGGAAGAAGGACGGTTGTGAAAAGGCATTCTAGAGCGCTTGGACGTGCTTTGCCATCCTGTGACTGCTGTGGTAAAACAGAGCGCTGGGATTTGTTTTTTTATCGTTTCTGGGGAAACGTCAAACAACGCTACAGCTTTACGGAAAAAGTAGGCCTGTTTTATTCAGCCTGGACGTGCTTGCTCTGCTTCACTGAATAAGTAGACCTGCTGTGTTGAATCATTCCACATCACTGGGATGTGCTTCGTCCTGTTTTATTGTGGAACCAGTACAAGGATTTAACTTTGTGAAACCAGGAGTCAAGTACAAGGATTTAGCTTGGATGACATCACCAGATTGTCACAGCTGAAGTGAATTGTGAGTAGTATTTATTATTGACCCTGTAAACATGACCCATCGAGCCAATGCTGATTGGGGAACATTTAGTGGGACAACTGAAATGAAATAATTATTGGCTTTGGGTGGATCAGTAGTGGGGGTAATTGAAACAGGATAACCTCCTGCATAATCATTTGTTTTAGGTTTAAAAATTGAAAACAGTCTTAACTTGAGTCGAAACTAACAGCATACCTGGTGAATTATTGACGCGATATTTTTCAAATTATTGGTTTTATGTCATTTTGAGAGGGTTTTTATAATAATATGCATCTAATCTTTCGCAATTGTTTCGCAAATCCAATACAGCATTGGACGGTGTCCCTAATGCACTCGCGAGTTATACATGATGAATGTGTCTACTATATCCCTCACAACGCTGAAAGACCGAAGGTTTTTTTTTTCAAATAAAATCATCACAAATGCCTTAGTTAGCTCATTCAGCTTCATTCGAATAACATTACGGGTTTTTATTATTTTACTCATTCAGTGCGGGGATCGACTTTAAACCTCAAAATCTGACATCTAGAGACGTCAGAATCTGATGTCTGAAGTCGGTCCCTGCGCTGAAAGGGTCAACTGGTGTTCGATATCTGTATCTTCTAAAACAACAATGCTATTTTCATAAATAAAGGGTTTGATACAATAATATTTGGTCTTTAACGTATTTTCCACAGAATGCTAATGGTATTTTCTACAGAACGATTTTTAAGTCACTCTAGTCGTAAAGCAATGGAAACCTCTACTTCAACAGAGCCATCTATCTGCTTTGATCTAACATTAGGGCATAGTGCTGTATGCAGAGTGCAGTACACACTGGTTGCTTTGGAGGCTGGTAATTCCATCAATATTATATTCGCGTGATGTGTGCCATGAATGGGCTGGCTTTCCAAGTAGACACGAAACATTGATCCAATGCTGGTTTAATGCTCGGCCACCGTCTACGACGCTGGCCCAACATTAAACCAGCATTAGATCAATGTCCATTTTTTGCCGAAGTGAACAAAACAGCCAGGCGATCAATGTAATGCTGGCAGCCAGCACACTTTAATTTCTCTTCATCATTTCCAGCCATTTGAACGACACAATTCAAATGCACAAGACTGGATACTTATAGTCAAATAATTGTTAATTCTTACAGTGCGGGGATCGACTTTAGACGTCAGAATCTGACGTTTTCAGTCGATCACCGAACTGAAAGAATTAGATATTTGTGTGTCTGTAAACCCATAACATAGGTATTCAAATGAAGCGGACACAAGTAAAACTAAGGCGGTTATGATGATTTCAAATTGACATGGTTTATACAGAAATATTTCAGCGCTTCGAAGTCAGATTCTGTATGCTCTACTCAAATGAGTGTCGAAAACGACACTCTGCTTGCCAGAGTTGCCAGAGTCCAATTTCACGTATCATTTAAAGGTATACCTATTATGAAATTGGAATGCCAGGTGAATACATATAAGGTAATATTGGGGAAAATATAAAATTTTGAATTATCTTTGAAGTAATGATTTGAAATATCTCAATGTGAAGTGTAGGAATCAGCGCTACAGGGTACCGCGTCAGGGTACTGCGGAACAGATTATGATGCCGGCCCGAATGTCAAATCAGATGGAAAAAAGGCCTTCTTTTTCACTCTAAGGATCTGAATGTATTTTCTGAATTACTATATTATGTCGTCGCAATTCAGAAAATATGTCCAGATATTTTAGTTAATTGCTTAATTCAATCAAAGATGGCTATAAATATTACATATTATCACGATATAACCTTCTGTTGACCAGTATCATTCTAATTTCAAAATATTTTTCAAAAAATACTACAAATCTGCTAATTTCGATCTTGGGAGTCGTAAGAATATGTATTGAAGTCAAATCGTATCAGGAAACTGTGTCTCTCACAATAAAATAGATCATGGTACGAGTGTGGGTAATATTTGAACAACATGCAAACGACACGTTAGACCTGTTAATCCTAATTAATAATAATCCATCAGAATAATTAATCACTTGTCAAAGGTGCTTAATTTGACGTAGTCATTGGTAATGCCGCTTATGTATTAGCCAGATTATTTCTTCAAACTTCTCCGTTTAAAAAATACACTTGTTTTAATCTACGTTCGGTGTAATTATCTAAGATTAGCAGCTGTGTATTCACTGCAATTTAAACGTTTTTATTACAATTTTTTTGATATAGAAGTCGGCTTGAGAGTAGCACATACCCGGACTTAAAAGTGTCCACTATTTAACCGCCAAATTATTTAGGTTGTGTCTCGCTGAGGCGATCCACAACTTCAAGTGAGTGAAAATTGTCCAGCTTTGACAAAACAGGAGTCAACGATTTCGGAATTGTGTTGATTGATGTTACGTTTTATCTGTAGCATATTCAAAAGCTGATATGGATTGTGCTAATACAAAATAGTAAAATAAAGAATATCATTATCAATAAAATTTGATAAAATAGGATGTATAGATGCTCAGTTGATAAAACAGCTCGAAAATGGCCATTTTGTTCCTCATTTGAACAAATGAAAGCTAAGTACTAACATACCACTCGCGGGAATACTTGAAAGCAAATATGCAACCCCAACTAATCGCCACACTAAGAGCTTTGTAGAACCAATGCAATTTACTATATGTACATTTGGAAACGAGTTTCAAACTAAATCAAATGACAGTGAAATGGATGGGATAGTTTGCATGTGGTTAATGCCCCGATATTCAAATAAAACAAGCTGGGTAAAGTTTATCTTTCGTAAATGGGAATATTTGTTGTCATATTAAGCTGTAAATGACAAATAACTAAAAAAATTAGCTCAACGGAATAAATGGCTAAATATCAATAATATGCAGCAATAGCATATTTACAACACAAAAAATCTCGTGGAACCATTATCATTTGCAATACGCCAATATCGCAATTAGCAATGAGGAAGGATTCCCACTATGAGTGAATCAATACGACTAATTAGTCAAACAGAGAATGGCAATGACAATAGAAGCGGGGCTGTCGGCTGTAATGGTCAGGATGATGGCTGTGACAGGAGTGTGATGTATGGGGCTGTATCTCTGGTCACACATAGAACCACGCTTGGCCAAGGAGAAAGAACGAAATTCTATAGATTCGAATGTACGAGGTGCGTGGCGCCGAGTATATTCATATCTACGAATCTGTCGTAATTGAGGGGCGGGGTCCCTGGTGCAGTGGTTAAAGCTGCCTGCTTGGAAAGTCAAGTTTCAAAGAAAAAAATGTTTCTTCACCGCTCACTCGTAAAGATTCAATATTGTAGGGATGGGCCTACTCCGTGCTCGACCTCAGACCGTCAGGGCTCAAATTTCGAGGAGGTTCCCCCGGTCCTGTTTAGCCTATAAATGCACAAAGATGCCATAAAACCCCATCGATATTCTTTGATCCGAATATACTCGGCGGGTAGCGCCGAGTATATTCGAATCTACGAATCCATTGTAATTGAGTTTCTTCGATTTAAAATACACAAAATAGACACAATCATGTCAATCAAAATGCACCCGAAGACCTGATAAATAGACCAGCTATTTCACGATCCAGATGTTTGAACCTGTATATGTAACTGTAGATTCAAGAAGTAAAGGGTAAATTCGAATTTACTGTTTTCACAAAACATTGACGACACAGGTGTATTTTAATCCGATTTCGAAACAACCACATTGTTAAGCGTCAGAATAGCAAAAGCTGTGTTTCCTGGGATATAACAATGTTATTTAATTAACATTTCCACACATGTTAAGTTGTGTCTCTGTCGTGTGACCCCTCGCAACTTCAAGTGAGTGAAAAATATTCATATTTTACGATTAGGAGACCACGTATCCCTGAATAGTGGTGATCAAAGATATAGGGGAAGGTTGTAAAGTTAAATTATATTTTATCGTATTTGCAATATTCATACCGACATTGTATTTGTGTTGTACTCCATGCCCCACAAAGGCCCGAGTAGTACAATATTGTGATTCCCAGCAAACACTCAACATTGAGGCGTTGACTCAATGTTGTTTTAATGTTGTACCATCGGCTACGACGCTGACCCAACATTAAAACAACATTGGGTCAACGGCTCGTGTTTGGTGGATTGTCATTACCATTGTCATTGCCATATTGTCATTTTCATTGCCATATAGTCATAGGTCTATTCCACCCCCATACGGTGATATTGAACACGTTTGTGACGTTTTTGGTTTGTTCAATCCCCACGGCGTATTTCAAGCACGGAAAAATATCACAAGTAAATACATCGTTTGAATATATTCTGTATAGGATAAAGCCCGAGGAGCTCTACATTCTTAGCTGTGGA
Organism: Flabesymbios commensalis; assembly: GCA_964017125.1. NCBI lineage: Eukaryota > Metazoa > Annelida > Polychaeta > Terebellida > Flabelligeridae > Flabesymbios > Flabesymbios commensalis. The sequence continues at coordinate 7,255,446 of OZ024910.1, read as the reverse complement.
AAAAACCCTTTTCCACAGCTAAGAATGTAGAGCTCCGAGGGTTTTAACTGACTTTAAACACATCCGAACATATTGAATATCCTTCATAATCAACAGCTCGGTCACACCTGACTGATTATGGCACCACAGGCCTATCATGATAATTGGTCTGAACTTGATCAACAATAACTCTCCATTCCCAGCTTAGAATGTAGTGGTCGGACAAAGCAAGTAATGTAGTGGTGTGTTCTAAATCACAAGTAGGACACGTTGAGCTTTAATTTAATAGATATTATGCTTGGTTAGCTCATTGACCCTTTAAGCACTAAGCACGCGTTTTTAATCATTTTTAGCCGAAATAATTACTGTAATTGGGACGGAGAAGAAGAAGAAGAAAAAGAAGAAGAAGAAAAATGTTTATTCGACAAATCACACATTAAAATACAAATTAAATAACAAGTCACGATGACTCCCATTAAGACTCAAAGAATCGCTGGCATGTAAGCCACCTTAAATTTCACCTTAAATTTCGAAATGTAGACTATATTTAAACACCAAAATTTGCAAACATTTGGTCTCAAATTAAACAAATGTGAGTAATTGTCACCCACTTGAAGTTGTGGGTCGCGGCAGCGAGACACAACGTCAAGTGGGTGAACATTTAAATATGTTAACTTGGCGAAAAAAGGGTTATATGTCACCTTGATGGGGGAATTGCAGACCAAAAAGTGAAGCACACTATTATCGTGGGATTTGCGCCTAAATAGTTCTGATCTGATACAAATCCTCTTATGAGCAAATGAACAAATGCCTCTCTCATGTCTTGCCACGTGACTAGAAAACAATATGTCTTATACTCAACAACTTTTAAAGGTTAGAAGTTTTTGAGATTTCTGGCTTTCATATTAGACTCTTCTTCCGTGCTATTGCATCACCTTATGCATCACAGGGTATATGAATTATTTGAAATGAAATTGGTTCATCAGCGAATGATGCTTTTATTTGACATACGAAATGTGAGTCTTTTTCATTCACCTTGATTTTAATGCAAAGGTGAATACCAATGAGAGAAAATACTCAACTACAATTCAAGAAGAGTGCTAAGCCTAAAAGACATAAATAACTCAACTACCCTTCAGTGAGTGCTTAGCCTCGAAGACAAAAACTTGAGCGTTAACGGGAAGCTCAACTACAATTCAAGAAGAGTGCTAAACCTAAAAGGCATACATAACTTACTTGAGCGTTAGCAGAAAGCTCAAGTACAATTCAGGAAGAGTGCTAAGCCTAAAAGGCATAAATAACTTACTTCAGCGTTAACAGAAAGCTCAACTACAATTCAGGAAGAGTGCTAAACCTAAAAGGCATATTTAACTTACTTGAGCGTTAGCAGAAACTCAACTACAATTCAAGAAGAGTGCTAAACCTAAAAGGCATATTTAACTTACTTGAGCGTTAGCAGAAAGGAAGAGTGCTAAACCTAAAACGCATATTTAACTTACTTGAGTGCTAACATGAAGCTCAACTCCCAGCAAACATTTGTATAACATTTATGCAACATCGGGTCAACGCCTTCGACGTTGAACCGATGTTGTATAAATGTTATACAAATATTTTGTGTTTACTTGGCTACCATTCAGGAACAGTGTTAAGCCTAAAAGGCGAAGACGGTGCTTCACTCCACGCTGATGCGCTAAACTCGTATACAATCTATACTATTGAGCTGCAGATATTTTACTCTTAGTGTGCTGGTCGCGTCTATACCTGTTTTGGCCGTTCGTCTTCCACAAAATAAAATATATGAGAAAAATCAGCCCTAAGTTTGCAAGAATGGCTTATAATTTGATTCAAATTGCACAGATGTAAGCTATGTTTTCCCACTTGATGTTGAATAAAAAATGAATAAAAAGTTTTCTCGCAATAATGCTGTTGGCTTTCACTACAAGACGTATGGTGAGATCAACTCATCTCGCACTCTCTCATTTTCGCGCTACCGCTCAGTTTAATTTTGCCGTTTCAAAAATATATTCGTATGATAAATGCACACTACATCGTTGGTACGGCGAGATGGGCTGATCTCAGCACTCGTCACCACACCAAGCTCTCGCCTAAGGGCTCGAGCTTGATGCAGTGACTTGTGCTGTGAGATCAGCTCATCTCATCGCCTTCCCAACCATATAATATAACTTGACACTTTAAAGGTTAATAGTTTAGAAAATTAATTTGCGGAGATAGTTATTAAACCTCTGTATATTAATTGCAATGGTAATGAGATTTTCTACTGAAAATATTGTCACTCCATTAACAAAACTGCTGGTTCTCTAATGTAAATGCTTGCCGTTATTAAACCTCTGTATATTAATTGCAATGGTAATGAGATTGCGATCGAAAGTAGTTCCACTATATTAACCCTTAGAGCGCTCAATGTCTTGTGTATAAACCATGGAGACCAAAGGGTTTTTTCAATTTGAAATCATCATAACTGTCTTAGTTGGCTCTTTCTGTTGGATTTGAATACCTATGTTATGGGTCTACAGTCATTATATGTATTACACATTTTAATTCTTTCAGTGAGGGAACCGTCTTTATGAGTCAGAATCCGAGGTCTCCAGACGTCAGATTCTGACGTCTTATACGTCATAATCTGACGTCTACAGATGTCAGATTCTGACGTATAAAGACGGTCCCCGCGCTCAAAGGGCTAATAACGCACTGGTTCTCTAATGTAGATACTTGTGGTAATTGGAAATCCGACGACAATCCTAATGTCAATGTCAATGCTAGATTAAATAGAAATGCCAATGACAATGAGGGCATGTGACAAATGTGACTGACTCATATGTTAATAACTAATATCTAGCAGAGACATAAGTATGTTCTTGAAGCTTCCTTGCTGTGTTATGTAGTGAATATATCAGGATAATTAATAATATAATTGTAAATTTAGTCATAAAAATATTTTTAAGCTGTTATATTCACATTATTGAAAGGCATAAAAAGAACATTAGACCACCCAGCAAACACAGTTTTTTTACCCAAGGTTTTTTTTAATGCTGGTCCATCGTCTACGACGCTGGCCCAGCATTAAACCAATATCGGGTCAACGTCTTGTGTTCGGTTTTATGCACGACGTAAAATGAAGCCACACATGTATTTACACCTTGGCGAGTGTGGGGGAAAGCAATGTCATCGACCTAAATACAGGGGGGTAAGGGTGTCACCTCCGCGTGGTCCCCCCCTGGGCAACTTCTTAGAAGGCCAAGCACACCCAAACCTTTCATCGAACCAGGTTTTTCTATTTTTTTGACGTGAAGTTTTTTTGTGTTTGCTTTCCGGTGGTTAAGGGTTTTTCACTGAGGTTGTTGTGTTTATTTTCGAATAGTTTTCGCTTCGAGTTCTTTATATATTCTTTTTATATTCATATTTATATATTTTATATATTTTTTCATAGTACTCATTGTAGATCTACTCATAATTCCTCTACGATTTGTTTTTTGTGTGTTTGCAGTGGTTTCTCTTTGGCATCCTGGTGTTGGACGGGATGTTCGAAAGAAGCCATTGCCATATAATTATTTTTTCACTGCATTGTTTCAATGGTTTCTCTGTGGCATCCTGGCGGATAATGCAGCATGTCATAGAGAAGCCATTGCCGTACGATTAGCCTGTGGTGACTTACGGTGTCCTCACGGTTCGTGATCGCTCTGTGATGTCCTCCAATATCACAGACCTTATTACCAACTGTAGGGGCACTGTAAGTCTTTAATTTTTGAGAATTTTTTGTGGTTTCAAGATTTCTCTGGCCATACTGGCCGAAAAGTGAAGTAAAGAAGACATTTACTTACTTACTTAATGGTTTCTCTGTTCATTGTTCATGTCATTCATATTTATGTCTAAATGGGTTTACTTTTTTTGATTATAGTATATAGTATTATAGTATATATTATATATTTGTTTTGACAATGACACTGTTTCGACTTAGACTTGTAGTTTTTACACAATCAAACCAATTTCATGGAGATATAGTGACTTGAAAAGTCGTTCATTTTATAATCACTTCATATCTTACATTATTTATACTGATATTTTTATACCCATTAAACTGTGTTGTAGTGCAGGCGCTTCAACATGTCATCAGACTCGTTACATATAGGTGCCAGAAGCATCGTCATCTTATCATATCAAACACTTTAAACTGAATATTTTAGTACGAACATGCTTTTATTAGCTTTGTCTTTCCTTTACTACTTTAACTATACAATATGGGATATTGCAATACCTGGGATTTTCACTTAAATGGCCATACTGGCCGAAAAGTGAATTAAAGCAAATATTTTACTTACTTACTTACCTAAATACTGGATTCCTCTCTGGTTTAAATAACAGAGGGATAACACATCTCGTTGGACGGGCCGCTTAGTGCAAGGAGTCTTTCACAGGAACCTTAACCGTTTGATCTCAAATCACGATATAGAAGTCTTATATAATTGTCGGCCTAAGTATGATTATTAATTTTTGGTGGCAAAGTAGTGCTTGCTGAAAAATAGTGTCATTTATTTCATCTCAAAGTAAATGAGTATAAGCATTTTTTCACATGCTCAGTGAATAAGGTATGAGTCTTGCAGTAATAAATGAAATTAAAAGCTGCATGCATGCATTCAACAACCAATTAACTTCCCAACCTGAACTCAGAAAGGAAAACCCTGACATGCCCTTGACTATTCTGTTAATTTGTATTGTCAATAGAGTTAGCGACAAAGTACTTCCTTGTGGAACACCTTTCTCTTGCAACTTTATTGAAATGTGAGTGTTATCTCATCTGACCTTAAATGTTTTAAATGTTTCCAATGACTTCAATGTTTTAAAATAGATGTGGAGTACCCCCTAGACCTATGTCATGAACGTGTTTTACGATACTATACTTCCAGGGGAAGTCATGGACCTTTCTTGGATCAAAACAACTTCCCACCATGTGTTGATATTTTACAAAACAATAACGAAAATACACCTCCCACCTAATCAAATGATCTGTGGTGTTTTACCTTTTTAAAATCCACATTGATTACTTCTCGTCTATTAAGGGCAGATCACCGAAATATATAAGAAATGACACAATACATGAACTGGGCTACATCAAGGGGAAACCCCCTGGATCCGCTTGCTGAAAACACACGAAGTTGAAGAAATGTTGTTTTTTTGCTGTCCCTGCGTCGCAACTCAACGGGTTCAGCAAAAATGATACGGGGAGCAATTACATGCCTCTGAAGGACTGAACACGGGGGCAGCAGATTATCTAGATGTATTGAACAAAATTATTTTGGCTTTATATTTCTAAGATTTGAAATTCCTAAAAAACGCTTGTATTCATGTTTCCATTCCATCCACTCGACACGTTTAAATTTGATTTATGTCAATTTTTAATTCATCTGAACTGACATATTGCGGCTTTTTTGCGATATTAACTGATTTCTGGAATCACATAATTGATACCATAAACAGATTCAGTGCTACATAGGTGATGAAAAACGACAAATCACATGTAGTTATTATCTAAAAGTTGTATTTCCACTGTGCAATTTACTGGATATTTTTACCTTGATATGGAGCTTGAAGGTCACATATTAAACTTTTAATGTCAACGCTGTTTAGAATGACAACAGTGATGCGTCACAAGTCAGTTAGTAACGACGCATGACATGTAATAATGAATCAATTATGGATAAGCAGATAAGCAACATTTTTCCGCTGGTAATAATTTCAGTCCTTTAAATGGGAGCTGGAGGTCATAGAATAATGTTGTTTAAGGTCAGTTATGCCTAGAATGGCATTATGGATATCAGAAATAGATGATGTGCCACACGGTTAGCCGAAAGGGACATATCACATGTAACTATATACAATGTATATCGGACCACTAGTAAAACCACTGATCATTTGTGACCTTCCTGTGATGTTTGAAGGTCACAGAAGCCTTTAATTATACTTTGATGAGGAGAAATAGGTTCTACGCTCCCAAATTAGTCAGATATGACATATTACAGTTGATTATGGGATGTTTAGGTAAAAATATATTTTGTTGAAGAAGGCGCTCTCGGCCATCTTTAATTTTTGTGATTTTCGGCCAAAACGCGAGATGCATCTTAAGACATTTTTTATTTTGCGCTCTACAAAATCTCGCCCACCTTTACTAGAGAGGCGTAGAAGGTTATTTTTGACATGTATCTTACTTGCCGAAGGTTGGTTACAGAATCATGGTTTTGGAACCTACTAGTATGACTTTTAGTAACTTGATCTTTGTGCGCCCTTTTGACCTAAATCTAATAGACTGCCACCTCCTGGACACCTTAGGACTTTTATATGTTGCTTGCCATACTTCTAGCAAACGTTCCCATATCGCACTCAAACGGACAGTTTGCATATCATCACAATAGCGAAAAAATGAAATGAAAAGAATGGGGTTTCAGGCCACCTTTGTGCACATATAGGCCAAAACAGTGAGATGCATAAGATGACACTGCGCTCCAGACACAGGATTCGAAATTGTGGCCCTGGGGGTCTGATGTCCAGCACGTTACCTCTCGGTCACAAAGGCTCCCGACACCATCGAATCTTTACGAATGAGCGGGGAAGAAATATTTTGTTTCTTTGAAACTTGAAGGCCAGAGTGGGGCTCGAACTCGCGATCTCCGCCTTTCCAGGCAGGCAGCTTTAACCACTGCATCAGTGCCCCCGCCATCAAAGTGGCGAGTCATAAGATCAAGTGGGTTGATTGATGTTGGCGCCTTAAGAGTTAAAGAGAGGCGTTCTCAATGACGTCCACCCAGTGTCCTTCAAATCCTAAATGTCAACATGCAAATGACCTTCCCGATCGTGATAGGTCAAAATGCAAATGACCTACGCAATCGTGATGGGTCAATATGCAAATGACCTCAAATAGTGAACAGTCTACGTGTAAATGACCTTCCTGATCGTGACAGATGATCTACAGCGTCCAGAAGGCATAGGGCACGTTGACCTTTAGGTTACTGTTATCAAGGGCGACGTCTTCTGCCACACCTCCCCCACCCCCTCGGCGAATGATGCGGGCCCTGGAGCTGGTAATTCACTGCGTGTCATGATTAGGACTCGTTTGTTGAACACGATGATTGGTCGTTTCTGGCCAGTAAACATGAGACATTAAGCCGATATTGGGCTAATGTTGGCCCAGCATCTACGACGCTGGGCTAGCATTTAACCAATATCGAGGGAATGTCTTGTGATTAATCGGCGGCAGGCCGTCGTAAGTGCAGGTCAGAGCCGGCATATCCTGAGAAGTGGTATTTACGGTTTGTCATCGCCACCATATCCTGGGAATTAGGATTTAGGGTTTGTCATGATAATGGATAATATCCTAATGCACCATATAATTCAATCAGGTACCATTTGTAGGTGAGTGACCGAATGATTGATCGTAGGTCCAAGTAGCTTCTTAAAGTCAGAGGCATTATTGGTCGCTATCTCGTAGAATTACCTCGGACACAAGACGCAAAGACACAAACGCAAACACTATTCTGTGAAACGCAGTGACGTCACCGTAAACCGTAAACTCGATGAAAAGAAAGTTATATAAGACCTCCTCCCCCATACTTCATTGTATTAGCTAGCTCGGTGACAACAGTGGAGGTCAAGGCTATTGAGTTTCACAAAATTAGGGGTCATTCAATATTATATTTCTTAGCATAGCAATTTCAGTTTAGCTCACGATTTTTGACGTAAAAAATTGTTCATGGCGCTGAAATAGTAGAACATATAGATATCATATAACTTCCCAGTAAATACTTGTATAACATTCATACAATGTTGGTTCAAAGTCGTTGGTCCAACATTGCATAAATGTTATACAAATGTTGTGTGTTCACTGGGTTAGGTAATCTATTCAAGCAAAGCGGACAAAGCTGACAACTTCATCTCTGACTCAGTAATGAGTGATTGATCATATAGTTTTAAACATTGACGTGTAGCTAGCGTCCGACTACAGAATCAATGGTTTTAAAGCAGTCTTTCTATAAACTTTATTCAGAAGATCTACACCTTGAAATGAAAAATGAATTAGACGTGACATTTCTGTAGATACATGGTAGCTGAACAAGAGGGTGATTCAGCTTTAACATGTTTAAGTATAAAGTCGTACAGTTTGAGACAATAATTACACAAATACAGCAAATGCGAGATGTTCACCCATTATTGTTTCAATGGTGTAGGTGCCACATTCTACACTATGTGCCACTTAATATTAGTGGCACATAGTACACTATATGCCACGAATGTAGTTGCATATAGTGTAGAGTGTGCCACTAATTGAGTGACACGTAGTGCCCCGGGTTTGATATCCAAGAGCCCATATTATGACGGCACGTTGTAGTTACAGTGATAATGTGTTTAGGCGACAGCCATAGGAACCTCTCTCGTGGGAATCACTACAGACGGGACGTGCGGGGAAATCAATATGCCACCAGACCCCCTACCAGCCCAGACCCAGTATGCCGTAATAATCCCCTTAACCTCCTAGTGCGTTATGTCTGCTGGAATGTAGACATCCATCACGGGCCCTCATAGCAAAAACATTGGTGGTTTAATGTTGGGTCAGCGTCGCAGATTTAAAAAGTGCAGTAACGGATGAGAGGTCCTCACCCATCCTTTAATAAACTGAATTACATCACCATCGATCAAAACTGCCAAATATCTGTTTTTATGTATTTATTTATTCACCATCCGCAGTACATGTATATGAATACATTTTAGTTCATCAAACAAACAGTCCAAAATAGCAGGCTAACTGAGAACAGGCAATATACCTTTAAAGTCCATTTGCCAAACTATGTGACCCGGAAATTGTTGGTATTTTAGGTTTTTTAGACGGCTCTGTATTTATTAGGTACTGTAGATGTCAGATCAACCGCTTGCAACTTTGGGGAAAATCCGCGATTTACATAAATCCATTCCAAGCCCAGAAACCATCTTCTCACAGTATGGGCGGGAGCCCTAGGGTAGTGGTTAGCACCGCTGCCTTTCACGCTAGATTTCAGGGTTCGGTTCCCGGTCCCGGCGGTTTGAAAGAAACAAAAATGTGGTCTAAAGCCCGATTCATTTTATTTTTTTCTCACACTCTGTGCTGTAGTTTGGGACATATATTGGTATCAGCCCATATCGCACTCTAGCTGCAGATTCAGCATAATGTATGGTAGTTTAATGTCATGTGTGACTTGATCGTGTGAGAAAATACAAACGTTGTTCATTTTTCGTGCGATCTTAACAATTAACACAGTATTTGACACTCTAAATTTACCAGGGTAGTGCCTAAACTTGAGGCACTACCCTGGTAAATTTAGAGTGTTAAGGCATCATATATTACCTGAAAAGACCCCCTTTTTCTCAATACTGAATCCGCCCTTGGTTAATGTGTGTCAGTGACACAGACGATAGGAACATTTACACACGGCGCTCATGACCAGCAAACACAACACCTTTACCCATTGTTGGTTCAATGTTGGGCCAGCGTCGTAGACAACAATAGTGGTTCGATGCCTACTGTTTGCTGGTAACTCAAAGCGACTCAAATAACACATTCTTTCAGCGCATGTGAGCAGCAGATCTTGGTACATTTCTGTTTTATTCATATTGGTAAAACATTACATCAGTTCCATTTATTCTATATTTAGCTCCTTAACTCTTTCAGCACGATGACCGACTTTAGACTTATATACGTGACGTCAATCCCCGCACTAAAAGAGTGAAATATGGCCATAGACCCATAACATCAATCATTGATTGAAATCTATATTTTATTTTTTTCATTTGACCCCCTTTGTTAAAATTATGGATCCGCCCCTGCTGTGCTGCTGGCCAATGTCCAGACCTGATCGGGTTGTTTACAGGACGTTTTCAAAAGCGTTAGGTGAAGTTTAAAGCAGTGCTGTATAAAAGTGATTCATGGCCAGCTAAAAATATTTCAAGAGGTCTATAAATTTTTTTATAATAGTATGTTTAGTCGAGCATGTGACTCGCCAATTCACAACAACGACATAGGGCCACAACTTTACAACGTCAAATTTAGCTCAACAGATAAAAGCAAATGTCCCATGAAAAACGTTTAAATTACATCATTAAAAATAAAGACGGCCTCTTCAGTGGAGCAGCTCCTATTGCGATTTAAAAATCAAATCATGTCCCATTGAAACAAAATTAGGTGTTAATATTACTTGTGGCTTAACTTTTAGATCAGGGCAAAATTAACACAACACTGACAAGGCAGACAGGGACCTCATTTAACCTTTACAACGCTGGAATATTTTGTATAAGCCATGGAGGCCAAAGGGTTTTTCAATTTAAAATCATCATAAATGTATTAGTTAGCTCTTTTCGCTTCATTTGAATACCTATGTTATTGGTCTACGGCCATTACAACTATTTTAATTCTTACAATGCGGGAAAAGACGTTAGACTTCAGCATCTGACGTCTACAGTCAATCCCCGAGCTGTAGAATTCTCTTAAACCTTTAACCGCCGGTGCCGCATATATTCGGGTTTTCATTTTTTATTAGCACATTAAGTACCACCTTTTAAACATGTTAAGGATAAAATGGGACATCAATCAGCACAATTTGAAAAAACAGTTGACTTCCATTTTGTCTAATTTGAATAATTTGCACTCACTTGAAGTTGTGTGTCGCGTTAGCGAGACACAACTTCAAGTGGGTGAAAATTCAAATTGAATAAGTTGGCGGTTAAAGGGTTAACAAGCTCACATCAAATATAAAGTTGGCAAACACCCGAACCAATTATATCCAGTTCCCTTGACTCTCTAGTTATAGAGTGCTGTATTTTCGGAATATTAATTTTGTGTAATGCATTATTGAGAAATGCATTCCATCGTGATAATCGAGTTTATCTATTTACTGCATAATTTTCAGATAAAATACCAGCAGTTAATTACTACCCATCCGTGGATTCTGCCAAAATAGTGCACAATTAATTAGCAATTCGAGCTTCCGGTGCATGAAGAATTACTCGACGAATCTGTCGTTTTCTGCATATAATTTTATTATCGCGAGCACGAACACAAAATGCACTGATAAAAAATATCCCAAAATAATTAATACCATGCTATTACAATAAAAATGCCCAGTTTCAGCAGTTGCTTACGACATATTTATTCTAGAGAAAATAGCTTCCCATTAATTCAATCTCCAGTGTTTAATGGATGACAGCACATTAGATGAAGCGAAGTAAAACGGACGACGTGGGAGAGACGGGGCATAATTATACGTGACTCTGCCCCATTAGGAGAATAGATCTCAGCAAATAGGAGGAATTGAACCAATGTCGGGCCAATGTTGGGCCGACGTCGTAGACGGTGGGGCAACATTGGCCCAACATTTGTTCAATGCCTCATTTTTCTTGCGGCGACTGGGATCCAATAACTCTATGTTCTGTGTGTGCAAGCCCGAGATGTTGACATAATGTTGGTTTAATGCTGGCCCACCGTCTACGACGTTGGCCCAACATTAACCCAGCATTGGTTAAACGACTTGAGTTAAACGTCTTGTGTTTGCTGGTGGCGGTGGCGCATTCGGTTGCGCTGTGATTCTTAATCCAGGGTACCAGGTTGGGATACTGTAGTCCAGGAGTGGAGTCCAGCAGATTCAGTATTGTGGGGACCCTTCGTGACCGAGAGGTAGTGTGCTCGGCCTCAGAATCCTGTGTCCTACCCCCCTCCCCCACTATCCATTCATTAATTCCAGGAGCCCAGAAGAGTTTGTTTAGCATTTCGATTCAAAAGGTTCGAAGTCTATCACGTGTAGAAAATGAAATGAAATGAATCGGGCTTTAGGCCACCTTTGTGCACATATAGGCTAAACTGGGCCAGGAGAACCTCCTGAGGCTGGTGAGATGATTGAGATGACACTGTCCTCCAGACACAGGATTCGAAATTCGAGCCCTGGCGGTCTGAGGCCGAGCACGCTACCTCTCGGTCACGGAGGCTCCCCACAATACTGACTTTCACACGTGGATGGGGAAGAAACATTTTTGTTTCTTTCAAACCGCCGAGACCGGGAACCGAACCCCGGACTCTGGCGTGAAAGGCAGCGGTGCTAACCACTACCCTAGGGCCCCCGTCCCATCACGTGTAGAGCAAGAGAAGGGGACGTGGCGCAATGGCTAGAGCGCCTGAATGCCTCACCAATCATACATGCGAGCCACGCTGTTCCCGTGTGGGGTTTTCAGAGAAACGGCATTGTTTCTCCATTCTCAATTGCTTATGCGATCACGTTAATGGCGGCCTCGTCAAGTTAAGGTTGAGACCAGTGTATCAATATTAATTTCGCGCAGGGCCACGCAACTTGTCAACAAGGAAAATAGAATCAGCTTCTATTTTCCTTGGTAGAACAGACCATCAGGATCCCAAAATGGCAATACTCAAATACCACAGTCTGTACCCCTCTATCCACCGAATTAGGACCCTAATTGGAGATTAATTTAATTAGCATACCGAGCACACGCACCAAACCAATAGGACGATCGGTGGTAAAACCCGCATTCATCTTTCTTAACCCTTTGAGTGCGGGCGGTGCTTTTAAGCGCATTCATACTGCTTTTCCACAACTAAAATTTGAGAGAAATTGAACAAATATGCATGTATAAATCTTGAGTAAAGCCCCCATTGTGAAATTTAGCAGGTTTAATTTCTAAGTGAGGAGGTATTTTCCTTTCATTTGAAGTTGGCAATTGCGTGAGCAATGCCAACTTCAAATGAAAGGGAAATGTTAAGTAGTAATGAAGCACTTAAAGAGTTAATTACGTGCTGAATACTTTGCTTAATGAGCTTAAAAACTCACTCAACGAGCAACGTTTTGTGTTTTCTGTGCTATGGCGCTGAGGAAAATGAAATGAAATGAATCGGGCTTTAGGCCACCTTTGCACGCTACCTCTCGGTCACGGAGGCTCCCCACAATACTGACTTTCACACGTGGATGGGAAGAAACATTTTTTGTTTCTTTCAAACCGCCGGGACCGGGAACCGAACCCCGAACTCTGGCGTGAAAGGCAGCGGTGCTAACCACTACCCTAAGGCCCCCGCCCTATGGCGCTGAGGAAGGGCTTGTCGAGAGAAGATGGTGGAAGGCAAAATCAGCAACAAACAATTCAGCAGCAGAAGGCGTAAGCCCGAATTTACCATTGTCATCTTCATCCCCTACAAGCCGCGAATTGCTGTGGATGAAAATGATTTGATGTTGGTGGAAAATTAAAGAAAATTGCCATGTATTGGTAAACCAGTTTCATGGAAATTTCCATTCCAAATCCCTTGATTGTAGGGAAATTAAGTCTGTTTTCAGGGATGTGAAATGATGCTTTAATGCATCGTGAGGGCTTAAAGGGTTAAAGTGCTGAAATATTTGTATATAAACGATGGCGACCAAAGGGTTTGTGTCAATTTGAAATCATCATAAATGTCTTAGCTGGTTCTTTACGCTTCATTTGAATACCTATGTTATGGTTCCACGGCCATTATATATTTAATAATTCTTTCAGAGCTGGGAACGACTTTAGATGTTAGAATCTGACCCCACGTCTATAGACGTCAAACTCTGACGTTTATATACATCAGATTCTGACGTATAAAGCCGATCCCCGCCCTGTAAGCGGTAATGGATCTGTCATTTAGCATATCGTTTGACCCTCTTATGTAGTGTGGCATTAACTGACAGAAACAAACTGGTGGCATACTTTATGCAGCGACAGTCCGTCTGAAAATCACACAAAAAAATAGTAATTCCTGTGAACACGGTGCATTGCAAATATTCTTCACATTGTCATCCTTTTTCACATTGCCTATATGATATCTATGCCCTTACAACTTATACAAACCTGAATTTACCATTGTCATCTTCATCCACTACAAACCGGAAAATGCTGTCGCAATTCTCGACTGGTAGGGGGTGAAGATAATTTGAAGTGGGTGGTAAATGAAAAGGAGATATATCTTTTATTGAAACAGTTCCATTAATATTTTCTGTGTAAGTAGGAGTAGGATATGAAGTCGTGCTTCAGAGATTCAAAATGATGCTTTGATGCATCGTGAACGGTTAAAGGGCTGCCAGCATAGAGGCAATCGCAGCAACGCAAGACGTTGAACCAATCTTGGCTTATTGCTGGTCCTGCGTTGTATACTGTGGCCCAACATTAAACCAGCATTGGTCTTGTGTTTGCTAAGGTGTCTGCTGTTAAATAGCCTCTGCAATTTCATCTTGAAATGATTTGATATACCCAGAAACCATCTATCACTTTAACAGGTTTAAGGCCTGACTGCACATTATACAAGGCGTGAAGCATTATACAAGGCGGTGCAGCGGAGTAATCTAATAATTATACGTATCAGGCGTCCGACTGTTACAGATCCAAAGATATAAGGCATCTTCTCATCTCCTGAAATAAGACCAGACTATATGAGATAAAAACGGGCTGTATAATAAGACTATATGTGAGAACAGGCTGTGCAACAGGCTATCAGGTGAAAACAGGCTGTGTAATAAGGCTATATATAGGTGAAAACAGGCTGCGAAAATAAGAATAGGGAACACATCGATATCTGTGAAAACAGGCTGAGAGATATTCCATCAGGAGGAGAGCAGTGGTGGAAATAGAGGGAGATGGGTTCAAAAACCACTGGACCACCCTTGCTTATTAGAAACGAAATTGCCTAAAAATTGCTATAATTCGTCCTTAAATGAGCATTTGCCACTCAAATGTCACTCGTGCGGTGAGTCGAACCTCCATTTCTAAGCCGAGAAAACTACGAAAGCTTTGTGTGAAACTTAAATGTATAGCTTTCGGCCGTCGGCCATCCAAACTCCTAGTGAACTCCCTTTTTTCACATTTCTGGATCAGCCCCTATTAAATGGTACTGCACATTACACTGTTATGTGGAAACGGAAACACAAACTAAACACAACGAAACTGCGTTTGACCTGTTGGGTTGAAGCCCGTATCGAGGTGTATGTCGATCTAACGTTACTAGTAGGCCTACCTATTTACATTTAATTTAAGTCTACTAGACCCGTGCTGTAAGGAATACCATCTTTAGGAGCTGAGAGCACACGATATGGTGATATAGGGGAGTACAAATCCATCATTTATGGAATCATTTATTGCACTGAGGGCACATGATACGGGGGAGAATAAGACAAAATATAATAAGTATAATGCAGTTTAATCTTAGGATATTTTTTGATCCATTATTACACGACAACTTGTAATACGCTACTTGTGTTGTATTGTTCTATCAAATGTGTAATTTACAGCTGGAAATGCTCAACTCAATCATGTCTGTTTTCTTACCGTAGTGAGAATAAGATGAGAATATCCTGAGCTTCCATTTTATATAGATTTGACCATATTTTGTTCATTTTTAATCATAGGTTAAAATACGACAAAATTAAAAATAACGCAGATTTATTAGCTTGTGATTTGGTTTTTACCCCTTTAGCCGCCAAGTTAATTAATTGGAATTTTCACTCACTTGATGCTGTGTCTCGCTGACGCGATTCACAACATCAAGTGAGTGAAAAGTGTAGTGTGAAAATTATTAAAAATTGACAAAATGGCGGTCAACGATTCAGAAATCATACCGATTAATGTCACGTTTTATCTTTAACACGATTGTTTGAAAGCCGTATGTAATTTGTTGATAAATTTTAAAATATAATATAATCGTAACCGGCGTTTTAATGGTTAAATCGTGTGACATATTTGCGCTGGTAGCGTCCAGAGTGGATGTTTAAGGACAACTGTAGTTTCACCTGGAGTATATCAATAAAGGAGAATAATAGCCTAATCAATGTAGAGCATCTGTCTGCCTGTCATACTGCCCATAGCCATAATCATGGTAATAACGTAAACGAAATCATTTTACTCCCTGCCTTATTTTCCCAAATGGCGAATTTTATCTGTATGGTAAGCAAAAAAAGATTATTAACCTTTTAAGCACCAAGCACAACAAAATAGTTGTTAACCCTTGTGCTGCTGAAACCGTATATATACGGTTCAAAACATGTATTAAATAAAACTATCACTAACTTTGATAAAAGTAGTTTTGATATAATGTTGCTAATCCAATAGTTCAGTATTGGAGATGTAATTTTTCAAAAATATAAGTATTTTAGTCATTTGAAGCTTGATATTGCGTTAGCAATTCCAGCTTCAAATGAATGAAAAATCAAAACAAATAGTTCAGCAGCACA
Organism: Flabesymbios commensalis; assembly: GCA_964017125.1. Classification (NCBI taxonomy): domain Eukaryota; kingdom Metazoa; phylum Annelida; class Polychaeta; order Terebellida; family Flabelligeridae; genus Flabesymbios; species Flabesymbios commensalis. The sequence continues at coordinate 7,239,196 of OZ024910.1, read as the reverse complement.
AGGGTTAATACATTTTATTAGATATTAAATCGCTGTTATTGGGAATAAAATGAGTGCTTCAACATTAATATTTGCAATTAATTGGTTTCAAATTAAACAAATATGAGTGATTGTCACCCACGTGAAGTTGTGGATCGTTGTAGCGAGACACATCTCCAATTAATTGGAAAATTAAATTCAATAATTTAAGGTGTAAGGAAGGGATTAGGATAAGCTTTATTTATAATCTTAAAATTTTTCTGTAATGTTTACGAGTGGGCGGAGAAGATATTTGATTTATTTGAGTACAAGAGTGGGGGACGAATCCGCGATGTGAGACTTCACAGGCAGGCAGTTTGAAAACTCACAGCGTGGGGACCGTTTTGATACGTCGGTATATGACGCCTGTAGACGTCAACTTGTGACTTATAAAGACGGTCCCGGCACTTAACAAAATAATATAGTTATAATGGCTGTAGACCCATAACATAGGTATTCAAATGAAGCGGAAAGACCTAACTAAGACTTTTATGATGATTTCAAATTAAAAAAACACACTTTGGTCTCTATGTTATTAACAAAATATTTCAGCGTTGTAAGGTTTAACCACTGCATCAGAGCCTCGTCCTAACAATCATACAAATCAGAAAAAACGTAATTGCTGAAACATCCTAGTCTACTGTATATACAACAGGACAACCTGTTACTTGGCTACCGAACCGTGGGGTACGTCTATTGATCCGTAAATGATTATTAATAGTTTATGTGTGTAATACAGGCATCTGATCTCCAGTGTGCTATCGGATACAATCGTATCACGTGATAACTCAACTCATATTCAGTCAAGTGCGTCCGAGCTGTTGATTATGAGGAGTTCTCATTATGGTAAAATGTCTTTTAAATCAGTTAAAACCCTTTTCCACAGTTAAAAATATAGAGCTTCTCGGGCTTTATCCTATACAGAGTGGCTCAGCTAGACCAAATCAACATCAAGTCCGTCTATATTGCAGTCATAGATAATGTGTAGTCACACAAATCTCAGATTGCATATATACTGTTACGTATTCACTATCACTATGATAATATAATAATGCAAGCAGTAATATTATTGTGAATACAGTAAATGATTGCGCAGCGTTATAATGTGTAGGGTACCTTCACCCCTCTTCCCGCCGCATTTGTACATCAAATGGCAAACCATTAACTATAAAATTGAACAATCCATTTCGAATCCTTAATTATAAAATTTTCTAATTAATGGCAACTCATTAATTCTACAATTGCAAAATCCATGGCGATTAATTGATTAGAAAATTGTATAATCCATCACAATAAAGAGGTTCTGAGCTTTTAAGTTTTGGGAAATTGATTAAATCTGGATAATGTTATTTACAATGTGGTGGGAATTACGGTTAAAGAAATACAAATCAGCTTAAATGCCTGGATATCGGGAGGGTGAATAACTCCCTGAATTGATTTCAAAAGATTTGGGAGATTTGGCTGATGGAATATTGCTTCAAGACAGCAGAATTCATAGAGTGAGCGAGTGAGCGAGTGAGAGAGTGAGTGAGTGAGTGAGTGAGTGAGTGAGTGAGTGAGTGAGTGAGTGCTTGAGGGAGTGAGTGAGTGAGTGAGTGAGTGAGTGAGTGAGTGAGTGAGTGAGTGAGTGAGTGAGTGGCCGAGCGAGCGAGCGAGCGAGCGAGCGAGTGAGTGAGTGAGTGAGTGAGTGAGTGAGTGAGTGAGTGAGTGAGTGAGTGAGTGAGTGAGTGAGTGAGTGAGTGAGTGAGTGAGTGAGTGAGTGAGTGAGTGAGTGAGTGAGTGAGTGAGTGAGTGAGTGAGTGAGTGAGTGAGTGAGTGAGTGAGTGAGTGAGTGAGTGAGTGACTGAGTGACTGAGTGACTGAGTGACTGAGTGACTGAGTAACTGAGTGACTACGGGGATTTCCGTACGGGGATTTCCCTGTCGTCTAACTCCCGTTTTTTCTCCATCAGTTCTCGCCCCGCGAGACCCCTCTGTCATCAGAATCATTTTCCCTGGTAGTTTTTCAGATTGTGTGCTCTTCCTTCACTAATTAATTATTTATTCAGCAAACAGAAGACACTAAAGCAGTAGCTTAATGATGATCCAGCGTCGTAGTGGACCAACATTGACCCGTTATTTGGGCTGTCGTGTCTATTATTCAAATATAAAAACATGCACTAATAAGTCATCTCATTTTTTGGTTATTCATTCATTCATTCATTCATTCATTCATTCATTCATTCATTCATTCATTCATTCATTCATTCATCCATTGATTCATTTCACCATTTATTTTTCTCATGCACTCACTCACTCACTCACTCACTCACTCACTCACTCACTCACTCACTCACTCACTCACTCACTCACTCACTCACTCACTCACTCACTCACTCACTCACTCACTCACTCACTCACTCACTCACTCACTCACTCACTCACTCACTCACTCACTCACTCACTCACTCACTCACTCACTCACTCACTCACTCACTCACTCACTCACTCACTCACTCACTCACTCACTCACTCACTCACTCACTCACTCACTCACTCACTCACTCACTCACTCACTCACTCACTCACTCACTCACTCACTCACTCACCCACTCACTCACTCACTCACTCACTCACGCACTCACGCGCTCGCTCGCTCGCCCGCTCGCTCGCTCGCTCGCACAGAAATCACTCCACTGTATACCCCTCTCATCTATAATAATGACGCCGCTTGCCACCTCTGAAACCCATGACCTGTATGGCCATCTTCCACCGGCCCATGAGCTTCTAAACACAATGTGGGTTTAACAATCGCTCAATATCTCGTCTTAGCTCGGATGTCGGCCGTCTCCTGCCGACCAGTGGAGCATCATGTTATTAAAACATATAGGACCATTCACACCCGGGGAGCATACCGTTATCAGCCCAATGTCGTCCCGCCATATCAGACGCTGGGTCATTACAGAGAAAACATTAACCAAACTGCCCCCTGTTTATTGTGTCTCTGTAAAGACGATATTGCCAGAATGTGCAGAAAACAACATTCACTCACGCTGCACTGTACAATGTCTGCTGCATTATTAAGATAATTATGTATATATGTACCTCAATATGCAGGGCGCTGTCGCTTGTACAGTGCTCCAAATGGTTCAAATGAGTGGAGTATGCATCAATATATATTTAACGTACAGGCAACGTCGTATTGTGACGTGTAAAGTCGATTCTCGGACTCTAAGAGTAAAATATATATAATGACCGTAGACCTTTGACATAGGTATTCAAATGAAGCGGAAAGTGCTAACAGAGACATTCATGAAACATGATTTCATTGTAAGGGTCAAGGTTGGTCAACCGTCTAAGATGCTGGCCCGGCAATAAAAGGTCGAGGCCATTTTCCAATTATGCAGTTGTGGCAATATCGCGATAGGAGGCAATCTGTCTTCCCGTTGCGATATTGCCCTGGCGATCTAAGGCCGAGCACGCTACCTCTCAGTCACAGCGGCTACAATCAATGCTAAGTGGGGAAGAAACATGTTGTTTCTTTCAATCTTGAATGCCAAAGCATGAGACTAACCTGTGATCTCCGACTTTCCAAGCAGGCCACTGCACCCGGGCACCCGCCCTCTATCACCTGGATCCACCTCCTTGTTTTCTGTATCAAGCCTTGATTAAACGTTAATTAAAGCTTAGTATTCTTTGTAGTCAGATGATCCATCACCACACAGACGCGATCTGATCACCCTCTGGTGATTCGTGCGGTAACTACTCGTTATGCATGCGTGAGAGCTGATGGGATCACGTGACAGGGCTGGGTTATGTGACATAACAAGGTCACCCTTGTCCCAGCAAATAGAAGATGTCACCCAATGCGGGGAACGACTGTCACTTTTTAATGTTCCTCTCATATACATTGAATGAAATCAATGCAAAACATTGAACTAATGCTGTTTTAATGTTTGCAAGGTGAAGATTTGGTAATTAATTGGAAAATTAGGCAAACAGTTTGCAACAAATTGGAGACTATTTGGGTAGCGTTTGGCGATTCATTTGCGGAATATTCAAATCGGAAATTGTCGATCTTTTCTGTGCTTTATGAGTTGTAACGATTCATTTCAAGAAAATAATAATATATATTATATGACACGCCATTTGAATTGATTCAACTAAACGTGATTTGAATGAATTTAGACGTGATTTGTGAATATAAAGGTGGCCGCGAATCTCTGTATATTTGTCTGCAGTGTTCGAGATGAAAGAAAGACTCCCAATAGACAAACTACGTGGCCTGGCTGATAAACACAATCTATTAACCACAGATAACCAGATCAGCCCTTAGCCTGCTGTGTTGTAAGTTATTATCTTTCTACCGCTAAACACAGCTTCAACTTCAAGTGACTGAAAATGTATGTGATTTGTAGAAGCTAAGTCAATAAATATCTGTGTTTCAAAATTTACGGCATATTTTACTTTGAACATTTCATTATGCAGATGCAAATTAAGAAACAGAAAGTTTACTGTTGTCGACATCCATGCTCTAGGTGTCAATATAATAGTGAGGGACGAGCTCGGAAGCTCTGGCCTGACAGGCGCTAGTTTTGACCACCAGAACCCAGTTACCTAGTTAACCATTACATTTTTAATCTGTTTTATGAGCCGATCAAATCACTGATATTGGGAACGAAATGTGTGTTTAAATATCAAGATTTCAAATGCTTGGTTTCAATTTAAACAAATATTTATAATTTTCACTCACTTGAAGCTGTGGGTCGCGGTAGCGAGACACAACTTCAAGTGGCTGAAAATATATTTTTTTTAATGCCAAGCTTTAAGAGTTTATATATGTATAAACATCATGACTAAATCAACCAGAATGGCCTGGGGAATTTAAGGATAGCGGTCAATCTCCGCGAGAACTTGTTCCTCCCAGCTGCCCTTCCCAGAAGAGACTATACGTGGTCGGCTTGATAAACTCAGCTCTGATTAACTCCACATAACTACATTATACCTTTATCACCCAGAACGTATTTTACCTTCAGATGTGAGTTGTTAAAACCCGCTGTAAACCATTCCTTGTATTATGAATAAATTCCAAACAAGTATAGTTAATTTATCTCAGTCTAATTAAAGTATTAGTAGATGTAACTTGTACTAGATTTCAATTGATTATAATTTGATTAACACTTAAATCGCTAAGTACGATTATTTTCATTTTATTAGCCGTTTAAATCTCAATTATTGAAAACGAAACGTGTGTTAAACATCAAGATTTGTAAATGTTTGGTCTCAAAGCAACCAAATATGAGTAAATTTCATTCACTCGAAGTTGTGGGTCGCGGTAACGAGACACAACTTCAACTGCATGGTGAAAATTAAAATCTAGTGCTTTAAAGGTCAACTTAGGTTAATAAGATCAACCTCGAATCTTCGACACGTCTTTTGTCTTAATCAGTCACCTTGGGTTTCACTTGAGGCAATCGATATTGTTTGCAGCCTCTGCATGTCTTGGGTTCGTTTATATATTAAGGAGTAGCTCCACTAGTAAGTATAGAAGAAAAAATGTCCGTTTCAACCATCCTGGCAGAGACAGACTTAGTTCACACTAAGCGAATACAACTGAAGACTGCAGGATTGTTTTTACTCACTGATATGCTGAACAATTTTTCTAATTTATATCTAAATTGCAGCGTTGAAACATAATTAGTTCAACGTCATGCACTTTCTTGTTTATTTATTGAGTATTAGGTGGTATATATATTAGTAACTTGACGTCTGTTTAAAATTACCCATTTAGCGCTAATCTGAAAAATGTCTGAAAACGGCTGTCATTAGCACTTGAAGGGTTAATTAACATTACACTTAAATTCTGGTAGGAACCACAGCTTGGAACCAAGTAAAAATGAAATAAATCGGGCTTTATGCCACTTTTATTCACATACAGGCTAAACTGGGCCAGGAGAACCTCCTGAGGATGGTGAGATGACACTGCCCTCCAGACGCAGAATTCAAAATTCAAACCCTGGAGGTCTGAGGCCGAGCACGCTACCACTCGGTCAAGGAGGTTCCCACCAATACTGAGTTTTACGAGAGGATGGGGAAGCATATTTTTTGCTTCTTTCAAACCGCCAAGACCTGGAAACGAACGCCAAACTCTGGCGTGAAAGACAGCGGTGTTAACCACTACCCTATGGCCTCCGCCCAAACCAGATAAGCTTCTTAAACCACGACACGTCTTCTGTCACGTCTTAAATTCGGCTAAAACATCTTCGATTAAACCAGATAAGTAGATCAGCTTCTAAGACTGCGACACGTATTCTGTCCTAATCAGCCTACTTTCATGAAATCAATATGGATCAATATGGAGCAGCTCAGACTGTGCGTATGTTTTTACCACAGCGCATGAATTCGGCTAATACATGCAACTTCAATTAAACCAGATAAGTAGATCGGCTTCTAAGACCGTGACACGTCTTCCGTCCTAATCAGCCTGCTTTGACTTGGCCTGATTAGATTAATATGGATCACACTGTGCATGTCTCATGGCATTTACCCTTACAAACTTTAAATATTTCTGTATAAATCATGGAGACCAAAGGTTTTTTTCAATTTGAAATGATCACAAACGTCAGGAATGGAGAGTAATTGTTGACCAAGTACAGACCAATTATCGTGGTAGGCCTAATCAGTCAGGTGATACCGAGCTGCTGATTATGGGGGATCCTCATTGTGGTCAGGCGTGTTTTAAGTCAGCTAAAGCCAGGTGTCATAAAATTGTATGCTTTCATTCATTCATTCATTCATTCATTCATTCATTCATTTATTCATTCATTCATTCATTCATTCATTCATTCATTCATCCATCCATTCATTTATTCATTCATTTTTTCTTTCATTCATTAATTCATGCTAGGAGACAATCCTGGTGTTATGGCAATGGCAATCCATAGTGACGAAATGAACACAGTAGACCCTAAAAACACCATGGTTTACCATGTTTTACCATGGTCTGACCACGGTATATGTTGTGCACTTGTGGCAATATCGCGACAGGAGGCAATCTGTCCTCCTGTCGCGATATTGCCACAGTGTGCATAAATTGTGCTGCATATGCCACATCTGTTTTTAGCATTTTTAAGTCTGAAATTACCGTTAAATCTTCTTCCTTTACAAGCCGTGAATTATTTTCGTAATTACCGAAGATGACTTGAACATGTTGAAGTGGGTGACAAGTCAAAGCTCTAAAGTAGGTAATTTAGATTCTTTCCCATTTGTAGTTATGTCTCGCTACCGTGACCCACACCTTCAAGTTGATGAAAATTACTCATATTTGTTTAATTTTGGACCAAATATTTCGTTCCTATAATAATGATTTGATCGGCTAATAAAAGGATTAAAATCGATTATAGTCGCGCTTTGCAGTGAAAAAGTTAAAACAGCTTCATGATAATTGCAATGATGCAAAACAAGCCACATTTCCATTTGCAGGTAAATACACTCATCTGCCTTTTTGCAGTTGCCAGCTCGGTGCGTTCCCATGGTAACAGAACTCCCTGTTGTGTGATATTCAAATACGGGGGATTTCCCTCTCGTCTAACTCCCGTTTTTTCTCCGTCAGTTCTCGCCCCGCGAGACCCCTCTGTCATCAGAATCATTGTCCCTGGTATTTTTTCATAATGAGTGTTCTTCCTTCATTAATAACCTATATTCACAAAACTTAAGTCGCTGAACTAATGTTGGTCCAGCGTTGGACTAGCAATAAACTATTAATGTTTAAAATGTGTTTGTTGGGCTGTCGTGTCTGTCATTCATATAAAACATGTGCATTAAGTCACAATCAAAAAAAATATTCGTTTGCTCGTGCTGTCGTTTATTATTTTGTTCGTTTATTCATTTTGCTCGTTTATTCTTTTGTTCGCTTGTTAGTTTGTTTGCATACTAATTATTTTTTTCCATTTATGCAATCATTCATTTATTTACTCATTTTCTCATTCATACATCTGCTGTCGCTCCAGAAGCCTCTTAAACAAAAATTAATGTCAGTTTAACCCTTTCAAGCCTGAATTTACCATATTCATCTTCATCCCCTATAAGCCGCGAATTGCTGTCGCAATTCTCGACTTGTAGTGGATGAAGATGATTTATTGTAGGTAAAAATTACAGAAAATTGCCATGTATTGGTAAGCCAGTTTCAATGAAATTAAATTTTCGTTCTAAACCCTTGGCTGTAGGAAAATTAAGTCGCCAAGAATGGGAAAACCCGAGGGTTTTAACTGACTTAAAACACGCCCGACCATAATGAGGATCCCTTATAATCAACAGCTCGGTTACACCTGACTGATTATAGTACCATTAGGCCTACCACGATAACTGGTCTATACTTGGTCAACAATAACTCTCCATTCCTGGCTTAGAATATCGTGATAGGACAAAGAAAATAATGTAGTGGTGTGTTTTAACAGGTTAAAAGGAGCTTCCCAGGCGCTATAAGAGTAGCAGAGGATAAGACGAGATTTATCACGTTTTCCCAGAAATTGCTGAATCTCGATTTTCCGATATCTTGATGAAATGTATGTCGTTGACAGAGAAATAGTCTGCATTCCAGACATTGGCTGCATTGGCTGCATCACACAACGCTCACAGGCGGAGTCTGTGGGTTATATTGATCTAAGCAGCTTAAATCAATACCTGTTTTTCCCGTATCGCATTTAAATTCTGCTAATTAATCCAGGTTCGATCAAACCAGATAACCTGAATTTCCAGACATTGTCTGTATTTACATTTTCAGCACGGGGACCGTCTTTAAACGTCAGAATCTGACGCCAACGGAGTCAGATTCTGACGTCTAAAGACGTTCCCCGCACTGAAAAAGTAATATATTCATAATAGTCGTAGCCCCATAACTTAGGTATTCAAATGAAGCAGAAAAAGCCGACTAAGACATTTATGATGATTTCAAATTTAGAAAACCTTTGGTCTCCATGGTTTATACAAAAACATTTCAGCTTTCTATGGGTCAACGCCACATATTCATGATGGTCGTAGATCCGTAGCATACATGTAGGTATTTAAGAGAAGTGGAAAGACATTTATGATGATTGCAAATTGAAAACACCCTTGGTCTGCATGGTTTTTACAGATCTATTTCAGTTTTGTAAGGGTCAACGCCAGGGCAGGGTTTCTGTTAGCGCTGATCGGCCTACGGCGCTGAATTGTGTAAAGCCGCTGTCCTGCCTCGGAAATAAATAGTCCCAGTTCGAGGGTAAATCGCTATTCGTGAATTGTAGTTGTATTTTACCTAAATTCAGGTCCAATATGTCACATATCAGCTCAAGAATCACAGATATGTAAGAAAATATATTTATTATAAGCAAGATGATGTTAGATTCGCCATAGATCATCAGATTAAGTCCAGAAGAGCAATTTAAAGCTGGTATCAAAGCCACTTTGATACTAGATTCACGGCTCTGTGGCTCGCTGCGCTCGCCCAGAGACGTTGTTTACTCGGCTAGGTTTCTGTATGGAACTTAAGTAAAAAATGTCAACTTTGTACTTGAGTACGTTACACGAAACGGCCACTGCGGCCGGTTTCTGAAACGTACTTAAGTAAAAGATGAAGTGGGCTGGTTTACGTAACATACTTAAGTAAAAAGTTAACTTTCTACTTAAGTACGTTATAGAAATCGGCTACAGGGGCCAGTTTCTGTAACATCACTTTTTGCGTCAGTTCGATACAGAAACTGGCCCCAGAAGACGCGCACAACGTGATCTATACTGATTTAATCAGGTCAAGTCAAAGCAGACTGATTAGGACGGGAGACGTGTCGCGTCTTAGAAGCTGATCTACTTATCTGATTTATTCGAAGATGCCTGTATTAGCCGATTTTAAGCGCGGTGGTAAAAAATACACACAGTCTGACCTGGTCCATATTGACCTATATTGATCTAATGAAAGTAGGCCGATTAAGACAGAAGACGTGTTGTGGTTTTACTAGCTCATCCACTTGTCTGATTTAACCCTTTAAACCCTCACGATGCACAAAGCATCATTTCGCATCGCTGAAGAATGACTTAATTTCCTAAAACCCTTTGGTTATGGAACTGTTTAATAATAACGATATATTTTTCTTATTTGCCACCAACTTCAAACCATCTTCATCCACTGCAAGGCGAGAATTGCGACAGCAATTCACGCCTTGAAGTGGATGACAATGGTAAATTCAGGCTTGAAAGGTTTAATCAAAATCTGCTTTTATTAACCGAATTTATGCGAAATGTTAACCGTGTAGCGGTTCAGCCATTTTAATTGACTTTCAAACAAGAAAATTTGAAGCAGATATCAGCATTAAATTGTTAGATTGCCATTTTCTTGATTTAAATTGTACAAATGCAAGTAGTTTTTACCAGCTTGAAGTTGTGGGTCGCGGTAGCGAGGCACAACTTCAAGCTGGGTACAAATTCTATAATTGATCACTTTATGGGTTAAAACACACACACTGTCTGATTCATATTGAACCAATGAAAGCAGACTGATTAGGACAGAAGACATGTCGTGGTCTTAGAAGCTAAGCTACTTATCTGGTTTAATTGAAGGTGCATATATGTTTTAGCCGAATTTAAGTGTGGTGTTAGAAACATGCACACAGTCGAACTTTGTCCACAGTGATCCAAATTGATCTCATTAAATGGTTAATGATGGGTTAATTATAAACGGACGTCACGTTACCAGGGTTACCACTATTCACTACCTTATAGATAATTAAACCAGAAAATACAGGACGTTGAACTAAAGAGTAAAACAAACACACCAACGCGATTACCCGCGCGACCTCCCGCGCGACGTCGCGTCGGTTTTTCAAACACACTATTTGATCATTGCCAAAACATACCAGCGCGACGACGTGTGCGAGAGCGATAGGCAACGCGATCATTTTCAAAACATTTACATTTTCGTGGCGCGTCGCGTCAGTCGTCGTGCCGGCTGTTGCGCTCCAACTGTTGTATTGCGTTGGACGTCTCGTTGATGGATGTTATTTTCGAATTAGAATATATTTGTATTTGTATTTGTACAGTGCGACTGGCGGATTTTCATCGTTACAGAATACAAATTTCGTGGTGGAGAGTACGATACATATTAGATTACGTAATAGTAAAACATAAGATAAAACTGATAATTAATTACTGTGCTGGACACGCATATATAGAAGTACAAATTAAATATCTTATAACTTACAATACGCATATATATATATAGATATATTACGTGTATTTGTGTATTGGAAGTTAATGAATTGTTTGAATCAGACTTTTTTTCTTTTCTTCGAAGCTTAAATTGCAGACGCAATTTGCAGCTTCGCTTTCTTAGGAACATAAACATCTATCAATATTTATTGGATTATTTGTTTGACCACAAAGTATTTGATTATTTTTAGCATCGTTTTAACCTCTACAACGCTGAATTATTTTTGTATAAACCATGGAGACTAAAAGTTTTTTCAATTTGAAATCATCATAAATGTCTTAGTTAGCTCTTTCCGGTTCACTTGAATACCTGTGTTATGGGTCACGGCCATTGTAAATATTTTAATTCCTTCAATGCGGGGACCGTCTTTCTACGTCAGAATCTGACGTCTACAGACGTCAAATTCTGATGTATAAGGACGGTCCCCGCTGTCTAAGGGTTAATGTAATGGCTTACACACATATATATATAAATAAGATCACCATGAATTATAAGCTCAACAACTGTATAAATTGTGTCGCCTTTAAATACGAAACTCACAAACAAACTGACATTTAGGACAGATAAACCTTTATCTTTGTACTGTATTGCTGTCTGGTGATTTTAAAAACATTTATTAAATCTGCAAGAATCATTATCCGGGCTTGATGGTTTGACATATCACTACTTTACCTGTTCAATTGCTCTTATTATTCTATTGACAACAGCAATCGCTGTTTCAGGTAAATTCTTAAAAAACGATCTTCATAAAAAACAATATAAAAAAGCCAATTAATTATGGTCCTGACACTGACAAACTTCTGAACAATGATAAATAGAATGCGCTTGTCGTTTATAATGTAATGTGAAATACAATGGAAGTTTGATTTTAATGTATTATACAATAGAAGTTTGATTTAAATGTATTTTGCTTGATGTATACGAGCATGACAGGAGCATGACAGCGCAATAAGGAATATTTTTACCATCCACTTTACATATGTAGGTTACCTCTAATGAACTTAAAAATATAATAATTCAATCGTCCACCCTGTCTAATATATATCAATGACTTTGAATTGTAGACACTACTATAATTTTTAGCTATTGCTCAGCTAGATATAGAATATTCGTCATTCATTCATTGACATCAATTATTTAGTTTTAGCAATCTTACAACAAAGCGGTGTCAATGGATTAAAAGAATTAAAACTATTTCATTTTAGGAAATATAAATATAAATAAATATCCAATTGTTCCCAGAACGTCCTGGTCTTAACCTTTAAAGCGCTGAATTATTGTTGTATAAACTATGGAGAGTTTTTTTTCATTTTGAAATCATCTTAAATATCTGAGTTAGCTCTTTCCTGTTCATTGGAATACCTTCGTTATGGGTCTACTGCTACTTTAAATACTTTTACTCTTACAGTGCGGGGATCGTCTTTAGACGTCGGAATCTGACGTCTGCAGACGTCAGATTCTGACGTCTAAACTCGATCCCCGCACTGTAAGAGTTAAAGCGTTAACATGGGACTTCCCCAGCAGACACAAGACGTTGAATCATTGTTGTTTTAACGCTGGTTCGACGTCGTAGACGGTGAACCAACGTTAAAACAACATTGATTCAACGTCTTGTGTCTGCTGTGAAAGCATTTCGAGGGACAAGAAGCCACATCTCCATTTGCAGGTAAATACACTCATCTGCCTTTTTGCAGTTGCCAGCTCCTACTCGTCGGTGCGTTTCCATGGAGACAGAATTCCCTGTTGTGTGATATGCAAATACGGGGGATTTCCCTGTCGTCTAACTCCCGTTTTTTCTTCGTCAGTTATCGCCCCGCGAGACCCCTCTGTCATCAGAATCATTTTCCCTGGTAGTTTTTCATAAAGAGTGCGCTTCTTTCATTAATAGCCTATATTCACAAAACTGAAGTCGCTGAAATAATGTTGGTCCAGCGTTGTAGACGGTGGACTAACATTAAACCTATAATGTTTACCATGTGTTTGTTGGGCTGTCGTGTCTGTCATTCACATTTAAAAGTGTGCATTAAGTCAAAATTGAAAAAAATATTCGTTTGCTCGTGCTGTCGTTTATTCTTTTGCTCGTTTATTCTTTTTGTTCGTTTAGTCTTTTGTTCGTTTGTTGTTTTGTTCGCTTACTAATTATTTTCTTTCATTTATGCAATCATTTATTTTTTTTACTTATTTACTCATTCATAAAACTGTCGGTCCAGAAGCCTCTCAAACAAAAAATAATGTCAGTTTAATGCTGGGTAATGTAGCAGATGGTAGACTAATATTGACCCAACAATGCTTCAATATCTCCTCCTGGCTCTGCTGCTGGCCGTCTCCCACCGACCGGGGGAGCATACCGTTACTAAGACCCATAGGATCATTCACACCAGGGGATCATACCAGAATCAGCTTAATGTCGCGGATGTAGATTTTGGGAAAGAACTAGGCAAAATAAAACCATCTTCCCGGCAGCAAGTCTTGTGACACAGCGAGGCCGTCAGGAGTAACGAACCTTGCGGGGGAAGATGAATAAAACTGGACCCTGCCCCGCTAACACGATACATTGAGCCAGTGTTGGCTTAATCTTGGTCCACCGTCTACGACGCTGGCCCAACATTAAACAAACACTGTCACAATGTCTCGTGTTAGCTGGGTGGTATATGTCTATTAATTTAGGGAGAATAACAACATTGTTTTAATGCTAAATCAACGTCGTACATGTTGGTTCTACAGTGTATAGAACCAACCATGTGTCGCAGTCTGGATATGCCTGACAATCTAGTAAAAAGGAGATGTTGGGCAAGTGTCGAATTAATGTTGGGCCAGCGTCGTGGACGGCGGACCAACATTTATCCGACAGTGGATAAACTTATTGTGTTAACCGGGAAGGGAGCATGCCGTTATTCTGTCTTGTATTGAGGTCATGCCGAGTCAAGGCAGGGGATCATTCCATTATTGTAGCATTTTATATTAATGTTTATAGCGACGTTTTAGTGCAAAGTGGCATCGTGAGATCTAACAGGGCAAACACGAGACGTTGAAGCCTTTCAGTACGGGGACCGTCTATAGACGTCAGACACTGACGTCTATTCACGTCAGATTGTGACGTCTACAGTCGATTCTGGGACTCGATTCAAGAGTAATATATATATATATATATATATATATATATATATATATATATATATATATATATATATATATATATATATTCATTTATTAGGCTTTATATACACAAATATATATAATAATCGTACAAATATGCAATTGTAAGTAAAATTGTGTACATCAGGATATATATAATGACCGTAGACCTTTGACATAGGTATTCAAATGAAGCGGAAAGTGCTAGCTAAAACATTCATGATGATTTCAAATTGAAAGAACCCTGTTGGTCTCATGGTTTATTAAACATATTTCGGGTTGTAAGGGTTAACCCTTACAGCGCTGAAACAATTTTGTAAAAATCATGAAGACCAAAGCGTTTTATTCAATTTGAAATCATCATAAATGTCTTAGTAAGCTCTTTCTGATTCATTTGAATACCCATGTTATGGAGTTACGTTAATTAGAAATATTTTTACTCTTACAGTGTGGGGATCGACTTTAGCCGTCAGAATCTGAAGTCTATAGACGTCAGATTCTGACGGCTAAAGTCGATCCCCGCGCTGTAAGGGTTAAGGTTGGTCAACCGTCTATGACGCCACCCCGGCAAAAAAAAGGTCGAGGCCATTTTCCAATTGTGCAGTTATGGCAATATCGCGACAGGAGGCAATCTGTCCCCCTGTGGCAATATTGCCACAGTGTACATAAATGACCATTTTCATTGCGCTGCATATGCCATATCTGTTTTTAACATTTTCCAGTCTGAATTTACCGTATCTTCTTCCTTTACAAACCGTGAATTATTTTCGTAATTACCGAAGATGACTTGAACATGTTGAAGTGGGTGACAAGTCAAAGCTCTCAATTAGGTAATTTAGATTCTCTCCCATTTGTAGTTATGTCTCGCTACCGCGACCCACACCTTCAAGTGGGTGACAATTACTCATATTTGTTTAACCCTTTCAAGCCTGAATTGACCATTGTCATCTTCATCCACTACAAGCCGCAAATTGCTGTCGACTTGTAGTGGATGAAGATGACTTGAAGTGAGTGAAAAATCAAAGAAAATTGCCATGTATTGGCAAAGCAGTTTCAGGGAATTCTTATTCAAAAACCCTAGTTGTAGGAAAATTAAATCTGTTTTCAGGATGTAAAATGATGATTTACTGCATCATGGAGGCTTAAAGGGTTAATTTTGAACTAAATATTTTATTCCAATAACAATGATTTGATCGGCTAATAAAAGGATTAAAATCGATTATAGTCGCGCTTTGCAGTGAAAAAGTTAAAACAGCTTCATGATAATTGCAATGATGCAAAACAAGCCACATTCCCATTTGCAGGTAAATACACTCATCTGCCTTTTTGCAGTTGCCAGCTCTTTGTAACTTGTCGGTGCGTTCCCATGGTAACAGAATTCCCTGTTGTGTGATATTCAAATACGGGGGATTTCCCTCTCGTCTAACTCCCGTTTTTTCTCCGTCAGTTCTCGCCCCGCGAGACCCCTCTGTCATCAGAATCATTGTCCCTGGAATTTTTTCATAATGAGTGTTCTTCCTTCATTAATAACCTATATTCACAAAACTCAAGTCGCTGAACTAATGTTGGTCCAGCGTTGGACTAGCATTAAACTATTAATGTTTAAAATGTGTTTGTTGGGCTGTCGTGTCTAGATAGATAAGATAAGATAAATTTTATTTTCAATCGGCATGGTACAGTTAAACCATAAAACATTAGCCTGAGGCTATTCGACCGATCCGTGGTACTAAAATTCAACAATGAATAACATTAACAATATCACATAGTATGCAACACATAGGCCTATTCAATACAATATATTAGGTTTTACTAGTCCTGTATTAAAAATATCACCTTCTCAATATTATTTTACTACTAATACTATATTATAGTCAATTTATCAAATATTATTGTATATACTTATATATGTAAAATACAAGAAATTGACTTTATCACAGAGCTAAGATTATGAATAAAATATCACGGTTACACTATGTAAAAAGTAAATTAAATTAATGACGTCCTGCATCAATGTATAACTATGATTAGAAGCAAAGATGGATTAAATACTTATCAGAGAATATTTTAAGATCTTTGACATAGTTTAAAATGGCATGATAAAAAAAAAATAATACCAATATATTATAGTCAAAATGATCAATTACTATATAATTATATATACTTATATATACATAAATTATAGCACAATGGTTTTATCACAGAGCTAAGATTATGAATAAAAATATCACAGTATATATTAATTAAATTAATGACGTCCTGCATCTATGTATAAATATAATTAAAAGCAAAGATGGATTAAATAATTATCCTAGAATATTTTAAGATCCTAGACATAGTTTAAAATAACATGATAAAAAAATAAATAATAATAAAAGAGCTATGTTATTTGATGCAATTTGCACATTTGTGTTGTCTTCTGTGTATACCTGACCACTTATTTATTCGCGACTTGAAGTTTTGCAGAGAGGTAGCATTGCGTGTGCATTCAAGTAGAGTGTTCCAAATCCTAGGGGCCATATAAGCAAATGAATTTAGACCATGCCTTGTTGATTTAAACAAAGGCAGGTGAAATTTTGAATTTTGTATTGGTGTTATTAGTTCTTTCAAATATCTAGGAGCCAGATTGTTTTTAATTTTGTATGTCTGAATCGCAATGTTTCTTTCCCTCCCTAATTTCAAGCTCGGCATTTTGGATTTGCAAAGAAGAGAATCATAGTCTGAAGTATAGTCACCATAAACAAAACGCAACCTTCTCTCCTGAATTTTTTCCATCTTTTTAGTGTTCCCCACTCCACAAAAATGCCACACAATGCTACAGAACTGGAAATGGCACAATATGAAACTGCGAAATATTGCCATTCTATGTTTGATACTGATATATGGTGAGAGTCTTTTTAAAGCATTTAAATGGTTGCCAGCTTTTTTACAAATCTGTTTTATATGTGTGTCGTAATTTAGATTTTTATCCAGATTGACTCCAAGGAGCTTAACATAATCTTCTGCAACTAGTGTGATATCATCAATTTCAAATTTAAATTTCATGTCTGCGGATGCCAGAAAAATTGCCTGAAATTTGTGGGGATTTGTCAGCATTTCATTTAAAGTAAACCAGTTAATGGCAGCCTTGGATTCAATCTGGAGAGTTTGTACAACGAGCTGTTGTGAGGATTCTATGGTATTGATGGTATTGTAAATCGGCGTAGTTTACAAGCTCTGCTTTTCTGATAAATTTGAACATGTCATTAAGGAAAATGTTGAATAAAATAGGCCCCAGGATTGAACCCTGGGGTACGCCTTTAAGGATATCAGCCCATTCACTTGTGCCATTTCCAATTTTTACTCTCTGTTTTCTTCCAGTGAAATACGATCGCATAATCTTGATGCTATTTCCGCTAAGGCCATAGGCCTCCAGCTTGGCGAGTAACAGTCCATGTGGCATACAGTCAAATGCCTTGCTGAGGTCCATAAGTATAGCCCCTGCATGCTTATGTTCTCTCAGCGACATTTTCCATTTCTCTATTCTGTCTCATTCCTGTCATTCATATATAAACATGTGCATTAAGTCACAAGCGAAAAAAATATTCGTTTGCTCGTGCTGTCGTTTATTCTTTTGTTCGTTTATTCATTTTGCTCGTTTATTCTTTTGTTCGCTTTTAGTTTGTCTGCATACTAATTATTTTCTTCCATTTATGCAATCATTTATTTATTTACTCATTTTCTCATTCATACATCTGCTGTCGGTCCAGAAGCCTCTCAAACAAAAATAAATGTCAGTTTAACCCTTTCAAGCCTGAATTTACCATATTCATCTTCATCCCCTATAAGCCGCGAATTGCTGTCGCAATTCTCGACTTGTAGTGGATGAAGATGATTTGATGTAGGTAAAAATTACAGAAAATTGCCATGTATTGGTAAGCCAGTTTCATTGAAATTAAATTTTCGTTCTAAACCCTTGGCTGTAGGAAAATTAGGTCGGTTTTCAGGGATGTAAAATGATGCTTTAATGCATTGTGAACACCTAAAGGGTTAATACTGGGTGATGTAGCAGATGGTACACAAATATTGACCCAACGATGTTTCAATATCTCGTCTTGGCTCTGCTACAGGCCGTCTCCTGCCGACCGGGGGAGCATACAGTTAATAAGACCCATAGGATCATTCACACCAGGGGATCATACCAGAATCAGCTCAATGTCGCGGATGTAGATTTTGGGAAAGAACTAGGCAGAATAAAACCAACTTCCCGGCAACAAGTCTTGACACAGCGAGGCCGTCAGGACAACTGCGACTTCGGGAGTAACGAACCTTGCGTGAAACCATACATTGAGCCAGTGTTGGCTTAATTTTGGTCCACCGTCTACGACGCTGGCCCAACATTAAACCGACACTGTCACAATGTCTCGTGTTAGCCGGGTGGTATATGTCTATTCATTTAGGGAGAATGACAACATTGTTTTAATGCTAAACTAACGTCGTACATGTTGGTTCTACACTGAGCCAACCATGTGTCGCAGTGTGGATATGCCCGGCAACCTGGTGAAAACGAGATGTTGGGCAACTGTCGAATTAACCCTTTAAGCCCTCACGCTGCATCAAAGCATCATTCTACAGATCTGAAGAATGACTTCATTTCCTAAAACATAGGGTTTTTTCATCTAATTGTTTAATAATACCAATGTTTTTTTCCTTTACCACCAGTTTCAAGTCATCTTCATCCACTACAAGTCGAGAATTGCGACAGCAATTCGCGGCTTGTATTGTATGAAGATGACAATGGTAAATTCAGGATTCAAAGGGTTAATGTTGGGCCAGCGTCGTAGACGGTGAACCAACATTTATCCGTTTACCTTATTGTGTTTGCCGGGAAGGGATCATGCCGTTATTCTGTCTTGTATTGAGGTAATGCCGAGTCAAGGCAGGGGATCATTCCATTATTGTGGCATTTTATATTAATGTTCTAGCAACGTTTTAGTGCAGAGTGGCAACGTGAGATCCAACAGGGCAAACACGAGACGTTGAAGCCTTTTAGTACGGGGACCGTCTACTAACTTCAGACACTGACGTCTATTGACGTCATTTTATGACGTATAAAATCGATTCTAGGACTCTAAGAGTAAAATATTTATAATGACCATAGACCTTTACCATAGGTATTCAAATGAAGCGGGAAGTGCTGACTAAGACATTTATGATGATTTCAAATTTAAAAAAACCTGTTGGTCTCTTGGTTTATATAAACATATTTCAGCGTTGTAAGGGTTAACCCTTACAACACTGAAATAATTTTTAAAATGATGCTTTAATGCATCATGAGGCTTGAAGGGTTAATTTTGGACCAAATATTTCATTCCAATAACAATGATTTGATCAGCTAATAAACAGATTGTAGTCGTGCTTAGCAGTGAAAGGGTTAACCCTTTAACCGCAAAATTATTCAATTTGAATTTTCAAGTGGGTGAAAATTATTCAAATTTGACAAAATAGAAGTCAAATCTTTCCAAATCTTGCTGGTTGATGTCACATTTTATATTGAACATATTTATAATGTGGTACTTGATGTGCTAATACAGAATGAAAACCCGAATATATGCGACACCGACGGTTAAAGGGTTAAGTCCTCACGATGCATTAAAGCATAATTTTACATCCTTGAAAACAGACCTAATTTTCATACAACTTGGGGTCTTAGAGCGAAAATTTTCATGAAACTGGCTTATCAATACAAAGTAATTTTCTCTAAGACTTAACCCACATCAAATCATCTTCATCCACTACAAGTCGAGAATTGCGACAGCAATTCGCGGCTTGTAATGGATGAAGATGACAATGGTAAAATCAGGCCTGAAAGGGTTAAAACAACTTCATTATAATTGCAATGATTGCAATGATGCAAAAAGATGCATCGTGAGGGTTTTATGTATAGGATAAAGCCCGAGGAGCGCTCCATTCTTAGGATCCGAGGCGGAAAGCCGAGGCCTTTTTCACAGCTAAAAATGGATAACCCGAGGACTTTAACTGACTTAAAACACGCCCGACCATAATGAGGATCCCTCATAATCAACAGCTCGGTAACACCTGACTGATTATAGTACCATTAGGCCCACCACGATAATTGGTCTGTACTTGGTCAACAATAACTCTCCATTCCTGGCTTAGAATATCGTGGTCGGACAAAGAAAATAATGTAGTGGTGTGTTTTATGAGGTTGAAGGGAGCTCATCAGGCGCTATAAGAGTAGCAGAGGAGAAGACGAGATTTATCACTTTTTCTCAGAAATTGCTGAATCGCGATTCCCCAATATCTTGATGAAATGTATGGCGTTGACGCAGACATAATCTGCATTCCAGACATTGGCTGCATCACGCGACGCTCACAGACGGAGTATGTGGGTTATGATGATCTAATAACCTGAAATCAATAGATGTTTTTCCCGTATCGCGTTTGAATTCTGCTAATAAATTCAGGTTGGATCAAACCAGAATATAACTGTATTTCCAGACATTGCCTGTATTAACATTTTCAGCACGGGGACCGTTCTTAGACGTCAGAATCTGACGTCTAAAGAGGGTACCCATGCTGAAAAAGTACAATATTTATAATGGCCGTATAGACCCATAACGTAGGTATTCAAATGAAGCAGAAAGAGATAACTAAGACGTTTATGATAATTTCAAATCGAAAAAAAAAACCTTTGGTCTTCATGGTTTTTACAGATCTATTTCAGTTTTGTAATGGTGAATGCTGCCCGGTATGACTGGGCGGCCTAACTCATTTACTGCGCGAGGCCCAGTCACACTGACCGCCATTTTGTTTCCACAGCCAGCTGTGTAAAAACGACTCACGCGCTGCCTAACAAAAAACTCGGATGCCATGAAATTAAGACGAATATTTCAAGTGCCTACGAAAACTAGGTCATTTTCAACAGGTGTAAACTTTTGATCGTATTAGAACTATCACATTTAAAAATGGAGGTCACTGTGTCAGAGTCATGCGATGTCATCAGGGTAGGTGAACGCCAGCAGACACAACGTGATCCATATTAATCTAATCAGGTCAAGTCAAAGCAGGCTGATTAGGACGGAAGACGTGTCGCCGTCTTAGAAGCTGATCCACTTATCTGGTTTAATTGAAGTTGCAAGTATCAGCCGACTTTAAGCGCTGTGTTAAAAACATACGCACAGTCTGAGCTGCTCCATATTGATCCATATTGATTTCATGAAAGTAGGCTGATTAGGACAGAATACGTGTCGCGGTCTTAGAAGCTGATCTACTTATCTGGTTTGATCGAAGATGCATGTATTAGCCGAATTTAAGACGTGACAGAAGACGTGTCGCGGTTTAAGAAGCTGGTCCACTTTTGTGTTTGGGCGCGGGCTATAGTGTAGTGAATGCCCCGCTTCTTTCACACCAAAGCTCGGGGTTCGTTTCCCGGTCTTGGCGGTTTAAAAGAAACAAAAAAAATTCTTCCCCATCCACTCGTGACACTCAGTGTTTTGGGAAGCCACCGTGACCGAGTGGTAGAGCGCTCAGCCTCAGACATCCAGGGTTTGAATCAAATCCTGTGTCTGTAGGGCAGTGTCATCTCACCATCCTGAGGAGGTTCTCCTGGCCCAATTTAGCCTGTATGTGAGCTAAAATGGCCTAAAGCCCGATTCATTTCATTTTTACTTATCTGGTTTAATCTGAGCTGCGTTTGTTACCAGAATGTAAGTGTAATATTTATCCTTAACTACAGCCATTTTCAGACATTTTTTTCAGATTACCGCTAAATGTGTAAATTATAAGCGATCGTCACGTTACAAGTATATATACTACCTTACTCAATAAAAAAAAACAGAAGGTACATGACGTTGAGCTAATGCTGTTTCAACGCTGCAATGTAGATATGAATGAGATATTTTCCAGGGAGTATCAGCACAGGGTGTTCAGCATATCAGCGAGTTAAAACGGCATTGTTTTTCTACTATATTGACTAATGAAGCTCCTCTCCTTATAAACGCACCCAAGACACGCTAAGCCTGAAAACAATATCGATTTCCTCAAGTGAGACCCAAAGTGACTGATTACCCCTTACAGCTCGGGGATAGACTTTAGTCGTCAGATTCTGACGACTAAAGTCTATCCTCGCTCTGTAAGAGTAAACATATTTCTAATGGTCGTAATCCCATACCATAGGTATTTAAATGAATCAGAAAGAGCTGAATAAGACATTTATGATGATTTCGAATTGATTAAAACCCTTTAGTCTCCATGATTTATGCAAAATTAATTCAGCGCTTTAAGGGTTAAGACAAAAAACGTGTCGCGGGTTCGAGGCTGATCTGATTATCTCAAATTAACCCTTAAAGCGCTCAATTAAATAGTCTACTTAAGTTTTCACCCACTTGAAGTTGTGTCTCGCTACCGCGACCCACAACTTCAAGTGAGTGAAATTTACTCATATTTGTTTGATTTGAGACCATACATTTACAACTCTTGGGATGTCTAAACACACATTTCTTTTTCAATAATTGAGATTTAACCGGTTAATAAGACGAAAATAGTCGTACTTAGCGATGTGAGAGGTAATCAAATTATTATCATTTGAAATATAATACAAGTTACATCTACTAATATTTTGATTAGACGAAGATAAATTAACTATATTCGTTTGGAATTTATTAATAATACAAGGAAGGGTAGTTTACTACGGGTTTTAACAGCGAACATCTGAAGGTAAAATACGTTCTGGGTGATAAAGGTATAATGTAGTTATGTGGAGTTAATCAGAGCTGCGTTTATCAGGCAGAACACGTACAGTCTCTTCTGGGAATGACAGCTGGGAGGAACAAGTTCTCGCGGAGATTGACCGCTATCCTTAAATTCCCCAGGCCATTCTGGTTGATTTAGTCATGATGTTTATACATATATCAACTCCTAAAGCTTGGCATTAAAGAAAATATATTTTCAGCCACTTGAAGTTGTGTCTCGCTACCGCGACCCACAACTTCAAGTGAGTGAAAATTATAAATATTTGTTTAAATTGAGACCAAGCATTTGAAATCTTGATATTTAAACACACATTTCGTTCCCAATATCAGTGATTTGATCGGCTCATAAAACAGATTAAAAATGTAATGGTCAACTAGGTAACTTGGTTCTGGTGGTCAAAACTAGCGCCTGTCAGGCCGGAGCTTCCGAGCTCGTCCCTCACTATTATATTGACACTCAGAGCATTGATGTCGACAACAGTAAACTTTCTGTTTCTTGATTTGCCTCTGCATGATTAAATGTTCAAAGTAAAATATGCCGTAAATTTTGAAACACAGATATTTATTGACTTAGCTTTGACAAATCACATACATTTTCAGTCACTTGAAGTTGAAGCTGTGTTTAGCGGTGGAAAGATACTAACTTACAACACAGCAGGCTATGGGCTGTCCTGGTTATCTGTGGTTAATTATTGTGTTTATCAGCCAGGCCACGTAGTTTGTCTATTGGGAGTCTTTCTTTCATCTCGAGCACTGCGGACACATATATACACAGATGCACCGCTACCCTTGTACTCACAACGATTCAAATCACGTCAACTTGAATCAATTCAACTGGCGGGTTATACATTTCAATATATATTTTTATTTCTTGAAATGAATCGTTACAACTCGTAAAGCACGGAAAAGAGTGAGAATTTCAGATTTGACAATTTTATTCTCATTAAGTGAATATTCGGCAAATGAATCGCCAAACGTCCCCAAATAGTCTCCAATTTGTGGCAAACTGTTCGCCTAATTTTCCAATCAATTGCTAAATATCCACCCTGCCAACGTTAAACAGCATTAGTTCAATGTCTTGTATGTATTTATTGAGTCACATCTTAACTCAATGTATATGAAGGGAACAGTTAAAAATGATAGTGGTTCAAAGCACGTCCAACGTCGTAGACGTTGGACGTGCATTGAACCAGCATTGGGTGACAAGGGTGACCATGTTATGTCACATTACCCAGCCCTGTCACGTGATCCCATCAGCTCTCACGCATGCGTAACAAATAGTTATCGCACGAATCACCAGAGGGTGATTAGATCGCGTCTGTGTGGTGATGGTTGCCATGTCTTCCTCTCCGAGGCCGTGTATGGGTGAATTTGCTTTACCCGAGAAATCCAACATGGTGGTGACTGTGAGCAATCCCAACCCCAAGGTCCGAAAAATGTCCATAACTTTTTATTGACTGTGCGACCTCTGAGCCGAGCATGCGGGCATGGAGCTGAAACGTTACTGATTCTAAAAAAACTATTTTTGACCTGATTACTCCCCGATATTTTCCGATATGACAGTCCAAAAAAATGTCCCACGATTTTGTACGCGGTAAATCTGTGGCTGAAACCCGTTTCAGCCACTGGGGCTATGGTGATGGATCATCTGACTACAAGGAATACTAAGCTTTCATTAACGTTTAATCAAGGCTTGATACAGAAAACAAGGAGGTGGATCCAGGAGATAGAGGGCGGGGACCGCAGTGCAGTGGTGAACCATAAAGGGAAGAATTTTCTCTGAACACCTTGGAAACCAAAGATTTTTTTCGATTTGAAATCATCATAAATGTGTTAGTTAGCTCTTTCTGATTCATTTGAATACCTATGTTATGGGTCTACGGTCATTATACAAAGTTTTTCACTTACAGTGCGGGGATCGATTTTAGACGTCAGAATCTGACTCTACATATATATGTCAGATTCTGACGACTAAAGTTGATCCCCAGTGCAGTGGTTAAAGCTGCGTGCTTGGAAAGTCGGAGATCGCGGTTTCGTTCTCTGCTATGGCATTCGAGTTTCAAAGAAACAAAATGTTTCTTCCCCGCTCACTCGTAAAGATTCAGTATTGCGGGGAGTCTCTGTGACCGAGAGGTAGGGTGCTCGCCTTCAGATTGCCAGGGCTTGAATTTCGAATCCTGTGTCTGGAGGGCAGTTTCATCTCATTCTTCTTACCATCCTCAGGATGCTACTTTTATACTAATACGTACTTATTTTATTTCTGGTTTTACCGCGTGAAACAACAATTATTTAAATATATTTCTATTCAATTTACTTTTGAGTGTAATTTTAAGTGTAATTACCATGTATATAAATTTTATCCTGGATGGCGAACTTAGTTAGGGTGCTGGTCATTCTGATGTACACAATTTTACTTACAATTGCTTATTTGTACGATTATTGTATATATTTGTGTATATAAAGCCTAATAATAAAAAGGATGTTCTCCTGCCATAAATCGTATTCATTCATTCATTCATTCATTCATTCATTCATTCATTCATTCATTCATTCATTCATTCATTCATTCATTCATTCATTCATTCATTCATTTATTCATTCATTCATTCATTCACTCATTCATTCATTCATTCATTCATTCATTCGTTCATTCATTTATTCGTTTATTCTAGGCGATAGTCCCAGTGTTATGGCAATGAACATTCATGGTGGCGAATTGAACCCTATAGACCCTAAGAACACCATGGATGGTCATAATTTGGGCTATTCCCAATCATGATATACCATGGTCAAACCATTGTAAGCCATGGTAAACCAGGGTCTACCATACTGTTCGATTCACCATCATGGTATTCCGTTGCCAACCATGGTTATGCCATGGTTGGCAATGATATACCACAGAGACCAACTTGTGCAATTTCGCCTAAATAACTCACTGTTCTGGTGGAATGTGCACACACATAATATCCACTATGAAATGGGAAAACATACATACCGCAGCGCAAAGGCAAACAGTAGTAGCTGGCTACTTGTGAAGTGAGCAGTTACTGCTGTTTGCCTTTGCAGACCAACATAAGGTTCTGAATAAAGCGCTCTTCTTCAAACACAGCTGAACACGCATGCGCACATCCGGGCCCTGACTGACGTGGTCACGGACGGATGTTGTTGCGTGGTTTGGACGCGGCTTGGACGTGATTGTGGGTTCCTGTTCAAATAACATCTTCACATATTGCCAGATGTATAATATTCTGCAGCAGGGCACGTAACAACGAAGTTGTCCAATGGACAAAAAAATCTGGAGAAATAAAAAAATTCAACTTTGATAGCGCAAAAAATCGGTATTTTGTATAGTATAATGAAGCATACACACTCTGAAAAATTCACTCAATACTATTTGTCTCTCTTTAACTTGCTGCCTTGTATTTGAAATGGTGTATCTGCTACTTTACAAAGTGTCAGATACACCCTTTCATATATTTCATGTATATAATTTAATGTAGTTGTATAAATACAGACTTGATCCTTTCAGTGTGGGGATCGACTTCTGATTCCAGAATCCGACGTCTATAGAAGTCAGATTAGCATATTTATGTTTGTATTCAATTTTTACAAACTGTCATCACTGCATTGAATAAGTCACTGTTTATGTGGAATGTGCACACACATTCTGAGAATTAAAGCACTGCATTATTTTC
This sequence comes from Flabesymbios commensalis, assembly GCA_964017125.1. Taxonomy (NCBI): domain Eukaryota; kingdom Metazoa; phylum Annelida; class Polychaeta; order Terebellida; family Flabelligeridae; genus Flabesymbios; species Flabesymbios commensalis. The sequence goes on along the minus strand of OZ024910.1, from coordinate 7,212,384 downwards.
TCTATCATTCCACTATATTATAAGCCGGGAATAGTGAGTTATTATTGATCAAGTAGAGTCCCAGTTATCATGGTAGACTTAAAATGGTCTTTAAAATCGTTATAAGCACTAACGCGTTGAGATATCCGAATCGGATATGAGTCGAGCTGTTGATTATGAGGGATCCTCATTATGGTCGGAAGTGTTCTAGGTCAGGTAAAACCCTCGGGGTTCTACATTCACATTCCTTAGCTGTAAAAAAGGCCTTCAGCCTCGACCTTTTTCAAAGCTTAAACACACAACTACATTATTTTATTTGTCCAACCACTACATTTTAAGCCGGGAATGGAGAGTTATTGTTGATCAAATACAGACCAATTATATGGTGGGCCTATGATGCTATAATCAATCAGGTGTGACCGAGCTGCTGATTGTGAGTGATCATCTTTATCGTCGGATGTGTTTCAAGTCAGTTAAAACCCTCGGATGTCTACATTCTTAGCTTTGGAAAAGGCATCGGCCTTCGGCCTCGGCCTTTTCAACAGCTGAGAATGTAGAGATCCTCGGGCGTTATCCTATACTAAATGACGGATGTGACGGGCATGCAGTGTTATATTTCATTTATTTCACCATGGCTCAGTTTAGAGGTTATGTGGCTTAAACCTCATTCATTTCATTTTATTTCGGATGTGTTTAGGTCAGTTAAATCCCACGGGGTTCTACATTCTTAGCTTTGAAAAAACTTATTTTTCACAGATGATCAAATCTTGAGATGACCCTATTTCGTGTATTTTAAGTCGAAGAAATACCTCAATTGCGATAGATTCGTAGATCCGAATATACTCGGCGCTGCGCGCCTCATACATTCGGATCTACGAATCTATCGAATTTCGTTCTTTCTCCTTGACATAATGAAGAACTCCTCAGGCTTTATCCTGTACTGAGTGCGCTAATAAGGGCTCAGCTGACAATCGTCCGCCACATTTATCGTTATCTGGTTATTATATCTTACCAGTATACCCGCATTTTTCTCCTTATTGTTTAAAGTGCCTATATATCTCCAGCATTTCAATATCTGATTCTCATATGTCAACCCTTTGACGCTAATACTCGTTTTAAACCCGTTTTGGCCCCAGGATAATATTCTATTCAGTAATTTAAATAACAACTGAATGGCGAATGTGACGGCGGTGAATTCGTCAAGTATGGTATTCTACCCTTTTCTACCCTATCCTATTTATTATGTTATTGGCCGATCCAATATGTGTTAGCGAGAATTAAATTTGCTTTTAGCCGTTAACCCTTATCCTGCTAAGTTAACGCGAAACAGAACCTCATATTTGTTTCATTTGAGACTAAACAAATCTTGATCTTCAAACTGTCATTTCTTTCCCGACAACAGTGATTTAATCGGCGTAAAAAAACGAATTAAAAACGAATATTGTCGTGATTAAGAATTGCAAATGTTTGGACTCTGTTTCAACGTCCTAACAATGTCGTGTGCCTAATGTGAATGTGTGTCATAGGCTACTCTAACATCCTCTATCTTATTGTGTTACAGGAAGGATTTGGATTACACAATATTTTGGAATCACCCTTCCCACAGGTGTCAAACAGTTCACAAGGTAAGTTATGTATGCATGTGTCAGACACAAAATCTGATTATGATCAGTGGTGTCCAAACTGTTGCAATTTACATTTTTTGCGTATTTTGTGCCCAGTTTGCAATCAGGCTCGATCGGTTATATGGGTCTCACCAACTAACTTACGTCAAAATTTGTCTTAAATCTCAAAGGATCTATCACCCCTTATATGTTATGAGTAATTAGTCCTTATATGGGGTGATTGGCTATCATGTGACCCTCTGAGAAGGTCACATGATAGCCAATCACCCCATATGTGGGGTTATTGGCTATCATGTGACCCTCTCAGAGGGTCACATGATAGCCAATAACCCCATATAGGGAAACACTTGTGCCCCATCTTGTGGCAACTTTGGTTTATTTGTCACAAATTTATTCATACTATATAAGAGGTGATAGATCACCTTTAACACTCGGTGAAGGCTCAAACAATGTCCCTGTGGGTAAAAAAGTGTGTGACGAAAACGCTGACAATTGGGGTATGTTGAAACAGGGGTACTGTGAAACTGCTATACAAGCCTGAATATAGACCTACTTATTGCTCTAGCATCAGGATTCAGCAGAGACCTCTTCATAATTTTCGATAAAAATAGCCACCTACTTTTGTCTTGAATGTCTTTTTACTCCATAATCAGATTGTGTATTTTGTCTGGTTTAAAAATGCAAAATAATGACCCTATGGATTTATATCACATCAGCCAAGATTAATGATGTTTGTTGATTCTAAGTAAATTTCGAGCAATTCTAATGAACCTTATATGTAGTAAATGTCGCACTTTTGTGAGCCTACATCTGTCCATTAAATTCATCTCACAATACATTACATGTCAAACGGTCTAACTTTGAAATGCTTACAAAATAATCGCGACTTACTTAGAGTAGTCTCCTTATGACTAGAAAATGGTGCTTGTAAAATTGATTGAAAATTGACTGAGAAATCAGCGAAGTTCATTCACCACGGTAATGTAATTCTGAGTGCAGAAACACGGTAGAAGACATGTAAAACTGAGTCTAATTGCAGGCACTGATCATATGTAGCCCGTATAATTAAAGTATGTAAGGTCATGTAGAATTACAAATTGACTATGAATATGGTGATTAATCGTCATATTAATGCCATTATTCTCACTGATTATACCCAGCTTAATTACGATAAGAACACTGCTGTCTGTGCAGAGCTAAATTACAGTGATTTCTTACTTTAAAAGTAAGCAGATACTGCCTTTTGTCTCCGCATGACACAATTAGATATCATACTCTGCAGCACGTATGGAAGTATACATACATTGAAACATCAGAAGCCGTGGGCGGAATTGGGCATATAACTGTGTTTGCCATTGCAGTGCGGGGATCGACTTTAGATTAAAAGAGTAAAATATTTATAATAGCCGTAAGCCCATAACATAGGTATTGAAAAGAAACGGAAAGAGTTAACTAAGACAATTATGATGATTTCATATTGAAAAATAACTTTGATCTTCTGATTTATATAAACATATTACAGCTCTATGTTAAATTATGTGTCCCACATAATTATATAAGTATAGTCGAAAACAGGGAGTTTCCATTTTAGGCCACAATTCAAAGGTAACTGGGAAAAATAAGCCCTGGAGTATGCTGCATAGAGGTGGTTTAACTTTGAACTATCAGTTCACACAATCGGGTTTATACATAACAATGTCAATTAGTTATGTGATAGACTTTCTATCTGTTTACTCATTTTGAGCTGTATTTCGCTACATCGACTTAAACCTGAAGTTGGTAAAAACTACTCACATAGACATGCAACCACTTAAATCAAAAGAAATTGCCAATCCAACTAATTTAATGTCATCTCCTTTAGGGGGTCACCATTTATTCTCCGGGGGGGGGGGGTGTATTTTGTTAGGACAAAATATTTATTTCAACCCGGCTGGGCGACGCGCTGACTATTTTAAATTGTATTACATGCGTATATAGAATGGTTATTGACGTAAATTATTTACTTCACGCAGGACGCGCAATAAATTATTTATTTCAAGTATAATCCCCACCCCCCTGTAGATTGAATGGTGGGCCCCTTAGAATTTTCTTGTTCGAACTGACGACGGCTATAATAATATTAAAATAATAATAATATAAAAGTAATAACATCTTTATTTTCAGAGGGTGAACCCAATGAGTCGAAGCTCGTCTGCCTTGGCGCCCTCAAGGCGTACATACTAGTACGACACAAATCGAAATGTAATAAACATACAATATTTAAAAAGTTATGATTATAGACGTGATCATTATGAATGCATGGTTTAATTGACATTGTGCTTTAAGTAGCGCAGATTAAAAGTATAGTTTCTGGTGGAGTATTAAACAAGTGAACAGACCACACTTCACCAGACTATAATACAGTATGGCAATATCGCGACAGAAGGCCTTGACCCTAGTACTATCTAATAACGCGTTTTGTATAGGATAAAGCCCGAGAAGCTCTACATTCTTAGCAGTGAAAGAGATCTAGGCCGAAGGCTGAGGCCGTTTTTACAGCTAAGAATGATGCACTCCGAGGGTATACTGACCTAAAACACATCCGAACATAATGATGATCCCTCATAATCAATGACTTGGTCACACCTGACTGACTTTAATAACATGGCCTACCATGATAATTGGTATGTAATTCTCAATTCCCGGCTTAGACGGTAGTGGTACAAAGAAAATAATATAGTGGTATGTTTCAATATCGAATAACTCCAAAGATTCTTTATAGTATAATTTATACTGCACACTCCATGCCTTTGAAAATGTGTTGCACCACCGTGATAAAAAAATTCCACTGCAAGCAATTTCAGTTTGTTCGACGCTTTTATATGCATTTAATCTTGTTTTCCACCACAAAATATTGCTTGATATTTATCAGCTTTGCAAATTAAAATCGAAAATAGATCTTCATTAGTGAAATTTAGAACGCGTTTAATTTGAAAACGAATAGTTTTTTATCCATTTGAAGCAAGCAATTAGGCTAGCCATACGAAGTGCGGATGAAAGAAAAATGACATTGACTGCTAAAATATATGCCGATAACGCATAACTAACACACCAAGAAAACATTAATTTTAATGAGCAAAATGATTTTCCATCATACTATCGTGCATGCCCGCATTGTGATGTCCCCATTGACAGAACAGATATAGTTGGAAAATGGTCTAGACAAACACATTTTTTTCTTTCACCAGCTTCCGGTATATATAAAGCTAGACAGAGCTAATTGACATTTTATGATGGTACCATATTTATTCACGTCTTTTTTAAAGATTGTAGCTGTTAACCTTTGTCCTGCTAGGGTCGTATAATAAGAGTGGAGATGTCACACCCTTGTCCTGCTAGGTGCATATACATATGTTCTCAGTCAAGTTCATAAGCTCAGTTCAGAAAACGAATCTTATTGCGATATGTCTATTTTTCATACATGTACATATGTTTATTAACCCATACAACGCAGATATATTTTTTAAATAAACCATGGAGACCAAAGGTTTTATCAAATTGAAGGCATCATAAATGCCTTAGTTAGCTCTTTTAGATTCATTGGAATACCTCGTCGGAATCTGAAGTCTACAGACATCAGATTATAAAAGTGAAAGTGTTAAATTGAAGCTGGAAATTTAAATTGCAATTCCAGCTTCAATTGAGCTTCCGAGCTCGTCCCTCACTATTATATTGACACCTAGAGCACTGATGTCGACAACAGTAAACTGTTTCTGAATTTGCATCTGCATAATGAAATGTTAAAAGTAAAATATGCCGTAAATTTTGAATCACATATATTTATTGACTTAGCTTTTACAAATCACATACATTTTCAGTCACTTGAATTTGAAGCTGTGTTTAGCGGTAGAAAGATACTAACTTACAACACAGCAGGTTAAGGGCTGATCTGGTTATCTGTGGTTAATTGATTGTGTTTATCAGCCAGGCCACGTAGGTTGTCTATTGGGATTCTTTCTTTCATCTGGACGACTGCAGACAAATATACACAGATTCGCCGCTACCCTTGTATTCACAAATCACGTCTGAATTAATTCAAATTACGTCTACTATCAATTCAACTGCCGTGTTATACATATTAATATATATTTTTATAATCTTGAAATGAATTGTCACACTTGTAAAACACAGAGAAGGCTGACAATTTCTGATTTGACAATTTGACTTTTGCCTCTGCAATATTGCACTTGGTGTTGTTTTGAGATCATTAGACAAACATTTGGCGATTAACTGGCAAATATATGGCGAATTGGAGACTGTTTCTTGGCTGGAGCTGTTTCTTGAAAAAAATGGCGAATGTGGCGATTATTACGTTACGCGGATATTTAAATTTACCAATTAAATGCCAAATAAACCCTACTGCTCGCCAATTTAAGTTTTCAGCGAAAGCTTATCGAACAGTGTTGAACAGTTGACGTACATTTGGCGAACCAAGCGAACAGTTTTCCACAATTTGGTAAATATTTAAGAAAAACAGCAACCGTTTAGGATTTTGAATCAAAATATCTGGCTCATCGAATAGCCGCGAGATCCTGCTGAGTAATTAAAGTCGTATGGATGATAATCTGGTTGATGAATGCAATTATATTCACCCAGTGATTATTTAGACCACCATTTAAACTATCCCCATAAATCCCAGTTTATTTGAAATTCTGAATACGGCCCGTTAGGTCCAGCAATTTTTCTAATTTATTTCTACTCTGCAAACGTTAAAAAAATATTATCTCAATGTTTTGTATTTACTTATTGAGTCATAGCTGAACTCAATTTATAAGAGACGACAGCAAAAACGGCAGACGATAGTGGTTCAATGTTGGTCCAACGTCGTAGACGGTGGACCAACATTGGCCCAGCATTGGGTGACGTCTTCTATTTGCTTGAACAGGAGTGACCTTGTTATGTCACATTACTCAGCCCTGTCACGTGATCCCATCAGCTCTCTCGCATGCGTAACGAGTAGTTACCGCACGAATCACCAGAGGGTGATCAGATCGCGTCTGTGTGGTGATGGTTGTCGTGTCTTCCTCTCCGAGGCCGTGTATGGGTGAATTTGCTTTACCCGAAAAATCCAACACGGCGGTGACTGAGAGCGATCCCGACGCAAGGTCCGAAAAATGTCCATAACTTGTTAATGACTGTGCGACCTCTGAGCTGAGCATGCGTGCATGGATCTGAAATGTTACTGATTCTAAAAAGCTATTTTGGACCGTGGTAAATCTGTGGCTGAAACACTGGGGCTACGGTGATTGATCATCTGACTACAAAGAATACTAAGCTTTAATTAACGTTTAATCAAGGCTTGATACAGAAAACAAGGAGCTGGATCCAGGCGATAAAGAGCGGGGACCGCAGTGCAGTGGGAAACCTTTAAAGCCTGAATCTGTTTTCTAAACACATTGGAGACTCAAGGGTTTTTTCAACTCGAAATCATCATAAATGTGTTAATTAGCTATTTCTGATTCATTTGAGTACCTATGTTATGAGTCTACGGACATTATAAATATTTTTACTCTTACAGTGCGGGGATCGATTTTAGACGTTAGAATCTGACGTCTACAGACGTCAGATTCTGACGACTAACGTCTACAGACGTCAGATTCTGACGTCTAAAGTCGATCCCCGCACTGTAAGAGTGAAAGCTGTCTGCTTGGAACGTCAGAGATCGCGGGCTCGCCCCCCGCTATGTCATTCAAGTTCGACCGAGAGGTAGCGTGATCGGCCTCAGATCGCCAAGGTTTGAATTTCGAATCCTGTGTCAGGAGGACAGTGTCATCTAATTCATCTTACCATCCTCAGGAGGTTCTTCTGGCCCAATTTAGCCCATGTGTGCACAAATGTGGCATAAAATCGTATTCATTCATTCATTCATTCATTCATTTATTCATTCATTCATTCATTTATTTATTCATTTGTTTGTTTATTCTAGCGATAGCCCCATACTAGTGTTATGGCAATAAAAATCAATGGTGGCGAATTGTACACTATATATATAGACCCTAAGAACACCATGGTTTACCACGTTTTTCCATGGTCTGACCACGGTATATGGTCATAATTTGGACAATTCCCAGTCATGATCTACCATGATCAAACCATTGTAAGCCATTGTAAACCAGGGTCTACCATACTGTTCAATTCACCATCATGGTATTCCATTGCCAACCATGGTTATGCCATGTTCTGAATAAAGGCGCTCTTCTTTAAACACGTCTTTAGACGTCGGAATCTGACATCTGCAGACGTCAGAGTCGGACGTCTAAATACGATCCTCGCTCTGTAATGGTTAAGGGGTTAACATGGGACCTTTGCATTTCGAAGGTAAAGAAGCCACATTTCCATTTTCAGGTAAATACACTCATCTGCCTTTTTGCAGTTGCCAGCTCTTTCTCGTCAATGCGTTTCCATGGAAACAGAATTCCCTGTTGTGTGATATGTAAATACGGGGGATTTCCCTATCGTCTAACTCCCGTTTTTTCTCCGTCAGTTCTCGCCCTTCGAGACTGCTCTGTCATCAGAATCATTTTCTCTGGTAGTTTTTCATAATGAGTGCTATTCCTTCATTACTAGCCTATATTCACAAAACTCAAATCGCTGAACTAATGCTGGTCCAGCGTTGTAAACGGTGGACCAACATTGAACTATTAATGTTTAAAATGTGCTTGTTAGTCTGTCATTCATATATAAAAATGTGCATTAAGTCACAATCGAAAAAAATATTCGTTTGCTTGTGCTGTCGTTTATTCTTTTGTTCGTTTATTCTTTTTGATCGTTTATTCTTTTGTTCGTTTGTTATTTTGTTCGCTTACTAATTATTTTCTTCCATTTATGCAATCATTCATTTATTTACTCATTTACTCATTCATACATCTCCTGTCGGTCAAGAAGCATCTCGAACAAAAATAAATGTCATTTCAATGCTGGTTAATGTAGCAGATTGTAGACAAATATTAACCCAACAATGATTCAATATCTCGTCTTGGCTCTGCTGCAGGCCGTCTCCTGCCGACCAGGGGAGCATACCGTTAATAAGATCCATAGGATAATTCACACCAGGGGAGCAAACCAGAATCAGCTCAATGTCGTGAATGTAGATTTTGAAGAACTAGGCAAAATAAAACTGGCCCCTGGGACATGAAATGAATCGGACTTTAGGCCACCTTTGTGCACATATAGGCTAAACTGGGCCAGGAGACCCTCCTGAGGATGGTGAGATGATCGAGATGACACTTCCCTCAAGACACAGGATTCAAAATGCGAGCCCTCGCGGTCTGAGGCCGAGCACGCTACCTCTCGGTCACGGAGGCTCCCCACAATACTGACTTTTACACATGGATGGTGAAGAAACATTTTTGTTTCTTTCAAACTGCCGGGACCGGGAACTGAACCCCGAACTCTGGCGTGAAAGGCAGCGGTGCTAATCACTACCCTAGGGCCCCCGCCCGACAACCTAGTAAAAACAAGATGTTGGGCAACTGTCGAATTAATGATGGGCCCCAGCGTCGTAGACTGCGGACAACATTTATCCGACAGTGGTTGAACTTATTGTGTTTTCCGGGAAGGGAGCATGTATTGAGGTCATGCTGAGTCAAGGCGGGGGATCATTCCATTATTGGAATGGCTTTTTATATTAATGTTTTAGCAACGTTTTAGTGCAAAGTGGCATCGTGAGATCTAACAGGGCAAACACGAGACGTTGAAGCCTTTCAGTACGGGGACCGTCTATAGACGTCAGACACTGACGTCTATTGACGTCAGATTGTGACGTATAAAGTCGATTCTCGGAATCTAAGAATAAAATATATATAATGAACGTAGACCTTTGACATAGGTATTCAAATGAAGCGGAAAGAGTTAACTAAGACATTCATGATGATTTCAAATTGGAAGAAACATGTTGGTCTCTAGGCTTATATAAACTATTTTTATAAAAAAAATTCAGCGTTGTAAGGGTTAACCCTTACAACGCTGAAATTTTTTTGTAAAAATCATGAATAAAAAAGCGTTTTAATCAATTTGAAATCATCATAAATGTCTTAGTCAGCTCTTTCTGATTCATTTGAATACCTATGATATGGAGTTACGTCCATTATAAATATGTTTACTCTTACAGTGTGGGGATCGACTTTAGCCGTCAGAGTCTGACGTCTATAGACGTCAGATTTTGACGACTAAAGTCGATCCCCGCACTGTAAGGGTTAAGGTTGGTCAACCGTCTATGACGCTGGCCCGGCGATAAGAGGTCGAGGCCATTTTCCAATTATGCAGTTGTGGCAATATCGCGACAGGAGGCAATCTGTCCTCCTGTCGCGATATTGCCACAGTGTACATAAATGACGATTTTCATTGTGCTGCATATGCCATATCTGTTTTTAGCATTTTCAAGCCTGAATTTACCGTTTAAATCTTCTTCCTTTACAAGCTGTGAATTATTTTCGTAATCACCGAAGATGACTTGAACATGTTGAAGTGGATGACAAGTCAAAGCTCTAAATTAGGTAATTTAGATTTTCACCCATTTGTAGTTATGTCCCGCTACCGCGACCCATACCTTCAAGTGGGTGACAATTACTCATATTTGTTTAATTTTGAACAAAATATTTTATTCCAATAATAATTATTTGATCAGCTAATAAAAGAATTAAAATCGAGTATAGTCGCGCTTTGCAGTGAAAAAGTTAAAACAGCTTCATGATAATTGCAATGATGCAAAACAAGCTACATTTCCATTTGCAGGTAAATACACTCATCTGCCTTATTGCAGTTGCCAGCTCTTTGTAACTCGTCGGTGCGTTCCCATGGTAACATAACTCCCTGTTGTGTGATATTCAAATACGGGGGATTTCCCTCTCGTCTAACTCCCGTTTTTTCTCCGTCAGTTCTCGCCCCGCGAGACCCCTCTGTCATCAGAATCATTGTCCCTGGTATTTTTTCATAATGAGTGTTCTTCCTTCATTAATAACCTATATTCACAAAACTCAAGTCGCTGAACTAATGTTGGTCCAGCGTTGGACTAGCAATAAACTATTAATGTTTAAAATGTGTTTGTTGGGCTGTCGTGTCTGTCATTCATATAAAACATGTGCATTAAGTCACAATCAAAAAAAATATTCGTTTGCTCGTGCTGTCGTTTATTATTTTGTTCGTTTATTCATTTTGCTCGTTTATTCTTTTGTTCGCTTGTTAGTTTGTTTGCATACTAATTATTTTCTTCCATTTATGCAATCATTTATTTATTTACTCATTTTCTCATTCATACATCTGCTGTCGGACCAGAATACTCTCAAACAAAAATTAATGTCAGTTTAACCCTTTCAAGCCTGAATTTACCATATTCATCTTCATCCCCTATAAGCCGCGAATTGCTGTCGCAATTCTCGACTTGTAGTGGATGAAGATGATTTGATGTAGGTGAAAATTACAGAAAATTGCCATGTATTGGTAAGCCAGTTTCATAGAAATTAAATTTTCGTTCTAAACCCTTGGCTGTAGGAAAATTAAGTCGGTTTTCAGGGATGTAAAATGATGCTTTAATGCATTGTGAACACCTAAAGGGTTAATACTGGGTGATGTAGCAGATGGTACACAAATATTGAACCAACGATGTTTCTATATCTCGTCTTGGCTCTGCTACAGGCCGTCTCCTGCCGACCGGGGGAGCATACAGTTAATAAGACCCATAGGATCATTCACACCAGGGAATCATACCAGAATCAGCTCAATGTCGCGTATGTAGATTTTGGGAAAGAATTAGGCAAAATAAAACCAACTTCCCGGCAACAAGTCTTGACACAGCGAGGCCGTCAGGACAACTGCGACCTCGGGAGTAACGAACCTTGCGTGAAACCATACATTGAGCCAGTGTTGGTTTAATGTTGGTCCACCGTCTACGACGCTGGCCCAACATTTAACCAACACTGTCACAATGTCTCGTGTTAGCTGGGTGGTATATGTCTATTCTTTTAGGGAGAATGACAACATTGTTTTAATGCTAAGCTAACGTCATGCATGTTGGTTCTACACTGAGCCAACCATGTGTGGCAGTGTGGATATGCCCGGCAACCTGGTAAAAACGAGATGGTGGGAAACTGTCGAATTAACCCTTTAAGCCCTCACGATGCATCAAAGCATCATTCTAAATCTCTGAAGAATGACTTCATTTCCTAAAACATAGGGGTTTTTCATCTAATTGTTTAATAATAACAATCTTTTTTTTTTCATTTACCACCAGTTTCAAGTCATCTTCATCCACTACAAGTCGAGAATTGCGACAGCAATTCGCGGCTTGTATTGGATGAAGATAACAGTGGTAAATTAAGGCTTCAATGGGTTAATGTTGGACCAGCGTCGTAGACGGCGAACCAACATTTATCTGTTTAACTTATTGTGCTCGCCGGGAAGGGATCATGCCGTTATTCTGTCTTGTATTGAGGTCATACCGAGTCAAGGCAGGGGATCATTCCATTATTGTGGCATTTTATATTAATGTTTTAGCGACGTTTTAGTGTAGAGTGGCATCGTGAGATCTAACAGGGCAAACACGAGACGTTGAAGCCTTTTAGTACGGGGATCGTCTATAGACTTCAGACACTGACGTCTATTGACGTCATTTTGTGACGTATAAAATCGATTCTCGGGGACTCTAAGAGTAAAATATTTATAATGAACATAGACCTTTAACATAGGTATTCAAATGAAGCGGAAAGTGCTAACTAAGACATACATGATGATTTCAAATTGGAAGAAACATGCTGGTCTCTTGGTTTATATAAACATATTTCAGTGTTGTAAGGGTTAACCCTTACGCTGGAATAATTTTGTAAAAATCATAAAGACCAAAGCGTATTAATCATTTTGAAATGATCATAAATGTCTTAGTCAGCTCTTTCTGATTCATTTGAATACCTATGTTATGGAGTAACGTCCTGTATTATATATACAGTGTGGGGATCGACTTTGTCTGACGTCTACAGACGTCAGATTCTGACGTCTAAAGTCGATCCCCGCGCTGTAAGGGTTTAGGTTGGTCAACTTCTATGACGCTAGCCCGGCAATAAAAGGTCGAGGCCATTGTCCAATTGTGCAGTTGTGGCAATATCGCGACAGGAGGCAATCTGTCCTCCTGTCGCAATATTGCCACAGTGTGCATAAATGACCATTTTCATTGTGCTGCATATGCTGCATATATCTGTTTTTAACATTTTCAAGTCTGAATTGACCGTTTAAATCTTCTTCCTTTACAAGCCGTGAATTATTCTCGTAATTACCGAAGATGACTTGAACATGTTGAAGTGGGTGACAAGTCAAAGCTCTAAATTAGGTAATTTAGATTTTCACCCATTTGTAGTTATGTCTCGCTGCCGCGACCCACACCTTCAAGTGGGTGACTATTACTCATATTTGTTTAATTTTGACCGAATATTTAATTCCAATAACAATGATTTGATCAGCTAATAAAAGGATTAAAATCGATTATAGTCGTGCTTTGCAGTGAAAAAGTTAAAACAGCTTTATGATATTTGCAATGATGCAAAACGATGCTTTTGAGGCATCGTCAGAGTTTTATGTATAGGATAAAGCTCTAGGAGCTCTCCATTGTTAGCTGTGAAAAAGGTCCGAGGCCGAAGGCCGAGGCTTTTTCACAGCTAAGAATGGAGAAACCCGAGGGCTTTAACTGACTTAAAACACGCCCGACCATAATGATGATCCCTCATAATCAACAGCTCGGTTACACCTGACTGATTATAGTATCATTAGGCCTACCAGATAATTGGTCTGTACTTGGTCAACAATAACTCACCATTCCTGGCTTTGAATATCGTGGTCGGACAAAGAAAATAATGTAATGGTGTGTATAAAAGGGTAAAGGGAGTTTACCAGGAGCTATAAGAGTAGCAGAGGATAAGACGAGATTTATCACTTTTTCCCAGAAATTGCTGAATCTCGATTTTCCGATATCTTGATGAAATGTGTGGCGTTAACACAGAAATAATCTGCATTCCAGACATTGGCAGCATCACACGACGCTCACAGGCGAGTCTGTGGGTTATATTGATCTAATTAGCTTAAATCAATACCTGTTTTTCCCGTATCACATTTAAATTCTGCTAATAAATCCAGGTTCGATCAAACTAGATAACTGGATTCCAGACATATGGGTATTAGCCTTTTCAGCGTGGTGACAGTCTTTCGATGTCAAAATCTGACGTCTATGGACGTCAGATTCTGACGTCTAAAGTCGTTCCCCGCACTAAAAAAGTAAAATATTTATAATTGCTCATAACAGAAGTATTCAAATGCAGCGGAAAAACTGACTAAGACATTTGTGATGATTTTAAATTGAAAAACATTTCTGGTCGCCATGGCTTTAACAAAAGTAATTCAGCTTTGTAAGTGTTAACGCCAGCAGACACAATGTGATCCATATTGATCTAATCAGGTCAAGTCAAAGCAGGCTGATTAGGACAGAATACGTGTCGCCGTCTTAGAAGCTGATCTACTTATCTGGTTTAATTGAAGTTGCATGTATTAGCCGAATTCAAGCGCAGTGTTAAAAACATACGCACAGTCTGAGCTGCTCCATATTGATCCATATTGATCTAATGAAAGATGAAAGTAGGCTGAGTAGGACAGAATGCGTGTCGCAGTCTTAGAAGCTGATCTACTTATCTGGTTTACTCGAAGATGTTTTAGCCGAATTTAAGACGTGACAGAAGACGTGTCGTGGTTTAAGATATGTATATGGCACTGATTTTTGGTCGATAAAGGCTCAGATCGGTACGCGTCGCCAGATACAGGCCGAGCCGAAGGCGAGTGCATTTTATCGTACGACCACCCACATGTTCAACTAATAATTAAAATATTTAGACTACAATGCGTCAGTATAACGTAAATAATTCGCAACCGGAGCACAAATTTTGGTCGATACAGGAAGTTATCAGCAAGTCTCGTGGTCGATAACACCTGTGGGAGTACGATAAGAAGCGGATCCACTTCTCTGGTTTGGGCGGAGGCCATAGGGTAGTAGTTAGCACCGCTGTCTTTCACGCCAGAGTTTGGGGTTCACTTCCCGGTCGCGGCAGTTTGAAAGAAAAAGTTTGAACTGAAAAAGTGAACTATTTATCATAGCCATAGACCCAGAAAGAGCTAGGTAAGACGTTTATTTCAAATTGAAAAAAACCTTTGGTCTCCATGGTTTATACAGAAATATTCAAAGTTTGTAAGGGTAAATGCCATGAGACATGCACAATGTGATCCATATTGATCTAATCAGGTCAAGTCAAAGCATACTGATTAGGACAGAATACCTGTCGCGTCTTAAAAGCTGATCTACTTATCTGGTTTAATCGAAGTTGCATGTATCAGCCGAGTTTGAGAGCTGTGTTAAAAACATACGCACAGTCTGAGCTGCTCCATATTGATCCATATTGCTCTAATGAAAGATGAAAGTAGGCTGAGTAGGACAGAATGCGTGTCGCAGTCTTAGAAGCTGATCTACTTATCTGGTTTAATCGAAGATGTTTTAGCCGAATTTAAGACGTGACAGAAGACGTGTCGTGGTTTAAGAAGCTTATCTGGTTTGGGCGGAGGCCATAGGGTAGTGGTTAACACCGCTGTCTTTCACGCCAGAGTTTGGCGTTCGTTTCCAGGTCTTGGCGGTTTGAAAGAAGCAAAAAATATTCTTCCCCATCCTCTCGTAAAACTCAGTATTGTGGGGAACCTCCTTGACCGAGTGGTAGCGTGCTCGGCATCAGACCTCCAGGGTTTGAATTTTGAATTCTGCGTCTGGAGGGCAGTGTCACCTCACCATCCTCAGGAGGTTCTCGTGGCCCAGTTTAGCCTGTATGTGAATAAAAGTGGCATAAAGCCCGATTTATTTCATTTTTACTTGGTTCCAAGCTGTGGTTCTTACCAGAATTTAAGTGTAATGATAAATAACCCTTCAAGTGCTAATCACAGCCGTTTTCAGACATTTTTCAGATTAACGCTAAATGGGTAATTTTAAACAGACGTCAAGTTACTAATATATATACCACCTATTACTCAATAAATAAACAAGAAAGTGCATGACGTTGAACTAATTATGTTTCAACGCTGCAATTTAGATATAAATTAGAAAAATTGTTCAGCATATCAGTGAGTAAAAACCATCCTGCAGTCTTCAGTTGTATTCGCTTAGTGTGAACTAAGTCTGTCTCTGCCAGGATGGTTGAAACGGACATTTTTTCTTCTATACTTACTAGTGAAGCTACTCTCCTTAATATATAAACGAACCCAAGACATGCAGAGGCTGCAAACAATATCGATTGCCTCAAGTGAAACCCAAGGTGACTGATTAAGACAAAAGACGTGTCGAAGATTCGAGGCTGATCTTATTAACCTAAGTTAACCTTTAAAGCACTAGATTTTAATTTTCACCATGCAGTTGAAGTTGTGTCTCGTTACCGCGACCCACAACTTCGAGTGAGTGAAATTTACTCATATTTGGTTGCTTTGAGACCAAACATTTACAAATCTTGATGTTTAAACACACATTTCGTTTGCAATAATTGAGATTTAAACGGCTAATAAAATTAAAATAGTCGTACTTAGCGACTTAAGTGTTAATCAAATTATGATCAATTGAAATCTAGTACAAGTTACATCTACTAATACTTTAATTAGACTGAGATAAATTAACTATACTTGTTTTGAATTTATTCATAATACAAGGAATGGTTTACAGCGGGTTTTAACAACTCACATCTGAAGGTGAAATACGTTCTGGGTGATAAAGGTATAATGTAGTTATGTGGAGTTAATCAGAGCTGAGTTTATCAGGCCGACCACGTATAGTCTCTTCTGGGAAGGGCAGCTGGGAGGAACAAGTTCACGCGGAGATTGACCGCTATCCTTAAATTCCCCAGGCCATTCTGGTTGATTTAGTCATGATGTTTATACATATATCAACTCTTAAAGCTTGGCATTAAAAAAAATATATTTTCAGCCACTTGAAGTTGTGTCTAGCTACCGCGACCCACAACTTCAAGTGAGTGAAAATTATAAATATTTGTTTAAATTGAGACCAAGCATTTGAAATCTTGATATTTAAACACACATTTCTTTCCCAATATCAGTGATTTGATCGGCTCATAAAACAGATTAAAAATGTAATGGTTAACTAGATAACTGGGTTCTGGTGGTCAAAACTAGCGCCTGTCAGGCCGGAGCTTCCGAGCTCGTCCCTCACTATTATATTGACACCTAGAGCATTGATGTCGACAACAGTAAACTTTCTGTTTCTTAATTAGCATCTGCATAATGAAATATTCAAAGTAAAATATGCCATAAATTTTGAAACACAGATATTTATTGACTTAGCTTTGACAAATCACATACATTTTCAGTCACTTGAAGTTGAAGCTGTGTTTAGCGGTAGAAAGATACTAACTTACAACACAGCAGGCTATGGGCTGACCTGGTTATCTGTGGTTAATTATTGTGTTTACCAGCCAGACCACGAAGGTTGTCTATTGGGAGTCTTTCTTTCATCTCGAGCACTGCAGACACATATATACACAGATGCACCGCTACCCTTGTATACACAACGATTCAAATCACGTCAACTTGAATTAATTCAAAAATATATTGAAATGTATAACCCGCCAGTCTGGCGGGTTATACATTTCAATATATTTTTTTATTTCTTGAAATGAATCGTTACAACTCGTAAAACACGGAAAAGAGTGAGAATTTCTGATTTGACAATTTTACTTCTCATTAAGTGAATATTCGGCAAATGAATCGCCAAACGCTCCCCAAATAGTCTCCAATTTATGGCAAACTGTTCGCCCAATTTTCCAATCAATTGCTAAATATCCACCCTGCCAACGTTAAAACAGCATTAGTTCAATGTCTTGTATGTATTTATTGAGTCACATCTTAACTCAATGTATATGAGGGGAACAGTTAAAAATGATAGTGGTTCAATGCACGTCCAACGTCGTAGACGTTGGACGTGCATTGAATCAGCATTGGGTGATGTCTTCTATTTGCTGGGACAAGGGTGACCATGTTACGTCACATTACCCAGCCCTGTCACGTGATCCCATCAGCTCTCACGCATGCGTAACGAATAGTTATCGCACGAATCACCAGAGGGTGATCAGATCGCGTCTGTGTGGTGATGGTCGCCGTGTCTTCCTCTCCGAGGCCGTGTATGGGTGAATTTTCTTTACCCGAAAAATCCAAAATGGCGGTGACTGAGAGCGATCCCGACCCCAAGGTCCGAAAAATATCCATAACTTTTTAATGACTGTGCGACCTCTGAGCTGAGCATGCGGGCATGGATTTGAAATGTTACTGATTCTAAAAAAAACTATTTTTGACCTGATTACTCCCCGATATTATCCCATATGACAGTCCAAAGAAATGTCCCACGATTTTGTATGTGGTAAATCTGTGGCTGAAACACTGGGGCTACGGTGATTGATCATCTGACTACAAAGAATACTAAGCTTTAATTAACGTTTAATCAAGGCTTGATACAGAAAACAAGGAGCTGGATCCAGGCGATAAAGGGCGGGGACCGCAGTGCAGTGGTTAACCTTTAAAAGGCGCTGCATTTGTTTTCTGAAAACCGCGGAGACCAAAGGGTTTTTCAATTTTAAGTCATCATAAATGTGTTAGTTAGGTCTTTCTGATTCATTTGAATACCTATGTTATGGGTCTACAGCCATTACAACTATTTTTACTCTTACAGTGCGGGGATCGACTTTAGACGTTAGAATCTGACGTCCACAGACGTCAGATTCTGACGACTAACGTATACAGACGTCAGATTCTGACGTCTAAAGTCGATCCCCGAACTGTAAGAGTTTAGGCTGCCTGCTTGGAACGTCGGCGATCGCGGGCTCGCCCCCCCGCTATGTCATTCAAGTTTGAAAAAAAAAAGTTTCTTCCCCGCTCACTCGTAAAGATACAGTATTGTGACGAGTTTCTGTGACGGAGAGGTAGCGTGATCGGCCTCAGATCGCAAGGGTTCGAATTTCGAATCCTGTGTCAGGAGGACAGTGTCATCTAATTCTTCTTACCAAACCTCAGGAGGTTCTTCTGGCCCAATTTAGCCTATGTGGGCACAAATGTGGCATAAAATCGTATTCATTCATTCATTCATTCACTAATTCAATCATTCATTCATTCATTCATTCATTCATTTATTCGTTCGTTCGTTCGTTCGTTCGTTCGTTCGTTCGTTCGTTCGTTTATTCTAGCGATAGCTCTAGTGTTATGGCAATAAAAATCCATGGTGGCAAATTGAACACTATATATATAGACCCTAAGAACACCATTGTTTACCATGTTTTCCCATGCCACGGTATATGGTCATAATTTGGGCAATTCCAAATAATTGTAAACCATGGTCTACCACACTGTTCAATTCACCACCATGGTATTCCATTGCCAGCCATGGTGATACCATGGTCGGAAATGAAATACCATAAAAAACATGGCCGCCTGAATAACTCCCTTTTCTGGTGAGATGTGCATGTACACATAAGCTCAACTATGCCACGGGAAAACATACATACCGCCGTGCAAAAGCAAACAGCAGTAACTGCTGTGGAGTGAGCAATTACTGCAGTTTGCGTTTGTACACCACCATAATGTTCTGAATAAAGCGCTCTTCTTCAAACACAGCTGAGCACGCATGCGCACATCCGGGTCCTGACTGACGTAGTCACGGACGAATGTTGTTACGTGGCTTGGACGCGGCTTGTACATGATTGTGGGTTCCTGTTCAAATAACATATTCGCATTGCATTGCCAAATGTCTCTAATTTTGCAGCAGGGTATGTTACAACGGAGTTGTCTAATGGAAAACAAAAATACAGGATTAATTTTTTTCAACTTTGATAGCGCAAAAAATCAGAATTTGCGATAGCATGATGAGGCGTGTGCGCTCTGAAAGTTTTCACCCAATACATTTTGTTCTGTTTAATTTGCTGTCTTGGATATTAACGGGTGTATATGCCACTTCACAAAGTGGCATATACACCCTTTCATACCCAAGGAGACGAATAATATAATTAAATGTAGTTGTGTAAATACAGACTTCACTCTTTCAGTGCGGGATCGATTTTAAACGCCAGAATCGTACGTTTATGGACGTATGATTAGCTTATGTTTTTATTCAATTTTGCATTGAATAAGTCAATATTTAGGTGGAATTTGCACACACATTCTGAGAATTAAAGCACACACTGCATTATCTTCTCTATCCGACCACTACATTCTAAGCCGGGAATAGAAAATTATTATTTATCAAGTACAGTCCCAATAATCATGGTAGACGTAATATGGTCTTTAAAATCATTATAAGCGTTAATGCGTTGAGATATCCGAATCGGATATGAGTCGAGCTGTTGATTATGAGGGATCCTCATTATGGTCGGAAGTTAAAACCGGAAGTTAAAACCGTCGCTGTTCCACATTCTTAGCTGTAAAGAAGACCTTCAGCCTCGACCTTTTTCAAAGCTAAAAATGTAGAACTCCTCCGGCTTTAGGGGTCATGGTGCAGTGGTTAAAGCTGCTGCTTGGAAAGCTGGAGATCGAGGGTTGAATCCCACTAAAGCCTTGAAGTTTTTTAAAAACAAAATGTTTCCCCCCGCTCACTCGTGAATTTTAAATATAGTGGGAAGCCCCCGTGACCGAGAGGTAGTGTTCGGCCTCAGACCGCTAGGGCTCGAATTTCGACTCTGGTGTCCGGATGGCATGCAATGTTATTTCATTTATCTCACCATAGCTCAGTTCAGAGTATGTGCAAAAAGGGAGCATAAAACCCCATTCATTCCATTTATTTCGGATGTGTTTTAGGTCAGTTAAACCTCACGGGATTCTACTTTCTTAGCTTTGAAAAAAATATATTTTTCACAGCTAATCAAATCTTAAGATTACCCTATTTCGTGTATTTTAAGTCGAAGAAAGAACTCAATTACAATAGATTCGTAGATCCGAATATACTCGGCGCTTCGCGCCTCGTACATTCGGATCTACGAATCTATCGAATTTCGTTCTTTCTCATTGACATAATGTAGAACTCGTCGGGCTTTATTCTACTGAGCGCGTAAAAGGTGTAGTCAACTGTCAAAATACGCGGGACAATGTGGTCCCCAGAATGCAACAGTGGCCCCTGGACATTCCACAATGACATATCACCCCACATCCACAGTTATCAGCCAAGATAATAAAACTATATGCGTTTCATACCCATCTCCGCATTAAGAGCAAGTTCCCAAATCATCTATGAGGAAATAATTCACCATTTCTCTTATGTTGGCTTTGTGTTGTGACACAAAAGGCTGTGCTACCGTGGGGCTCTGGAGACAGTTGACCTCCAGCAGCAGTAAGAGCTTTACCAGCCAACACGCCACACTCATCAGATCAAAACAGCATTGGGCCAATTTCTCTTTGGAGTAGTATCTTGTAATCAGTTCAGTTGCTGATATTAATGCTGTCAAAGTTTACTCTATAGGCTAATATAGGCCTACATTTGACCGTCCCACACATGTTTCAAAGCTGTATGAATCTTTAATAAGGGCTCACCTGTAAATCGCTTGCCACATTTGTCGTTATATGGTTATTATATCTTACCAGTATACCCGCATCTCTTTGTCTCACTGTTGTATAAAGTGACTATATATCTCCAGCATTCCAATATCCGATTCTGATATTTCAACCCTTTAACGCTAATAATCGTTTTAAACCAGTTTTGGCCCCAAGTATGGTATTCTACCCAGTAATTTAAATATCAACTGGATGACGGCTGTGACGGAGGTGATCTTGTCAAGTATATTATTCTACCTTATTCCACCCTAGTCTACCCTATTCTATGCTATTATATTTTTAGCCGAACAAATATATGTTTTTGTTAGTAGTATTATAATTCTTTCAGCATGGGGAGAGTCTTTATACGTCAGAATCTGACGTCTGTAGATATCAGTTTCTGACGTATAAAGACCCATAACATAGGCATTCAAATGAAGCGGAAAAAGCTAACTAAGACATTTATGATGATTTCAAATTAAAAACCCTCTCCTTCCCATGGTTTATACAAAACTATTTTTATCGATTTAAGGGTTAACTTAGCTTTTAACTCTTAAGACGAATTATTAATTGCAAATGTTTGATTTCTGATTCAACGTCATAACAATGTCGCGCCTATTGTGAATGTGTGTCATACTCTAACATCCGCAATCTTATTGTGTTACAGGAGTGATTTGGATTACACAATATTTTGGAATCACCCTTCCCACAGGTGTCAACGAGTTTACAAGGTAAGCTATACATGTATGTGTCAGACACAATATCTTATTGTAATCAGTGTGCAAACTGTCGCAATTCACATGTTTTGCTTATTTTGTGCCTATTTTGCAATCAGGGGCTCATTTCACTAAGAAAAAATTATCTTAACTTTGAGTCATTCATCATTAAAAAGTTGGGACGATTCTCACTATTTAATGATTAATGACTACAAGTTGGGATCATATTTTCCAAGTGAAATATGCCCTAGGCCCTGGTTGTATGGGTGTCACCAACTAACTCAAGTCAAAATTAGTCCTAAATATCAACACGCGATCACGTCTCAACCTATGTCCCTCAGTGGGTGAAACGAAGTATGGTGAAAACGCTGAAATGTGGCAGACTGAAAATTATGACATGCTGAAACATGGGTAATCTGAAACTGTTACAATATGTAAACGGTGTTCATTTCAGTGCGATATAGGAAAACACAGCACTGGTCCAATAAATAAGGTGTGAGCCTTTAGGCGAACACCTTGTTCATTGGACATGAGCTGTATTTTCTCATATCGCATGAAAAATGAGCATATTTGTATTTGCTCACACGATCAATTCACAGAAGACATAAATGCCATATAATGCAGTTCAAACTACAGCTATAGTGCGATATGGGCTGATACCGATATACGTCTCATAGTGAAAATCACAATGCAGTGTTTGACAAACAAGCGTCCTTATTCTCAGTGTTTTGGTATTAGTTTTCAGACCTCTTCAGATTCTTCGAAAAAAACCCACTTTTTTGTCTTGAATGTCTTTGTACTCCATCGTCAGATTGTCTATTTTTGATGGTCTATAGATGCAAAAAGACATAATCATGACCCTATGGTTTGATATCACATTGGCCAAGAATAATGAATTCAGCTGATTTTTAAGCTAATTTTAATTATTTCAATTAATTAATGAACCTTTGCAAGCATTATTCTCTAGTGATGCGAAGACTACCCCGAAATTTCATTGAAAAATATTGGATAGGATAAAAATTTAGTTTCTTTAACATGTATGTAGTAAATGTCGCCCCATCGTATAGCCCCATACATTAAATTCGCCTCACAATACATTACATGTCAACCGGTCAAACTTTTAAAATACTTGAAAAAAACTCAGGGTAGTCGCCACATGCCTAGAAAACAATGCCTGTAAAAATTCTCGAAAATTAATTGAAAATTGACTGTGAAATCAGCGATGTTGATTTACCACGGTTATTGTAGTTCCGAGTGCAGAAACACGGTAGAAGACATGTATAACTGATTCTAATTACATACACTGATCAATGTAGCCCGTATAATTAAAGTATGTAAGGTCATGTAGAATTACAAATTGACTATTAATATGGTGATTAATTGTTATATTAATGCCATTCTTCTCCCTGATTATACCCGGCTTAATTACGACAAAGGACACTGCTGTCTGTGCTGAGCCAAAAGCAGTAACTGCTTACTTAAAAAGTAAGAAGATACTGCCTTTTGTCTTCGCATGACACAATTATATATCATGCTCTGTAACACGTGTGGAGGTATACATACATTGTAACATCAGAAACCGTGGGCGGAATTAGGCATATAACGGGTTCAACAGGGTTCCCACGGTCATGGAAAATCATGGAAAACCATGGAAAATGAAATTTTAAAATCTAGGCCTGGAAAAGTCATGGAAAATATCAAATTGGGAAAAAAGTCATGAAAAAGTCATAGAATTTTGAATTTTTGAAAATATCTATCGCATTTCTTTTGAGAAAAATATGTTGGTTACCTACACTCTTGGCACACAATGACACTGACAGTCCACCTAGATAGAGTTAGTAAAATATTTTACATGCAGAAAGTAAGAAACTCCGCCACACCCGGTTCTGATTTCGATCGCACCGCTGTGGTGGTGGAGGCCATGCGGTTTTAAATGTATACATCTTTATATTCGTGTAAGAAGTCATGTAATTCTTAAAAAAATGGCCATGTAAAGTCATGGAAAAGCCCTGGAATTTCATTTCCAGATCTCTGTGGGAACCCTGTTCAAATCTACATGATCTACAAGGCAGTTTTACCTGTTTACTCATTTTGGGTTGGATTTTTTAGGGGACATATTATTTATTTCAACCTGGCTCGGCGACGCGCTAAAAATTTTAAATTGTATTACATGCGTATATGGAACAGTTCTTGAAGTAAATTATTTATTTCACGCAGATTCCGCCCGAAATTATTTATTTAAAAAAACTCTATCCCCCCCTCCTGGAGATTCAATGGTGGCCCCCTTAGAATTTTCTTGTTTGAAGGAAAAATAAAAAGGCTGACAAAGGCTAGGGGCGTGAATATTAGCATTGTAGGGGCTAATTGACACCTAATTGACCTTGGTTTTAAGTGACGCAGATTAAAAATATAGTTTCTGATGGAGTATTAACCCTGACAACGCTTTATTTTTTTATTTTAGTTTAAACCTGGAGACTGAAGGTTTTTTTCAATTTGAAATCATCATAAATCTCTTAATTAGTTATTTCCGGGTCATTTGAATATCTGTGGCATTCTATATTTTTCACTGCGTGGACCGTCTTTATACCTCGTGTTATTTTACAATCTGTTGTTACAGCATTAGTTTTGTCTAGCCTGGTTTACTGCAACGCCATCCTGTCCGGGGCTACAGCTTTCCAGCTCGGCCGTTTGCAGCGGCTACAAAATATATATTTTAAAGCGTTGCGTGGTCAGGCACCACACTACTTAGGTCAGTTGTGCTGTTATAAAAAAAATGTCCTAGTCATCTCAGACAACCTAGAGATTTTTCGTTGCAAGTGACACAGAGGCAGCTTTTAGTGTGCAGGGCGGGGGCCCTAGGGTAGTGGTTAGCACCGCTGCCTTTCACGCCAGAGTCCGGGGTTCGGTTCCCGGTCTCGGCGGTTTGAAAGAAACAAAATTGTTTCTTCCCCATCCACGTGTGAAAGTTAGTATAGTGGGGAGCCTCCGTGACCGAGAGGTAGCGTGCTCGGCCTCAGACCGCCAGGGCTCTAATTTCGAATCCTGTGTCTGGAGGACAGTGTCATCTCAATCATCTCACCATCCTCAGGAGGTTCTCCTGGCCCAGTTTAGCCTATATGTGCACAAAGGTGGCCTAAAGCCCGATTCATTTCATTTCATTTAGTGTGCAAAAGTCAGCCCTGTGGAATAAATTTCAACATGATATCAAGGCAGCAAACTGAATATTTTTAAAAAGAAGTTAAAAACACATTTTTTTCAGAATTTACCTAGATAAAAGCAACATTTATTGTTAGCTATGTTATTTGTTTAACATAACTTGATATTTTATAATGTCATTTAATGTTTTTATTTGTTGTAAGCGCCATGATCAGCCGTGCTGGATTGGCACGTATGTTTATGCGGATGCCTGTATTTTTAAACGTTCGATAGATTAGTTCATGTGATAATTAAATGAATAAATAAATAAATAAATAAATAAATGAATGAATGAATGAATAAATGAATGAATGAATAAATGAATAAATAAATGAATGAATGAATGAATGAATGAATGAATGAATGAATGAATGAATGAATGATTGAATGAATGAATGAATGAATGAATGAATAAATAAATAAATGAATGAATGAATGAATGAATGAATGAATGAATGAATGAATGAATGAATGAATGAATGAATGAATGAATGAATGAATGAATGAATGAATAAATGATTGAATGAATGAATGAATGAATGAATGAATGAATGAGTGAATGAATGAATGAATGAATGAATGAATGAATGAATGAATGAATGAATGAATGAATGAATGAATGAATGAATGAATGAATGAATGAATGAATGAATGAATGAATGGTGTTTCAGGCCCTCTTTGGTCACCTACAGGCTAAGCTAAACCAGGAGAATCTCATTATTATGGTAAGATGCATAAGATGACGTTGCCTTCTATACACAGCATATACAATCCGAGCCCTGCAGTCTGAGACTGAACACGCTACCTCTCGTTCACGGAGGCTCCCCACGATTTTGAATCGTTTACTTGAAATTTGGCTACTAGAGCGAGGGACGAACCCACGATACGAGCTCTGAATTTACAGGCAGGTAGCTTTAACTACCGTACCAGGTCCCTCCACAGTCCCTGAGATAGTGGGCTCATTATCACTCAGTCATAGTGACTCTCGAGTACAAATTATAGCTGAGCAAAAATATTGCTCTCAAATTTAATTGTTTGATTGTTATTTATCAACCTTGCATATTGATATTCAAATCGATAATAAAGCTTCAATAGTCAATCATAACGCTTGTACTTATACAACTTATAGATTTTTCATCCATTTCAAGCAAGCAATTAGGTCAGCAATACCAACTTCGGATAAATGAAAAATGATATTGACTGTTAAAAAATACGCCGATAACGCATAACTAACACACGAAGAAAACATTAGTTTTAATGAGCAAAATGATTCCCATCATACTATCGTGCATGCCCGCATTGTGATGTCCACATTGACAGATCACATATACATATAATCAGCAAATGGTCTAGACAAACACATTTGTTTCTTTTCGCAGCTCCCGCTATACATCAAGCTATAGAGTTAATTGTTAATTGACACTTAAGCTGCCATTGGTGGCATAAAAGAAATACTGCATAATTATGTGGGAGTAACAATGGTGTGATTAAAATCCCCGGGTATATAATGGTAACATATTTATTAACGTCTTATACATGTACAAGGATTGCAGTTGTTGCCCTTTGTCCAGCTAGGGCCGCATATATAATTATGTAATATTGGAGCTGTAATTAACCCTTGTCCTACCTGGTGCTTAAGCCTTACAAAGCTAAAATATTTTTGCAGAAACCATGAAGACCAAAGGACTTTTTTCAGTTTGAAATCACTATTGATGTCTTTGTTAGCTCTTTCCGCTTCACTTGAATACATATCTTAGGGATATACGGCCATTATAGCTATTCCAATTCTTTCTGTGTGTGGACCGTCTTTATACGTCAGAATCTGACGTGTACAGACGTAAGATTCGTACGTATAAAGACGGTTCACGCACAGAAAGGGTTAAATTGAAGCTGGAGATTGAAAATCCAGCTTTAATTGACAAAAATAGAAACAAACAATTTTATAGGTATAGGGGTGTAATAATTCAACTACGGTAGTAATTACCTCATTATGGGTCTCATATATAACAACGCCAGACATGTGACATAAAGGAAGCTGATGGCATTTAATTTGAAGGAATCATTGCTGCTAATAAACAGGTGCATATAATTATGAGTAACCATTGTTAACGTTAATGATGATCATGTACATTGAATCTCAGATCACGTATTGAACTAAGTATAGTGTAGCATTATTAAAGGTTCTTTGTTGTATAGTGATATAAATAACTTTACTACATACATGCCTGGTATGTATGGTGGTCTTTTCTTTATACTACTGTAAGCAAATAATCAGCTAACATTTACCATAGTGTCAGGGCGTGTGTAAAGCCGTGGGTTTTCTTGTTAATTTATGACACCATACATCAAAATTTTGCGAAGATTACACAGAAGCAGAAAAATCGGGGTGTAATTTTTTTTCGATTTTAGTGACACATTCAGTCCCCTGAAAAGAGGAGAAAAAACATAATTTCTATACCTCCATAACCAAGGGCACATGTAATAACACTGTGATAATGTGTAATAATAGTTTTTACGTACATATACATGTATATTGCTAAACAATACACAACAGTCAATATATTAGTTTTTTATAACAACTAAATTGCAGGCGGTGGTTAGTTATCATCTTCTAGACCCACTCCGTATCTGTCCAGGGGTGGACTGCTATATATCCGAATTTGCACTAAGATTACATTTGTAGGATTACTGTAGATCTGGTAATTTTCGCGTGTGTAAATTTTTGCCAATTTTTGATTTTTTACGTTTCTTTAGTAGCGCTATTATTATAATAATTTTCGCGAGATTCTTGAAATTAGCGAAAATTAAAATCTCGCGAATATTACCAGATCTAAAGTATCATAAACGCTAACAATGTATACTAATATATAATATATTGGTTTGAATTCGAGCCCTGGCGGTCTGAGGCCGAGCACGCTACCTCTCGGTCACGGAAGCTCCCCAGACTACTGAGTTTTACGAGTGGATGGGGGAGAAACATTTCTGCTTCTTTCAAACCACCGAGACCGGGAAAGAACCCCGAACTTTAGCGTGAAAGGCAGCGGTACTAACCACTACACTGGGGCCCCAACGAGAACGCGCGCGCGAAAGCGAACAAGCTAGCGATGACAGAAAATCGACGAGAAAATACGGAATTTGTAAAATCTGCGCGAACCCAAAAAACAATTAGATCAGTTTGATACTTTGCTCGTTGACCTTTGTCTTGGTGATGATAATAAAATAGTGAATTTTATCGTTTTCGCGTTGGTGTATTTTGTGTTTTAGTGGATGCATTTCTTTCTTAATAATAACGTGTTTCAATCAAGAATAAAGAACGGTAAGTGGTTGCCCATGGTAAGAATAAATTCCTAAAATAAATTTCTAAGATGAGGAATTATGACTCCATTTTTAAATGAATTATTTCGTCACCTTTGTATTGAAGGGTTTTACCAAACACTTTGTTAAGTGGCTGAAACGACCCTTTAATACCTAGGTGACAATATGGAACAGACAACAATCCAGATATTCAATCACCAAACAACAAATCGCCATTTTTGTTCACGTAGAATGAATCCTGCGATGTTTTCTATCTATTACACACGAAGCGTATGAATGATATTGGCTCATTTTATTGGCTTCTATCTCTCGTCATCGCTTCCCCAGCAAAAACAAGACGTTGAATCAATGTTGATTTAATGTTGGTCCACCGTCTGCGACGCTGGCCCAACATTAAATCAACATTGGTTCAACGTCTCATGTTTGCTGGGATGCAACACCGTGCGTAAAGCGCATTCAATTTCCATAATATAAACTATAATGGCAGGGCGGTCCTGGGTGGCCTAATATAGCGTGGTATTGTATGATTACCGGGGTAACATCCATAGAATGATGTATCACTGTGAAATGCTACAGTGATAAGGTGCTCTGGATACTGTCGTATTCCTGGAAAAGCTACGGCAAGCTAATTTTGACTTCATACTGACTGCCTGACTGATTGACTGGCTGGCTGGCTGGTTGGCTGGATGGCAGACCGGGGGCAGTGGTTAAATCTGCCTGCTTGAAAAGCTAAACTAAGAAACAAAACGTTTTTTCTCCGCTCTATCGTAAGGATTAAATATTGCGGTGGGTCTCGGCCTCAGACCGTCTGGGCTCGAATTTCGAATCATGTGTCTGGAGGGCACTCATCACATTCATCTCACCATCCTCAAGAGGTCCTCCCGGCCCAGTTTAGCCTGTAAGGTGGCCTAAAACCATTCATTTCATTGCATTTGGCTGGATGGCTTGCTAGCTGACCGGTAGTTCTCTGGCTGACTGATTGACCGGATGACTTCCTGACTTACAGACTGAAATGACTGACTGGACGACTGGCTGATAGCTGATTGACTTACTGACTTGACTGAATGAATGACTGACTGACTGTCTGACTGATTGGCTTGCTAGCTGACTGACTTACTGACTGACTGACTGCATGACTGACTGATTAACTGATCGACTGACTAATTAACTGACTGACTGATTGACCCACTGACTGATTGACTGATTGTCCCACTGACTGATTGACCCATCGACTCACTGATCATTTCGGCGACCCATCAAGCGTTAGTTGTGAGACTGCCTCGTGCTGAGTATCACGATTGTGGCATTATCTGTAAATACAGCGGACTTGTCTGACACGCGTATCCACTCAACTACAGTGCAAACTAATCCCACCGGAACCAGCTCTGCGCATGCTCAATACACCCGGATGTAGGCATGGCGCATGTCTTTACAATACGTGATGGTGATCCACGTGAGCACGAACTGTTATTCCAATGCTGGTTTAAGGTTGTGCCAACGTCGTAGACGCTGGCCCGACGTTAAACCAGCATTGGGATAACGAATTGGGCCTGCTTGGGTAAATGTGCGCATCATATAATAACAAAACAGTTGACTGACGATCTGCTCATGTCACGATCTGTCTACTAATCAAAATAAAACGATACATTTATACTGGCGACCTGCTCATGCCAAAAATACCCACGAGGCATTGCTTCGATGTTGTTTTATTGTTGGGCCAACGGCGTAGACAATGAGCCAACATTAAACCAACAATGTGTTAACGTCTCGTGTTTGCCTGCGAGGCTGCAAATCACATAAAAACTAGCGTTACATTTTCCACGCGATTTCTCCCATTCTGAGATTACTCGTCTTTGTAGTTTTTACTGTAAATTACCTATTTGCTAGGATGACAGTGTTTCAATGCTTTAATTTTGAAGCACTCGATCTGACTGTAAAATTTATGAATAAATGAATGACCGAATTATACCTTTATGTATGTACAGGCTAAACTGGGCCAAGTGAGCCCCCTGGGGATGATGAGAAGAATATGACGAGACTGGTCTCCAGACTCAGGATTCAAGATTCGATCCCTGTAGTATGAGTCCGAGCACCAAGCAGACGAAACACAGCGAAATAACAAATTATGAGAAGGGCTTGATTTGTATTCATGGGATATTCACGGGGGCCCTGGTGCAGTGGTTAAAGCTGCCTGCTTGGAAAGTCAGAGATCAGAGGTTCGTCCCCCGATCTGGCATTCAAGCTTCAAAGAAACACAATGTTTCTTTCCCGTTCACTCGCAAAGATATAAAATTATGAGAAGCCCCAGTGACCGAGCAGTAGCGTGTTCAGCCTCAGACCGCCATGCGCAAATTTTGAATCCTGTATCTGGTGGGCAGTGTCATCTCATTCATCTCACAATCCTCGGCAGATTATACTGGCCCAGTTTAGACTTCTATCTCTCGTCATCGCTTTCCAGCAAAAACAAGACAATGATTCAATGTTGATTTAATGTTGGACCACCGTCTGCGACGCTGGCCAAACATTAAACCAACATTGGTTCAACGTCTCATGTTTGCTTGGATGCGACACCGTGCGTAAAGCGCATTTAATTTCCATAATAAAAACTATAATGGCAGGGCGTTCCTGGGTGGCCTAATCAAGCGTGTTACTGTATGATTACGGGTTGGCATCCATGCGTAGAATGATGTATCACAATGAAATGCTACAGTGATGAGGTTCTCTTGGATACTTGTCGTACTCCTGGACAAGTGGCAAGCTGATTTTGACTTCATACTGACTGCCTGACTGATTGACTGGCTGGCTGGTTGGCTGGATGACAGGCCGTGGGGCAGTGGTTAAAGCTGCCTGCTTGAAAAGTCAAACAAAGAAACAAAACGTTTCTTCTCCGCTCTATCGTAAGGATTAAATATTGCGGTGAGTCTCGGCCTCAGACCGTCAGGGCTCGAATTTCGAATCCTGTGTCTGGAGGGCATTCATCACATTCCTCTCACCACCCTCAAGAGGTTCTACCGGTCCAGTTTAGCCTGTATGTGCACAAAGGTGGCCTAAAACCATTCATTTCATTGTATTTGGCTGGATGGCTTGCTGACTGACCGGTAGTTCTCTGACTGACTGATTGACCGGATGACTTGCTGACTTACTGACCGAAATGACTGACTGGACGACTGGCTGACAGCTGATTGACTTACTGACTTGACTGAATGAATGACTGACTGACTGACAGTCTGACTGATTGGCTTGCTAGCTGACTGACTTACTGACTGACTGACTGCATGACTGACTAATTAACTGACTGACTGACTGATTGACCCACTGACTGATTGACTGATTGACCCACTGACTGATTGACCCACCGACTCACTGATCATTTCGGCGACCCATCTAGCGTTAGCTGTGAGACTGCCTCCTGCTGAGTATCACGATTGTGGCATTACCTGTAAATACAGTGGACTTGTCTGACACGCGTATCCACTCAACTACAGTGCAAACTAATCCCCCCGGAACCAGCTCTGCGCATGCTCAATACACCCGGATGTAGGCATGGCGCATGTCTTTACAATACGTGATGGTGATCCACGTGAGCACGAACTGTTATCCCAATGCTGGGTTAATGTTGTGCCA
Organism: Flabesymbios commensalis; assembly: GCA_964017125.1. Classification (NCBI taxonomy): domain Eukaryota; kingdom Metazoa; phylum Annelida; class Polychaeta; order Terebellida; family Flabelligeridae; genus Flabesymbios; species Flabesymbios commensalis. The sequence goes on along the minus strand of OZ024910.1, from coordinate 7,180,310 downwards.
ACGTCGTAGACGCTGGCCCGACGTTAAACCAGCATTGGGATAACGAATTGAGCCTGCTTGGGTAAATGTGCGCATCATATAATAACAAAACAGTTGACTGACGATCTGTTCATGTCACGATCTGTCTACTAATCAAAATAAAACGATACATTTATACTGGCGACCTGCTCATGTCAAAAATACCCACGAGCCATTGCTTCGATGTTGTTTTATTGTTGGGCCAACGTCGTAGACGATGGGTCAACATTAAAGCAACAATGTGTTAACGTCTCGTGTTTGCCTGCGAGGCTGCAAATCACATAAAACTAGCGTTACATTTTCCACGCGATTTCTCCCATTCTGAGATTACTCGTCTTTGTAGTTTTTACTGTAAATTACCTATTTGCTAGGATGACAGTGTTTCACTGCTTCATTTCGTAGTAATAAATGAACGAACGAATGACCGAATTATACCTTTATGCATGTACAGGCTAAACTGGGCCAAGTGAGCCCCCTGGGGATGATGAGAAGAATATGACGAGACTGGTCTCCAGACTCAGGATTCAAGATTCGATCCCTGTGGTATGAGTCCGAGCACCAAGCAGACGAAACACAGCGAAATAACAAATTATGAGAAGGGCTTGATTTGTATTCATGGGATATTCACGGGGGCCCTGATGCAGTGGTTAAAGCTGCCTGCTTGGTAAGTCAGATATCAGAGCTTCGTCCCCCGATCTGGCATTCAAGTTTCAAAGAAACACAATGTTTCTTTCCCGCTCACTCGAAAAGATGTAAAATTATGAGAAGCCCCAGTGACAGAGCAGTAGCGTGTTCAGCCTCAGACCGCCATGCCCAAATTTCGAATCCTGTGTCTGGAGGGCAGTGTCATCTCATTCATCTCACAATCCTCAGCAGATTATACTGGCCCAGTTTAGCCTATGTGTGCACAAAGGTGGCCTATAACCTCATTCATTTCACTAAATTTACATTTACACGAACGCTGACGATACACAATTTCAAGTGGGTTTAACATGTTTAAAATAAAAAAAATATTCATAATATAAATTAAAAATAACAAATCATTTAAATTTGTGAGAAATCAGCATTTTACGTTGAAACTGGCAAAGTACATGTATTATATGCATACGACATTTTGGGAAGGCGAGATGGGCTCATCTCAGCACAAGTCACTACATCAAGGCCGAGCCTTTAAGCGAGGGCTTGATGTGGTGACGAGTGCTGAGATCAGCCCATCTCGCAGTACCTAGCGATGTAGCATGTATTTTCTCTTACAAATATCGATCTAAAATGGCAAAATCAAACTGAGCAGTGAAGCGTATAGGAGAGAGTGCGAGATGGCTGATCTCACCATACGTCTCGTAGTGAAAGCCAACAGCATGAGTGCGAGAAAGGATGTGGATTGAAATCACCTACTCTTGCTCTATATTGGATTCCCCATTCACAGATTGTGCTCATTCTCAGACCGGGCAGCACAGTGGCTGGTGTATCACACCAGGGACTCAGGTTGTATATAAATCCACATTTGTTTGCTGGTGGAGCATTAGGGAAGGTATATATCTTTATATATACTGGTCGTATATACCAGGATAATCAACTCTGGGGAACATAAGGGTTTTTCTCTGTAGTATATCACGACCTTTGTCGTACCAGAGCCGTATAATGAAACTAAGTGAAAATGATACTACCCACATTGGTTTAGTCCTTAAAACTCTTAAATATTTTTTTTTAAACCAAAAGTCCAAAGGCAGCAACTATATTTATATTCATCTATGTACAAAAAGTAAAAGCATAAAAGTATAAAAAAAATAATATACATCATAATTTTCCCGCGCCAAAACCAGAGATAAAATAACTACATATTATTATAAATAGTAGCAAAAAAACACACTCTGGAAAGCGTAGAAACCTATAAAATAAATACAAGTAGAATATTTTTATAATAAAACTTTGCAAGCTATAATAATTGTCATGCTAGCAAAATGACGCTTTATTTCAATTTCAACGTTATGAGGTTATGGCCATTAAGAATATTTCAGTGCGTGGATCGACTTTAGACATCAAAGGACTAGAAGTCATCATAAATTTTTTTGTTGGCTCTTTCGGCTTCTTTTGAATACAAATGTTGTAGGTCTACAGTCGTTATAAATATTTTACTTCTTTAGTGCGTGGATCGACTTTAGACGTCAGAAGACTAGAAGTCATCATACATTTATTTGTTGGATCTTTCTGCTTCTTTTGAATACATATGCTGTAGGTTTACGGTCGTTATAAAATATTCTACTTCTACAGTGCGGGGATCGACTTTACATGTCAAACTCTGACGTTGAATCTGACGTCCATAGACGTCAGATTCTGATGTCCAAAGTCGGTCCCCGCACTTTAATTGCTAAGTACCACCATAATCGAGTTTACCCCTTAAAGCGCTTTGTAAAAAAAACATCGCAACCAAAGGTTTTTTTTAATTTGAAATCATCATAAACGTCTTAGTCAGCTCTTTCCGATTCATTTGAATACCTGTGTTATGGGTCTACGGCTATTATAATTATTTTTACTCTTACAGTGCGGGTATTGATTTTGTTGACTGAAGACGATCCCCGCGCTGTAAGGGTTAATCCATTTTATTAGCCGATTCATGTATAAATTCAAAATTTCTATTAGATTGTGAATAGATTATAAATGTCAGATTCTGACGTCAAACATCGGTTCCCACACTAAAAGGTTACGTGCTAAGTGCCACTATAATCGTTTTATACTATTTTATTAGGCGACAAAATCACTGTTATTTGGAAACAAAATGAGTGCCTAAACATCAAGATTAGGAATTGCTTGGTGTTGCAAAACACAAATGTGAATAATTTTCACCTCTTTAAAGTTTAAACTTCAAATGGGTGGCAATTTATTTTGATAACTGAGCGGGTAAAGGTAAACATTCAAGAAAATCAGCTATGTTTAAAACATCAACGATATGATGGGTTCAGATCCCCTGAATGTTTAGAGTATTCTGTCGTTAAATGATAAGGTAGATTATTTGAGACATTTTCTGAGAATGAACCAATTCGGGGCCTTGTTTATTTGATACGGTTATTGAAAAAAAAACGTTGTTTGAGGTGAAGAGTAACTACATCAGACATGCCAATGTCTAGAGGACTCAGAATGTGCTACAGAGGGCGAATAAAGGTCAAATGTTAGCTGGCATCGCAAAGGCGACAAACCAGTCATTACTGATGTATTACAGTGACTGAGCGACAGGAGATGAAAACGTCATTTCACCTGGGGGTGAAAAAACCTGACGTGTCGCAATTTCCACCGGCATAAAGTTGTGTCTCGCTACAGCGATTCCCAAAATATAACTCGTGTGTTGCCATACCCGTGTCACCTTGGTATTAACATTTCGGAAATTACTTAAATCTCACCTAATTGATCTTGCTTTCCCACCCTAGCTCCTCAGCAGCCCGGCTCCACCTTGTCGAACTTGCTTTGGTCTCGACAGGGGCGGATCCAAGGGGGTAGTTTAGTCTAGTTAAAAGTTAAATACGCCCCTACTTGATTATGACACATGATCATGCTAAGGACTTGTGCGCCTCTGAGATAGGTCCGCTGAGACTATAGGCGCTATAGAAGTTGTATTGATTGATTGATTGATTGAAAATGTCAGATACGACCCTTAAATACCAAGGTGACGATATATACGATTCATATAAGTTTAACCCTTTAAGCCCTTACGATGCATCAAAGCATCATTTTACATCCCTGAAAACAGACTTCATTTTCTTACAACAAAGGGTTTTAGAATAAATATTTCCTTAAAACTTGTTTACCAATACATGGCAATTTTCTTCAATTTTCCACCCACATCAAAGCATCTTCATCCACTACATCCACTAGCAATTCGCGGCTTGTGGTGGATGAAGATGACAAAGGTAAATTCAGGCTAGAAATGGTTAAAGACCGAATAAAATGACACTACAATTATTATAAGATGGGTTGTGTTTAATGCGCAGGTCTTCAAGACATTCAATTTTTTCATAAGTCGAAATATGTTTCGTCATTTGAAGATTGAAATCGCGTTAGCAATTTCGGGTTCAAATGAATGAAAAATAGAAACAAACAATTCCCCCTTTAAGAATCCGATGTCTACAGACGTCACATTCTGACGCACTAATATAATTCAAATATGTATAATAACCGTAGACCCATAACATAGGTATTGAAATGAAGCGGAAAGAGCTAACTAAGACGTTTATGATGATTTCAAATTGAAAAGAACCACTTAGTCTCCATGGTTTAAACAAAAATAATTGAGCGTTGTAAAAAATAGAAACAAACAGCTCAGCATCATATTAGGGTGCAGTAGGTAAAAAGGTATAAAGTATAATGTAGCCACAGGATTCAAAAGGTGCAGTAGGGTGAGAAAGGCCAGATGATGTAAAATGGCACCACGCAAGCGACAAATTAGGTGATATCGATGTGCATACATCAGACAGGAAGGACAAAACACAAAGGTCATTTCACCTTTTACACAAACTCACACATTTGGCATAAAAATCTAAATTTTCGCTCTTTTTACCCATTTAAATGTGTGTCTCGCTAACGCGATTCACAACTTTATGTGTGTAAAAAAGAAATGAAAATATAATGTATAGGGCCAAAATGATTCAGATTGTCACATGATTCAGCAGTAAACGAATAAAGGTGCAATGTTAGGTGGCATCAGGCGACAAATTAAGTATTATTGATGTATCACGCACTAACACTCAGCGACACGAAACGAAAACAACACAAAGGTCATTTCACCTGTTACACAAACTCACACACTTGGCATAAAAATCTAAATTTTCGCTCGTTTTACCCACTTAAAGTTTCGTCTCGCTAGCGCGATTAACAACTTTAAGTGGATAAAAAGAAATGGAAATATAATTTATAGACGATTAAGAATGTTCAGCAGTAAACGAATAAAGGTGCAATGTTAGGTGTCACCAGGCGGGCGAAAAATTATTATTGATGACACGAAGCGAAAACAACAGAAAGGTCATTTCACCTGCTACACAAACTCACACATTTGGCATAAATATCTTGTCGCTCTTTTTACACGCTTGGAGTTGTGTCCCGCTAACGCGATTCACAAGTTTAAATGGCTAAAAAGAAATGGAAATATAATGTATTGAGGAGTCAGATGGTTCAGCGGGTTAAGAGGAAAGGTGCAATGTTAGGTGGCACAAGGCGGGCGACAAATTAGGTATTATTGATGTATCACAGCTACTTAGCGGCAGGAAGCAGAGACGCAGAAAAGGTCATTCCACCTTCAGCATGCACTTATAACTCAAAGTTACCCAGTAAGGGGAGTGTTGGTTTAATGTTGGGCCGGCATCGTAGACGGTGGTGTTACAGTAAAATGACATATGGGCAATGCCTCGCGTTGGTCGGGGTGCCATAGTGAATACTGTAGATTTGGTAATATTCGCGAGGTTTTAATTTTCGCGAATTTTGCGAGGAGGACAAGTTTGCGAATCCAAGAACATCGCGAAAATTATTATTAGAATAGTGCTACTAGAAAAAAATGAAAATTTACGAATTCTAAACTTAAAACGTGTAAAAACGTAGAATAGGAGATTTGAGAAAATTTGAACACGCTAAAATCACTAGATCTACAGTATTGCTTTACGTCGCTTTCTGTGCAATCATTGCGTCGAGGTGCCATGCAAGTCTAAATTTACTGGTGCAGAGGTCAAAGTTTCCTGCTTGGAAAGTCGGATATCGCGGGTTCGTCCCCCGCACTGGCATTTATTCTTCTCCACTCATTCAAAAAGATTCAAGTATTGTGGGGAGCCTCCGGGACCAAAAAGTAGCGTGCTCGGCATCAGATAGCAAGGCCTCGAATTTTGAATCCTGTGTCTCGAGGTCATCTCACCATCCTCAAGATGTTCCACTGGCCCAGTTTAGCTTATATGTGCACAAATGTGACATTATTCATTCATTCATTCATTCATTCATTCATTCATTCATTCATTCATTCATTCATTCATTCATTCATTCATTCATTCATTCATTTATTTATTTATTTATTTATTTATTTATTTATATATACAAGTATAAATGGTCTCAATTTTCACTCACTTAAAAACTGATTCTCGCTACCGCGATTCATCTTCAAAAGAGGGCGATTTTTAAAGCTATCGCAATGCCAGCTTTAAATGACGAAGAATGTGGATATTTAAGAGAAATAGACATCGCCTGGAATGAAATATTTTCATAACTGAGCATCTCCCACCAACTGTATTGTCAATGGCAATGATTATTAATTTGCTCACACACATAATGAAAACGCATCGAACGGTTTCATTATCAAAGGGAAGGAGCTTTTATCCTTTCGGGACAGGGGCCGTCTTCATACGTCAGAATCTGGATTTTGACATATATAAAGACGATCCCCGCACTGAAAGAACTAAGATATTTATAATGACCGTATTACCATAACATAGGTGCTCAATTGAATCAAAAAGAGCCATAGCATAGGGTTGCAAATGAAGCGGAAAGAGCTAACTAACACATTTATGATGATTTCAAATCGACCAAAACTTTTGGTCTTCATGGTTTATACAAAAATATTTCAGCGTTCTAAAGGTTAACTCTACCCCAGCTTTAAATGACGAAAACTAAGTATATTTAAAAGAAATAAACATCTGAAATTAGGTATTTTCATAATTGAGCATCTTTTTCAACTGTTTTGTCAGTTTTACTGACATTATATTTGCTCTAAGCATACCTGACATACTGCAAACGTATCAGACGGTTCCAGCATCAAAAGGAAAGAGCTTTAAGCAGCGGCTGGTCAGGATTCCCCAGCAGCATCAAAGGCAAACAGTTTATGTCTCGCTTTCCTCAGGAATCGCCAACAAATCACAGACTAACCTGATGCCCCCCCCCCCCCTCCCGCGGTGGATCTCACTCCACCAAACTGTTTGAGACAAAAGGTCAAGGGTCACACGTGTCATCCACGGGATCGTTATCTCTGAGACAGCATGTGTGCGGTCTCACGTGTTGTACCAGCGTTGGTTTGATGTTGGGCCAGTGTCACCGACGCAGGCCCAACATTGAGCCAACCATGAATAATATCTTGCAGCCGCTGGACTTGCCCACAATGCATAAAACACACGTCTGGCATCTTATTATAATTTTGATCATTGAACCAATGGTGTTTCAATGTTGGGCCAGCGTCGTAGACGATGGGCCAACATTGAAACAACATTGGTTCATCCGATTGTTGTACCAGTGATTGTTTGATGTTGGGCCAGCGTCACAGATGATGACTCAACATTGAACCAACCGTGGGTCATTTCTTGTCTCAGCAAATACGATACAATCGACCAATGTTGGTTTATTGTTGGGCCACAGTTTGGGACGCTGGCCCAACAATAATGGAACATCGGCTGAATGTATCGTGTTTGCTAGGTATGGTCATTCTCAGCGAACACGAGACGTCGACCAAGTGTTGCTTTAATGTTGGCCCGACATCGCAGACGATGGGCCAACATTAAAACAACACTGAGTCGACGTCTTGTGTTTGCTGGGATTTGAACTGCGAAAACACGTTACTATCATGTTTTATTTGTATTTTGACCCGTGCCTTCAGGACATATTTGACTGTGTCAGTAATATCACCTTTATCCGACACAATGATGCTTTAATGTTGGCCCGATGGGCTAGAATTAAAACACCATTGATTTGAGGTCTCGTGTTTTCTGACTTGGACTTGGCCAAGTTGCATACAAACCGTTACTGTCATGTTATATTTGTATTTTGAGCCGTGCCTTTAGGACATTTTAGACCGTGTCAGTTATTTCACCTCTGTCACATGTGACTCGTGACTTCTGTGACTTCTCAAATCATCTCTGGCTGGGATCATAAGAACGTATCACATGGAACAGTAGCAGATAGGAATTCAAAGATTCACATTCAAAATGTTTTACTTAATCAAAAACATTTTCAAGATAATAATCTTTAAAAAGGTTCTGTCACCGCGCTTAAAAAAATATAAAAAATTCTAATGACTGTAGAACCGTAACATAGGTATTCATATGAAGCGAAAAGAGAGGAATAAAACATTTATGATGACTTGAAATTAAAAAAAATACAAAAATATTTCGTTGTGAGGGTTTAGGTTGATTTAAAAATGATGATAATTCATTGTGAGGACGTTAATGATGTAAAAGAGGGAGCATGTGACAATTAGGCCTAGTGATGACTCACGGGGCCTAGCTGTGGCTGGTTGTGTTGGCAGAAATAAGTCTGGACAATATGTCTGACTCAATGTTGGCTTGATGCTGGGCCATTATCAGCGACTCCGGCCCAGCATCACGCCTGAAGCATTTCTTCAGCTTTCAGTATCTATGGGGTGGCTTCATTGTTGAGCACATAGTTTATGGTCTATGTGTCGGTTCACTGAATTTAGCCCTCACAAGACTTAGTTACAATGCTGAAATATTTTTTATATAAACATGCTAATATAAACATGCTTTTTTTTCAAAAACATTTTGTTGTTATGGAACCTAAATGATCGAGCTGCCATCAATTAGGACGGCGACATCCTTTAATATAAGTGTCATCGATATTTTGATGATAAAAAGGTAATAATACAATAAGGAGGATATATATTAATGACTCATCTAACTATATATCACAGACGGTTTCCCTTGACGAATGAATGAATAAATGAATGAATGAATGAATGAATGAATGAATGAATGAATGAATGAATGAATATGTGAATGTGGTTTTAACCCTCAAAGCGCTGAATTTTTTTTACACAACTCATGTAGACCAAAGGGTTTTTTACAATTTGAAATCATCATAAATGTCTTAGTTAGCTCTTTTTGATTCATTTGAATACCTATGTTATGGGGTTACGGCCAGCATAATTATTTGTACTCTGACAGTGCAGGAGATCGACTTTAAACGTCAGAATCTAACGTCTACAGACCCCTGTAAGGGTTAAGGCACATTTGTGCACATATAGAAGGCTAAAATGGGCCAGGAGAACCTCCTCAAATGATGATATGACACTGCCTTCCAGACTGACGGTTTGAGGCAGAGAACGCTACCTCTCTGCATCAAAGGCTCCACACACAATACTGAATCATTACGAGTGAGCGGGGAAGAAACTTGTTCTTGAAAACTTGAGTTACATAGCTCGGGACGAACCCGCCATCTCGGGACTTCCAGGCACGTAGCTTTAACCACTGCATGTGCACAAGGATTGCCTATTTCATAGAAGACACCTAATATTTACCTTGGTATGCTGGTATGCCATTAATTAGGACAGTGACATCCTAATGTAATTGCCATCCACAGTTTTTATAATCGAAAATGTAATAACGCAATAAAGCAAGACAGCTTAGCAAAGCCAGGTCACGTGCCCCGAGGATGGCGAGAGAATGCCCAACAAGTGAACAAGTGATTTATTACTGTTGTCTTTTTTTAAAGACATGCAGTGCCAAGCAAAGCTGGAATATACATGATTAATACAAATAATGAACATGCAACCCTTCTCGATTTTAGCTATACACACAATAAATAGTTAAAATGATTATGATGTGGAGAAACGTCAAGTAAACGCATATTATGTAATCATTAAATTACATTTGAATTAAAAACTATTCATAATTTTAGATATAAAGGTGCACAAATTTCTGAGTATATTTCAGTTCTATTATCTCTGTCTTAAAAAAATCACATACGAACAAGTAATGAAATTCATCGCCAATGTCTCCTGGTGCAATGTCGCATTTGGTACATACACGGGTGTCCCGGAGAACCCGTTCTCTACAGCCAGTTTCTATCGGCAACCTGTGATTTCTGCAACGGAATTTAGCCCGGATGTAATTAGAACGGATGTGAGAGGAAATGACACTCCCACAAAAAAGCAGATGACAACGAGGCTGTGATGACATTCCGGATAAAAACAGGATGTCGTGGGCAATGAATGGCATGAATGGCAGTGAATGGCATGAATGGAAAATAATGGAATGAATGGAAGCTGATGGGGTTTCTCGTAGACGGGAGGTAGCTGAGCACCGAAACTACGGTGATTTCCCTTGAGTTACTGATTATGTAGAGGATAAAGAACGAGGAGGTCAACATTCTTAGCTGTGGATGTTTCCACAGCAATGAATGTTGAGCTCCGAGGGTTTTAATTGATTTAAAACACATCCGAACATAATGAGGTCACACCCGACAGATTATAGCACCATAGGCCTATCATTATAATTGGTCTGTACTTATTCAACAATAACGCTCCATTCCCGGCTTACAATTACCCAAATGACATCGCAAGGCTCTGACTCCGAGACCTCCATTTTTAAATGTGATATTTTAAAAAGATCACAAGTCTACGCCCGCTGAAAAGGGCCAAGCTTTCATAGGCACTTGAAATATTCGTTTCAATTTCATGGCATCCGAGTTTACCGGGCCTACCGCGAATTAAGGCAGCCCGGTCATGCCCGATAGCTTACAATGTAGTGGTTGGACAAAGAAAATAATGTAGTGGTGGTATTTACATAAGTAACTGGGCACTAAAACTACGGGGATTTCCCTTGAGTTACTGGTCACTGAGTTAACCACTTCAAGCCTGAATATACTATTGGAATCTTCATGCATTACAAGTTTCGATTTTGTCACAATTCTCGACTGGTAAATTTACATTTACGTGAAAGCTGACGATACACAATTTCAAGTGGGTTTAACATGTTTAAAAAAATATATATTCATATTATAAATTGAAAATAACAGATTATTTATATTTGTGAGTTATTAGCATTTTACGTTGAAACTGGCAAAAGGATTATATGCAAGCAGCATACGACATCGTTGGGAAGGCGAGATGGGCTCATCTCAGCACAAGTGACCACATCAAGCCCGAGTTAGGTGAGGGCTTCATGTGGTGACGACTGCTGAGATTAGCCCATCCTGCAGTACCTAGCGATGTAGCATGTATTTTCTCTTACAAATATCGATCTAAAATGGCAAAATCAAACTGAGTAGTGAAGCGTATAGGAGAGAGTGCGAGATGGCTGATCTCACCATACGTCTCGTAGTGAAAGCCAACAGCATGAGTACGAGAAAGGATGTGGATTGAAATCACCTACTCTTGCTCTATATTGGATTCCCCATTCACAGATTGTGCTTATTCCCAGACCAGGCAGCATAGTGGCTGGTGTATCACATCAGGGACTTAGGTTGTATATAAATCCACATTTGTTTGCTGGTGGAGCATTAGGGAAGGTATATATCTTTATATATACTGGTCGTATATACCAGGATAATCAACTCTGGGACCATAAGGGTTTCCTCTGTAGTATATCACGACCTTTGTCGTACCAGAGCTGTATAATGAGAATAAGTGAAAATGAAACACCCACATTGGTTTAGTCCTTAAAACTTTGAAATATTTTTTTATAAACCAAAAGTCCAAAGGCAGCAATTATATTTATATTCATCTATGTACAAAAAGTATAAGCTAAAAGTATAAAAAAATAATATACATAATAGTTTTCCCGCGCCAAAACTAGAGATAAAATAACTACATATTATTATAAATAGTAGCAAGAAACACAGTCTGGAAAGCGTAGAAACCTATAAAAACATCAACATTATGAATTGCTTGGTCTCGAAATACAGAAATGCAAATAAATTTCACCCCCTTAATGTTCAAAATTCAAATGGGTGGCAATTCAAATACGATAACTGTAAAGGTAAACATTCAAGAATTTCAGTTATGTTTAAAACATCAACGATATGATGGGTTCAGATCCCCTGATGGCTGATGTATTCTGTCAGTAAAAAAATGGTAAGGTAGACTTTGAGACATTTTCTCAGAAAGAATCAATTCGGGGCCTTGTTTATTTGATACGGTTATTAAAAGAAACGTTGTTTGAGGTGAAGAGTAAGCTACATCAGACATGACAATGGCCAGAGGACTCAGAATGTGCTGCAGAGGGCGAATAAATGTCAACTGTTAGCTGACATCTCACAGGCGACAAATCAGTCATTACCTGATTACTGATGTATTACTGGCTCTGAGCGACGGGAAATGTAAACGTCATTTCACCTAAGGGTTGAAAAACTGACTTGTCTCAATTTCCACCCACTTAAAGTTGTGTCTCGCTACCGCGATTCGCAAAATCTAACTCGTGTCACCCTGTGTCACCTCGGTATTAACATTTCGGAAATTACTTAAATCTCACCTATTTGATCTTGCTTTCCCACCCTAGCTCCTCTATTCAGCAGCCCGGCTCCCTCTTGTCGAACCTGCTTTGGCCTCGACAGGGGCGGATCCAAGGGGGTAGTTTAGGGGGTTTAACCTCCCCCCCCCCCCGCCCTGGAGAAAAATTATAATCTTATAGCATGTATATAAAGGGGTTTCCTTATGAACTGGTTACACACTGAGGGGCAAACAGTGCCCAAATGCCTTAGATTGCAGGTGAAAGCCTTTAAAAATCAAAAAATTTCCCGGGCGGGCTTTTCAGACCCGCGCTGCAGTGAAATATTCCTTTAACAAATTAAAAACCCCCCCCTCGTCAGTGAAAAGTTAGATCCGCCCCTGCTTGATTATGACACATGATCATGCTAAGGACTTGTGCGCCTCTGAGATAGGTCCGCTGAGACTATAGGCGCTATAGAAGTTGTATTGATTGATTGATTGATTGATTGATTGATTGATTGAAAATTTCAGATACGACCCTTTAATACCAAGGTGACGATGTATACGATTCATATAAGTTTAACCCTTTAAGCCCTCACGATGCATCAAAGCATCATTTTACATCCCTGAAAAAAGACTTCATTTTCCTACAACAAAGGGTTTTAGAGTCAATATTTACATAAAACTTGTTTACCTATACATGGCAATTTTCTTCAATTTTCCACCCACATCAAAGCATCTTCATTCACTATATCCACCAGCAATTCGCGGCTTGTGGTGGATGAAGATGGCAAAGGTAAATTCAGGCTAGAAATGGTTAAAGACAGAATAAAATGACACTACAATTATTATGAAATGGGTTGTGTTTATTTCGCAGGTCTTCAAGACATTCAATTTTAGAGACGTCTATTTTTCATAAATCGAAATATGTTTCGTCATTTGAAGATTGAAATCGCGTGAGCAATTTCGGGTTCAAATGAATAAAAAATAGAAACAAACAATTCACCCTTTAAGAATCCGACGTCTACAGACGTCAGATTCTGACGCACTAATATAATTAAAATATGTATAACAGGGCCTGTTAAACAGGCGTAGAATCATAACATAGGTATTTAAATGAAGCGGAAAGAGCTGACTAAGACGTTCATGATGATTTCAAATTGAAAAGAACCACTTAGTCTCCATGGTTTAAACAAAAATAATTGAGCGTTGTAAAAAATAGAAACAAACCGCTCAGCAGCATTTTAGGGTGAACTAGGTAAAAAGGAATAAAGTATAATGTAGCCACAGGATTCAAAAGGTGCAGTAGGGTGAGAAAGGCCAGATGTAAAATGGCACCACGCAAGCGACAAATTAGGTGATATTGATGTGCATACATCACACAGAAAGGACAAAACACAAAGGTCATCTCAACTTTTACACAAAATCACACATTTGGCATAAAAATCTAATTGGTCGCTCGTTTTACCCACTTAAAGTTGTGTCTCGCTAACGCGATTCACAACTTTATGTGTGTGAAAAAGAAATGAAAATAATATGTATAGGGCCTAAATGATTCAGATTGTCACATGATTCAACAGTAAACGAATAAAGGTGCAATGTTAGGTGGCATCAGGCGACAAATTACGTATTATTGATGTATCACTAACACTCAGCGACACGAAACGAAAACAACACAAAGGTCATTTCACCTGTTACACAAACTCACACATTTGGCATAAACAATCTAAATTGTAACTCCTTCCACCCACTTAAAGTTGTGTCTCGCTAACGCGATTAACAACTTTAAGTGGATAAAAAGAAATGGAAATATAATTTATAGACGATTAAGAATGTTCAGCAGTAAACGAATAAAGGTGCAATGTTAGGTGTCACCAGGCGGGCGAAAAATTATTATTGATGACACGAAGCGAAAACAACAGAAAGGTCATTTCACCTGCTACACAAACTCACACATTTGGCATAAATATCTTGTCGCTCTTTTTACACGCTTGGAGTTGTGTCCCGCTAACGCTATTCACAAGTTTAAATGGCTAAAAGGAAATGGAAATATAATGTATTGAGGAGTCAGATGGTTCAGCGGGTTAAGAGGAAAGGTGCAATGTTAGGTGGCACAAGGCGGGCGACAAATTAGGTATTATTGATGTATCACAGCCTCTTAGCGGCAGGAAGCAGAGACGCAGAAAAGGTCATTCCACCTTCAGCATGCACTTATAACTCAAAGTTACCCAGTAAGGGGAGTGGTGGTTTAATGTTGGGCCAGCATCGTAGACGGTGGTGCTACTGTAAAATGACATATGGGCAATGCCTCGCGTTGGTCGGGGTGCCATAGTGAATACTGTAGATCTGGTAATATTCGCGAGGTTTTAATTTTCGCGAATTTCGCTAGGAGGACAAATTTGCGAATCCAAGAATATCGCGAAAATTATTATTATAATAGCGCTACTAAACAAAAATGAAAATTTACGAATTCTAAACTTGGTGTAAAAACGTAGAATAGGAAATTTGAGAAAATTTGAACACGCTAAAATCACTAGATCTACAGTATTGCTTTACGTCGCTTTCTGCGCAATCATTGCGTCGAGGTGCCATGCAAGTCTAAATTTACTGGTGCAGAGGTCAAAGTTTCCTGCTTGGAAAGTCGGATATCGCGGGTTCGTCCCCCGCACTGGCATTTATTCTTCCCCTCTCATTCGAAAAGATTTAAGTCTTGTGTGGAGCCTCTGGGACCAAAAAGTAGCGTGCTCGGCATCAGATAGCAAGGCCTCGAATTTTGAATCCTGTGTCTGGAGGGCAGTGTCATCTCACCATCTTAAAGATGTTCCCCCTGGCCCAGTTTAGTTTATATGTGCACAAATGTGACATCATTCATTCATTCATTCATTCATTCATTCATTCATTCATTCATTCATTCATTCATCCATTCATTTATTTATTTATTTATTTATTTATTTATTTATTTATTTATTTATTTATTTATTTATTTATTTATTTATTTATTTATTTATTCATACAAGTATAAATTGTCCCAATTTTCACTCACTTAAAAACTGATTCCCGCTACCGCGATTCATCTTCAAAAGAGGACGATTTTTAAAGCTATCGCAATGCCAGCTTTAAATGACGAAAAATGTGGATATTTAAGAGAAATAGACATCGCCTTAAATGAAATATTTTCATAGCTGAGCATCTCCCACCAACTGTATTGTTAATGGCAATGATTATTTATTTGCTCTCACACATAATGAAAACGCATCGAACGGTTTTATCATTAAAGGGAAGGAGCTTTAATCCTTTCAGGACAGGGGCCGTCTTCATACGTCAGAATCTGGATTTTGACATATATAAAGACGATCCCCGCACTGAAAGAACTAAGATATTTATAATGACCCTATTACCATAACATAGGTGTTCAATTGAATCAAAAAGAGCCATAGCATAGGTTTGCAAATGAAGCGGAAAGAGCTAACTAACACATTTATGATGATTTCAAATCGACCGAAACTTTTGGTCTTCATGGTTTATACCAAAATATTTCAGCGTTCTAAAGGTTAACTCTACTCCAGCTTTAAATGACTAAGTATATTTAACTAAGTATATTTAAGAGAAATAAACATCTGAAATTAGGTATTTTCATAATTGAGCATCTTTTTCAACTGTTTTGTCAATTTTACTGACATTATATTTGCTCTAAGCATACATGACATACTGCAAACGTATCAGACGGTTCCAGCATCAAAAGGAAGGAGCTTTAAGCAGCGGCTGGTCAGGATTCCCCAGCAGCATCAAAGGCAAACAGTTTATGTCTCGCTTTCCTCAGGAGTCGCCAACAAATCACAGACTAACCTGATGCCCCCCCCCCCCCTGTGGAACTCACTCCACCAGAACTGTTTGAGACAAAAGGTCAAGGGTCACACGTGTCATCCACGGGATCGTTATCTCCGAGACACCATGTGTGCGGTTTGAGGTTGGGCCAGTGTAACCGACGCTAGTCCAACATTGAGCCAACCATGAAATATCTTGCAGCCGCTGGACTCGCCCACAATGCATAAAACACACGTCTGTCATCTTATTATAATTTTGATCATTGAACCAATGGTGTTTCAATGTTGGGCCAGCGTCGTAGACGATGGGCCAACATTGAAACAACATTGGTTTTATCCAATTGTTGTACCAGTGATTGTTTGATGTTGGGCCAGCGTCCCAGATGATGGCTCAACATTGAACCAACCGTGGGTCATTTCTTGTCTCAGCAAATACGATACAATCACCCAATGTTGGATTATTGTTAGGCCACAGATTGGGACGCTGGCTCAACATTAATGGAACATTGACTGGGTGTATCGTGTTTGGATGGTCGTTCTAAGCAAAAACGAGGCATCGACCCGATGTATACTTGGCCCGGCGTCGCGGACGATGGGCCAACATTAAAGCAACATTGGGTTGACGTCTCGTGTGTTCTGGGCTGGACTGCATAAAACACGTTACTGCTATGTTTCCTTGGTTTAATGTTGGCCCGATGTTGCAGACGATGGGATAACATTAAAACAACATTGGGTCGACGTATAGTGTTTGCTGGGTTCGACTGCATAAAAACGTTTCTGCTATGTTTTATTTGTATTTTTATCCGTGCCTTCAGGATATATTTGACCGTGTCAGTAATATCAGTAATAATTGGAAATGAAATGAAATGAATCGGGCTTTACGCCACCTTTGTGCACATATAAGCTAAACTGGGCCAGGAGAACCTCCTGAGAATGGTGAGATGATTGAGATGACACTGTCCTCCAGACACAGAATTCGAAATTCGACTTCTGGCGATCTGAGGCCGAGCACGCTACCTCTCGGTCACGTAGGCTCCCCACAATACTGACTTTCACACGTGGATGGGGAAGAAACATTTTTTGTTTCTTTCAAACCGCCGAGACCGGGAACCGAACCCCGAACTCTGGCGTGAAAGGCAGCGGTGCTAACCACCACCCTAGGGCCCCCGCCCACCGGGAATTGGACTTGGCTGCATAAAAAAACGTTACTGTCATGTTATATTTGTACTTTGACCCGCGCCCTCAGGATATATTTGACAGTGTCGGTG
Organism: Flabesymbios commensalis; assembly: GCA_964017125.1. Classification (NCBI taxonomy): domain Eukaryota; kingdom Metazoa; phylum Annelida; class Polychaeta; order Terebellida; family Flabelligeridae; genus Flabesymbios; species Flabesymbios commensalis. Next base: position 7,163,022 of record OZ024910.1, on the reverse strand, counting down.
ATATCACCTCTGTCAAATGTGACTCATGACTTCTGCGACTTCTCAAATCATCCCTGGGCATCATAACATCGTATCTGTCACCTTTTACCTTATAGCGCAAAGTTACCCAGTAAGCAGAGTGTTGGTCGTAGACACATAACAGAGGTATTCAAATGATTCGAAAATAGCTGACTAAGATGATTAGGATTCTAGCAAATTGAAAAAAACCTTTAGTCTCCATGGTTATTGCAAAAACATTTCAGCATTGAAAGGGTTAGGCTTGATTCGAAATGATGAATTAGATAATTCATTGTGATGACGTTAATGATGTAAAACAAGGAGCATGTGACAATTAGTGATGACTCACGGGGTCTAGTTGGGAATGATGAATGGATGTGGCTGTGATGGCAGAAATAAGTCAGGATAATATGTCTGACTCAATGTTGGCTTGATGCTGGGCTATTATCAGCGACTGTGGCCCAGCCTCAAGCATGCAGCATTTTACACAGAGCACTGTGCAGCCTGTTACAACCAGACACAGACGGCACGCCGGTATCAAAAAGCGGACAGCTCTCCCAGCAAACACGAAGACTTGACCCAATGTTGTTTCAATGCTGGTCCAGCGCCGTTGGCGGTGGGCCAATATTGAAACAGCATTGGGTCAAATCCTCGCGTTTGCTGGGCTCCACACAGGTGTCTGTCTACACCCACCCCTCCCCTACCATAATATTCTCGCCAGCCGATCAGGGTACTTTTAGCAAGACAGCCGGCCAATCACAAGCTTACTACAATACTTGAAATTGAGAGCGGGGGCCATATGACGTCAACCATCTACACAATTTAACATGCGAAGTAGCTGTGTCTAGGGTGGGCAGTGTAGCAGCATTGTTCAGAATTAAGTGTCCATGGAGTGGCTTTATGTTTAAGCACAGAGTCTATGGTCTATGCCCAACAAACACGACGCATTGACCCAATGCTGGTTTCATGTTGGACCACCGTCTGCGACGCTGGCCCAACGTAAAACCAGCATTGGGTCAATGCGTCGTGTTTGTTCTATGTCAACTGAATTTAACCCTCACAAGTTACAACGCTGAAATATTTGTATATAAACGAACATGCTAATGGATTTTTTTTCAAAAACATTTTTTTTGTCTTGAAAACTAAATGATCGAGCTGCCATCAATTAGGAGGGGGACATCCTTTAATATAAGTGTCATGGGAATTTTAATGATAAAAATGCAATATTACAAAAAGCAGGATATATATTAGTGACTCATCTAACTGTATATCACAGAAGGTCTCCCTTGACGAATGAATGAATGAACGAATGAATAAATGAATATGTGAATGCGGTTTTAAGGCACATTTGTGCACATAAAAAGGCTAAAATGGGCCAGGACAACCTCCTTAAATGAGGATATGACACTGCCTTCCAGACTTCCAAATTTGAGCCATGGCAGTCTGAGGTCGAGAACGCTACTTCTCGGCATCAAAGGCTCCACACAATACTGAATCTTTACGAGTGAGCGGGAAAGAAACTAGTTCTCGAAAACTTGAATTACATAGCTCGGGACGAACCCGCGAACTCGGGACTTTCAGGCACGCAGCTTTAACCAGTGCATGTGCACAAGAATTGCGACTTCCATAGGTGGCACCTAGTATTTACCTTTGTATGCTGGTATGTCATCAATAAAGACAGTGACATCCTAATGTAATTGACATCCACATTTTTTATAATAAAGAATGTAATAACGCAATAAACAAGACAGCTCAGCAAAGCCAGGTCACGTGCCCCGAGGATGGCAAGAGAATGCCCAACAAGTGAACAAGTGATTTATTACTGTTTTGTTTTTAAAGACATGTAGTGCCAGGCAAAGCTGGAATATACATGAATAATACAAAATAATGAACATACAACCCTTCTCGATTTTTGGCTATACACACAATAAATAGTTAAAATGATTATGATGTGGAGAAACGTCAAGTAAACGCATATTATGTAATCATTAAATTACAGTTGAATTAAAAACTATTCATAATTTTAGATATAAAGGTGCACAAATTTCTGAGTATATTTCAGTTCTATTCTCTCTGTCTTAAAAAAATCACATACGAAAAAGTAATGCAATTCATCGCCAATGTCTCTTGGTGCAATGTCGCATTTGGTACATACACAGGTGTCCCGGAGAACCCGTTCTCTCCAGCCAGTTTCTATCGGCAACCTGTGATTTCTGCAACGGAATTTAGCCCGGATGTAATTAGAACGGATGTGACAGGAAATGACACTCCCACGAAAAAGCAGATGACAACGAGGCTGTGATGACATTCCGGATAAAAACAGGATGTCGTGGGCAATGAATGGCATGAATGGCAATGTATGGCATGAATGGAAAATAATGGCATGAATGGAAGCTGATGGGTTTCTCTTGAGTTACTGATTATGTAGAGAATAAAGAACGAGGAGGTCAACATTCTTTGCTGTGGATGTTTCCACAGCAAAGGATGTTGAGCTCCGAGGGTTTTAATTGACTTAAAACACATCCGAACATAATGAGGATCCCTTATAATCAACAACTCGGTAACACCCGACTGATTATAGCACCTACCATGATAATTGGTCTGTACTCAATCAACAAAAACTCTCCATTCCCGGCTTACAATGTATAGTGGTCGGTCAAAGTAAATAATGTAGTGGTGGGATTTACATCGATAACTGAGCACTGAAACTAAGGGGATTTCCCTTGAGTTACTGATCACTGAGTTAACCAAATCAAGCATGACTTTACAACCTTCATCCATTACATGTTTCAATTTTGTCGCAATGCTCGACTAGTAATGCATGCATGAAGATAATGTGAACTAGATGGTAAAAAACCCATCATCATAGATTGTTCAAACAGTTGCATTATATTTTTTGTTCTAAATCATTAGATGTCGGAAATTGAGTTAGCTTATGTTGCTATGTTGCCAGAATTATGCTGTAAACGACGTAGAATGAATGCACGGGGTTTTAGGCAACCTTTGTGCACATATAGGCTAAAATGAACCATAAAAACCTCCTGAGGATGATGAGACGAATGAGATAGCACTGCCCTCCAGACACAGGAATCGAAATTCAAGTCCTTGCGGTCTGAGGCCGAGCACGCTACCTCTCTTTAGCACTTGAAGGCCAAAGAGCGGTTATAACCCACGACTTTCCAAGCAGGCAGCTTTAACCACTGAACCAGGGCCCCTGCCCAAACAATGTAGAGCAGCTTTCGATATAGCCATCTTCCAGTGTCGCCCCTCAACCTTTCAGGAAGAAAATGGTGATATATTTGATACATCAGCTCAGATGAGGTTGTCCTTTAGTGTCAACATATGCTGTCATCGCTAAAAGCCTCCTTACTCATATGGATAATTATATTAACCCTTTAACCGCCAGGTTCCGAATATATTCGGTTTCTTCAGTTTCTATTACCACATTAAGTACCACATTTTAAACATGTTAAATATAACATGTGACTTTAAATAAGCAAGATTTGAAAAAAGTTGACCTCCATTTTGTCAAATCTGAATAATTTTCACTCGCTTGAAGTTGTGGATCGCGTCAGCGAGACACAACTTCAAGCAAGTGAAAATTCAAATTGAATTATTTGGCGGATAAAGGGTTAACCCTTAGAGGTTTGTTTGTATATACAACAAGAGACCCAATTTTTTCAATTTGAAATCATCATAAATATCTGAGTTAGCCCTTTCCGCTTCATTTAAATACCTATGTTATGGGTCTATAGTCAATATACATATTTTACTCTTTTAGTGCGAAGATTGCTTTTAGATGTCAGAAGCTGCCGTCTAAAGGCGATCCCCGCACTGAAAAGGTGAACTGGAAAAGCTCGCCATCCAGCAAACACGATACATTGATCCAAAGCTGGGGTAATGCTGGGCCGACGTCGCAGACGGCGGGCCATCATTAACCTAGCATTGGGTCAATGTATCGTGTGTGCTGGGCACCTAGTTTAGTCATACTGTAGATCTGTTAATATTCGCGAGGTTCTAATTTTCGCGAATTTTGCGAGAAGGACAAATTCGCGAATTCAAGAATCTCAGGAAATTATTATTATAATAGCGCTACTAAAGAAAAGCTTTGTGAAAAGTTCCAAAATCTGAAATTCGCTAAAATTTAAACACGCCAAAATTACCAGATATACAGTAGTTGTCACAAACCTTGTTACAACTATCAGTCATCGCGGTACATTGAACCAATGTTGGCTTAGTGTTGGCTCAGCGTCGCAGACGTAGGGCCAACGTCAATACCATATTGGTTCAATACATCGGTATTAGTGGGATGACTGGGCAAGGTTAGATTTTTTGACATCAACTGTTCGTGAATCTAAGTTTGTATTATAATTTTTTTATCAATAACATAAAATAACATATAAAAATAAAAAGGCCAACCATGACTAATAATATCTTAACCCTTATTCTGCTGATCACGACAATTGTCGTTATAATATCATGTCGTTATAATCCATTTCTAGTCGACCAAATCACTGTTATTGGAAATGAAATGTGTGTCTAAACACCAAGATTTGAAAATATTTGTGCTCGAATTAATCAAATATGGGTAATTTTCAGCCACTTGAAGTTGTGGATCGCAGTAGCGAGACACAACTTCAAGTGGGTGAAAATTTCAATATATTATCTTAGCAGGATAAGGGTTTCAGGCTGAACTGCAGCATATCGCAACAAGAACAGCTTGCATATGGTCTCACCACAAAAATTCATACGCGCATATCATTAGAATGTTGAGAGAGTTACGATCTTTTTAAAAATGTGGCGATTTACAGTAGGCTTGGGTTTAAATATTACATTTATATCATTTTGATACGAATTCATTTACAATGGGCGACTATTTCTAGCTCCCTAAACATCGAAATCGGGAGATATAGATATAAAATGTAGTCCCTACGCTGGTAGTAGGCCTAACCACGCATATGCTGCACTCGATAGTTCCCGTGTATTTGCAACTCTAAGAGAGTATATTAGGACCTAACCTGCCTATGCGGAAATAGAAAAAAGCCTCATGTATAAACATCCTTTTTTATATTGTTTATATTGATAGAGTATGTCCTGGTGTTTAAAAAAATACATTTTTTTACATAAAGAATGCTGGGAGGCCCAGTCTTATGTGCCATAACACATTTAAGTCTATGGGACGAGTGATAAGTGTGGTGAGACGGTAAGCAGCGCTGCGGATGCCAGTGGTATGCTGGCTTCAGAGACGTATTACGTCACAGACAATGCTGCCCCCTGGCCCTAGTTAGTGGTTAATGGTCAGGGTGATGATTTATTCATGCGCGTCACGGGCTACCCCGGCATGACGTCATCAGGGGAGGACTCCCCACAGGGAATAGATCGCTTCTACTGAGTACGTGCACCTGTCAGTGTGTACCATTGCGAGGGTCAGATGCTTGTTGGAAAAAGCCATCTTCCCTTGGCCAATCTCCCGGGGCCAGTCTCACGCGAGTGCTAGCACAGGAGCCTGGCCGGATCGAGTAGTACATCTGTCTATGTGGACATCTTGAGGGTGTGTTTGAGATTGGATATTTCAGATTTATTTGATGGTCACTAAGAATTGACCTCTTGTTCAGCTCTGAGACAGCTGTCAAGCACTGTCAGATTGGCAGGTCTTGAGAAGCAGTGCGAGCAACAATCAAGGTATCTCTCGCTATTTAAAATAGTCGGACGCTATGCTCGATAGAGCAAGGCATCGCCCTGCGGGCTCGTGGGCAAGATAACTTGTTATTGAAGATGGAACAATCCCACATCAAGTCTTCGTAGCCGGGTGTGTGTGATTTTATTCATACTTGTGCAATCAGTTTCTTAAAATTAAAAATGTCTTCAAATCTGTGACAAGTGATATACGCTGTGTCTTAATATTTTAAATCCAACTGATTTTCAGTCAATTCAAGTTGTGGATCGCGGCAGCGAGACGCAACATTGAAGCAAGGAATATATAGGTCCTTCTAAATTCCTTGATTGAAGGATTGAGAACTCTAATTGAATAGATAAGAGCTCAAAGGGTTAGTATTGATTGGCGCAGTCACGTTGCGAGCCAGCGTAGTTATGTTCGACATGGGGAGCTACAAGAAAAGAGGAGTATAGATGTGTATTTGGAAATCTAAGGGCACGTTCATACTGGTTGTAGTTAACCTTTTCACTACCATACATGACGGAAATTTCCGTCGTCAATTGACAATGAACGTAACCATAAAATGACACAAATTTTCGTCAAATATATACTAAATTTATGTATTTTTCGTCATTCGAAGCTGGAAATTGCGTTAGCAATTCCAGCTTCAAATGACGAAAAATAGAACTCCTACACCAGTATATCTGGATCCTGGCATGCACCCCGGCCTGGAAGTCAAAGGGTTAATGGCATATCTCAGTCAGTGTGATATGATTTGAGGTTGGTAGCACTGAGGAATCTCAATTTCAAGATAGATTGTTCGACTCCTGGTTTGGACAATTTCAACATTGTTACTTATTCAAGAAAGGAACAGACAAAATACAGTGGTACGTATATATATATATACATACTTGTATGCGAATTGTTTCTAATACTAGTACCTGACTTCCCTAGTCCATACCCGATGCATATATGACCTACGTTGTGATCTTGTATTTATTTCATTTTATGTGACATTATTTATAGGTCATGTTAGTAGTTTTTATTTAGCTTTCATAGAAAGTTAATAGTGGTATGATTCAGGCTGTCAGCTATGAAACAACCTAAAGAACCGAGGTGGGGCTTAGTGATTTGCGTGTCATCATAGGTGATAAAAAATGTTCTGCAGAAAACAAGCAAAAATAATTTAGATTACAGTGTGTTTAGAGTGGGAAAATGTATGGTAATCGTAATAATCACATTTAAAGAGCGTTGACATTGAACAGTGGCGAGCCTTATTTATAGAATAAACATGATTACAGTGGTTCCACGAGGTTTGGGATGACATTTCAATTGATCACTAGCAAAGGGCGTTGTGGTTTTATTTAGCTTGCACATTTAAACCCAGATGGCAAATCTCTATATGATCTGCAAACGGTGTTCATTTGAGTGCGATATGGGAAAACACTGCACTCGTCCAATAAATAAAGCTTAAGCCTTTAGACAAGCACCTTATTCATTGGACGAGTGCTACATTTTCCAATATCGCACGATAATGAACAACGTTTGTATTTATCATTCGATTAACACAAGCCATATTCGTGAAAACCACGGCTTAGAGTGTGATAAATTGCGATATTTCTCTTGGAAAAAAAGTTATTTCCCATGATAATATATTTAGGAATTATTGTAAAAAAACATTTGTGTACATGTACGTGTTTATTTTAGTTGTAAGAGCTGTCCAGTTTTCCTCAAGAAACTACCTAAGTAGGCTTAAATCACCGAACCAGACATCATAATAGTATTAAATTAACTGTAGTTAAATAGGTACTATATGGGTCATCAGGTCTGATCTTTGCTGACATCCACTATAGGCATCCGGCTGAGTAACTCTAAGCATGGGAATGTACGAGAGCTCGTACTTTTCCATGCCTTAAGTTAAACAGGGGAGCATCCAGAGCTGATGGGGTTTGACACCGAGGCTGCACGTGGGTACTTTATATAATTATTAAGCCGTATGTAATAGTTATAGAATGTCACAGGTATTGTACGGAAACACATCGAATGGTACATTACACACTAGTGACCCTTCACGCACTAAAGACACGTGCAATCCGTTTATAAGGGGGCCACCATTCAATTTCCAGGGGGGGGGGGGGCTGGAGTTTTTTTTAATAAATAATTTCGGGCGGATGTGAGTAATTTTATCCACTTGAAGTTGTTGGTCGCGGTAGCGAGACACAACTTGAAGTGGGTGAAAATTTAAATAAGATGACTTGGTGGGTAATGGGTTACTCTAGATATGATAATATTCGCAAAATGATTATTGTAATAGCGTAACTATCATAAAAATCGACAACTTCGCAAGAATTCTCAGGATCACAAATTCGCGAAAATACAAACACGCGAAAATTACCAGATCTACGGTACAGTCTTAGTCATCAGGCCATGGCAGTCACATTTCCAAGCTAACCCTTTCAGTGCGGGGATCGACTATAAATGTCGAAGTTTGAAGTCCATAGACGTCAGAATCTGACGTGACGTCTATCGTCGATACTCGCCCTAAATAAACTAATAATGTACAATGCCCGTATACCCATAACATAGGTATTCAAATGAAGCGGATAGAGCTAACTAAGACATTCATGATGATTTCAAATAAGAACGAATCCGTTAGTCTCTTGCTTTTTTAAAAAAATATGTCGGTGCTTTAAGGGTTATCAGGGTTATAGGTAAAAACTATAACAGCACGTAGCGATCTCAAATCCCAAGGTTTTGAAATTCACTACCACTGGTTTACATTTTGCTCGCATATTATACAATTTATATCTTCTGGACTTAGTCAGGGAACATCAATTCATTTACTGTGCGCATGGATTTTATATTTTACAATTTGTTTTGTTGTTATATTGACTCTTCACCTAAAGGTTCAGGACTTAATATTTGGAGTGTACCAAGGGAATTATTCGACTTGTTTTTTGCTAAAGCAAATAGAATGGGATGTGTGTTATTTGTATGAGATATCTTAGGTTTTTTATTTAAACAAATGTTAGTGCTGTTTGTTCTATTTTGCTGTAATATAATGATATCCCAGACATCACAGAAATGACGGTCTTTAAGCTCAGGCTTAAGACTTATTTTTCATGCATGCAATTATGTAGACTTTATATAATCTTATTCTGTGAAACTCAATAATCTTGACCTCCGATGTTTTCACCGAGCTAGCTAATACAATGAAGTATGGGGGAGGGGGGTCTTATATAACATTTTTTCACCGAATACTAATGATAAAGCGCTTCAGAATCGTCTGAAATAGCGCGCTATGTATTATGTAATGTAATGCAATGTAATGCAATGTAAGCTAATGTAATACAACGTAATAACAAAACAACTGTGTATCACCTTATTATGCGAGAGAAAGTGGGTTATAGAGAAACCTCCGTGGTGAAGGAAGCTCCTCTTCCTTGCACAGCGTCGCATTGCTCCTTTGCAGTCGAGAGGGAATCTTAGGTTCCATTAATATGAGGAAGGAAACGGAACAGCTCGGTCAGTGATATTTCCTCTGTGATCCCAGGCAATAAAAACAAGATGCAAACGTTATATCAGTGCTGTACCAAAGTCGTATACAGTGGCCCAGCATTGCGCCAAGGTTGGTTGGTTTTCCTTTTATGGCTAATTTCCTACCTTCCCCCAACTGATCTCCTTTCCAAACATTTCCATGGAAAACATCGCGGCTTCTTTTTTAGCTCACTGATCAGATGACAGTCGGTGTAAGCCAAGCAAACACGAAATACCGAGCCAATGCTGGCTTTAGCTCTTACAGTGTCAGAATCGGACTTTTGTAGACGTCAGAATCTGACGTTTCTAGACGTCAGAGTCTGACGTCTAAGGTCTTTCCCCGCACCAAAAGAATTAACAATGGCGGTAGAACCATAACATAGGTTTTCAAATGAAACAGAAAAACCTAACTTAGATATTTATGATGATTTTTAAATTGAAAAAAACCCTTGGTCTCCGAGGTTTATTCAAAAATATTTCAGTGTTGTAAGAGTTAATGTTGGGTGAACGTCACAGCACAGATCAATATCTCGTATTTATTGGGGGTCTTGTAAAACAGGAGGTTTTTGCTTGCTTTCTGAAGGTGAATTACCTCTGAAAATGTTCGTGTCAAACGTCATATTTCTTGCATCAGAACAGATTTCAAGAAAATACTGTACATAAAAGCGCCTTTTTTTCTTTTGGGACATTTGCAAAATCTATATAGCCAGCATATTAATGTAAGAAACATATTTGACTCTCATCTAACATTGAAAAAACACATCGTAGAAATGAATTGTGTTTTCTGCATGTTCACAGGGCATGAGTCGGTGGCTTACAAAACACGTGTCAGTTCAATACAGGGTCATTGGTGGGCCAATGCCACATACTATCTCAACATCGAGCTAATCACGACTCACGCTGTCTCTATGTTTAGTTGTTGTTTGATTTTGAACTTGACTTTCTGACCTTCAAGACGAACCTTGAATCGTATTTGCGGACAGATAATTAGCATTTTTTTTTGTGATTAATAATAGCTAATTATGGCAAAATTGGGGCACAAATAAAAAATGCTTAAATATTGCATTAGGTTCAAGTGGCATAATTCTACTACAAAAAGAGTTTCAAATGATTGTTTTGACCACATAATGTTATTAACGTTTCCAAAAAGTAGACCTGCATCATGAATTACATTTCACCAGCATTTATTAAAAATGTTGAAACTTTGCAAAAAATTATAATATGGATTTACTTAATATAATCATGATAATGTGATATATTGCTCTGGTTGTCATGAACAGATCATGTATGTTATTGAAAAAATGCATTCTGAGAAATAGTCTTTCAAATTGATTATTCAGAACAATCCAGACCCCTATGTATTTCTGATAACAAACTAAAAACATTGACAAACCCAGGAGGATACATTATATCTATGTGTATATCTGTATTCATAATGCAAAACAAAATAACATTTTTGCTTTTTCAAATTGATTTTGGGCCCAATGAAAAATGCCCTACATGATGAGTTATGTTGGTATATGTTTTTATTTAACTAGTTCCCGATTATATTTATTTGATTCCTATCTATATAATTTGATTTTTGTGCGATTCGCGACAGATGTTATATAACTTTACTTTACTTACAGTTTGAAAACACACGCAACATAGAGTGTAAATACGTTATATTTTGTTTTAGTCGGAGTTGTAGTGAGACGTGGCACCCTCTGCCAAAAACGCCTACCCACCACTGCCTCAGCGACAAACGCGTTATTGGGGAATGAGTGAGGTACAGCTGATGCCGTAAGGGTGGGGTGATAGGGCATGGTTGGTTATTTTTCGAGTTATGGGTATAGTACTTGAACACGATCGAATGACCTTGAACGACCAAGTCGAATTACTAAAATGCTGACGTTTTGAGAAGATAACACAATTTAACATGTATTGTTCACTGTTAAAGCGACACAATCAGGCTAAAATCATAAAAAAATCAGTAATTTTATTTCTGACATGCATGTCCAAAATAAGAAATACGCGAATTTCGTCTCTATATCTCTCTTAACTGGTAAATGCGCAGCACAAAAATTAAAACACTTTTAAAGTTCTAGTCTATGGACATGCTTACATCATAAGATCATATTAAGAAACCAAAATAAAATAACGGCTTTTTTGATGATTTTTGCCTGATTGTGTCGCTTTAAAACACACCACTACATTATTTTCTTTCTCAGACCACTACAGACGTCAGATTCTGACGTCTAAAGTCGGTCCCCGCGCTGGAAGAGTAGAACCACCATTGGGTCAACATCTCGTGTTCGCCCTGTGACGACGTTAATTTAACCCTTTAAGCCCTCACGATGCATTAAAATACATCATTTCGCGTCTCTGAAGAATGACCTAATTTCCTGAAACATAGTGGTTTTAGAACGAAAATTTCCATGGAACTGTTTTGAAAATAACAGTATTTTTTCGTTTGTCACCCACTTCAAGTCATTTTTATTCACTACGAGTCGAGAATTGCGATAGCAATTCGCGGCTTGTAGTGGAATAAGATGACAATGGTAACTTCAGGCTTGAAAGGGTTAATGGCGGGCACACATTGTAGACGGTCGACCAACAATAACCTAACATTGGGTTAACTCAGTGTTTGCTGAGTATAATGCCGGTCTATCTTCCCAACTGAAAAGCCGTGGTTCTGCATAATATACAGTGCTGCAAACTGTTCAAAGGCCTGGAGTGTAATACAGGATTCCAAATTCGACCCAGGTGTACTGAGATTGAGCACGCTACCCTCAGTCACGGAGGTTCTCCACAATACTGAATCTTTACGAGTGGGCGGAGAAGAAACATCATTTTTCTTTGAAACCTGGCCAATAGAACTGGTGTGAGGACCGGAGCAGCGCGTGTTCTGTGCGAAATCAACGTCGATAAACTGGTTTCAACCTTAAACCTGCATTGTCGCGTAGTCACCAGTACTATTTTTGATTTTATATTAGCCTTGTCTATATACCATGTTTTATATAAATAATCATAAAAATATTTGGGCCTACAAGAATAAGCAAGATTGACAATTTGTGTAATATTACGCGATAATCAGCCTTTAACTCGACGACGCCACTAGTAACGTCATCGCCTAGTCACATTGAGAAGGGAGAAACAAGGAGATTTTCTTGAAAAACCCACGTGGGTTTTAGAGGGGTTCGAACCCGGGACGCATGCATGACTGGCGAGGCAGCCAGACGATCTACCAAAGCGCTACGTCCCCTCCTTCTAATAGAACTGGGGGCGAATTGCAAGCTCCTATGTGACAGGCATACAGCTTTAACCACTACACCAGGACCCTCGTCCTGTTTTCTGACTGTGTACCCAGAAAACACGAGACGTTCTTGCAATGTTATTTTAATGATTGATACTATAGTCCTGATAATTTGGGATATTCGCGAATTTGTGATTTTGGGACTTTTCGTGAAGTCTAAAATTCGCGAATTATCAATTTCGATGACAGTAGCGCTATTATAATAATAATTTCGAGAGATTCCTAAATTCGCGAATTTGTCCTCGCGGAATTCGCGAAAATTAAACCACGCGAATATTACCAGATCTACAGTATCTCCAAGTGCCATAACCACCAGCTGTCACTTCTTGATGGTTTGGGTGATCAATATTTGTAGAATATTTGAATAAGTATATACTGAGAAACGGTTATTGTATGATATCTGGTATGTTGAAAAATAGATACAGAAGGATTATCCAGCACCATGTCGTTATTAGCATGTTGTTTTAATGTTGGGCCATCGTGTGCAACGTTGGCCCAACATTAACTCAACATTGGGTGGACGTGCTGTTTTGTGTGCACGCTGTACCAACATTAAACCAGCAGTTGAAGAAAGTCTTGTGTTTGGGTACATATTATATATATATATATATTTATATATATATATATATATATATATATATATATATATATGCATGCACCTAGCGATTACGTGGCATATAGCCATTGCTGTTTTAATGTTGGGCCACCGTCTGCGACGTTGGCCCAACATTAAACCAACATTCAGTGTACATGTTGTTTTCGTGTGCACGCTGTATGAACACGGTACATACTGTACATGTATAGACACGGTAGAGTGGTCACACTGCGATGACCAGTGGACCGTGTGAGATATAAACCTGCAAACATAATTAGATGCAACTGTTCACTTCTAAAGTGGGCAGTTACTACTGTTTGCATTTGTACTAAAAATACAATGCTCTTCAAAGTCAAAATGTGGTATCCGCTTACTTGGAAATCAAACAGATACTGCCTGCTAGTTTATAGCACTGCAGTGGTAATCTACTGAGTCAAAGCAAATAGAAGTAACTGCTTACTTATAATGTAAGCAGATTATACGTAAGCAGATACTGCCTTTTGATTTTGCAATACGTGATACTCATAAAAGACAAATACTAGTAACTGATCACAAAAACAGTAAGCAGTTACTGTCTTTTGCCTCTACACGGTAGGGTTGTAAAGCCGTACAGAGGCAAATAACAGGAGCTGCTGACACGATCAGTACTCAGTTACTTCTATTTGCCTCCACACGGCAATATATCAAACGGAGACCCCCCTCTCCACGTAAGGATTCAACGTGTAGGGTTTATTGTGATCACAAACTCTCGTCAAAATACAGGTGGATATCTTAAACCCATGTTGATTACCTTTCTGGATATTACTCATGTGAATGATGCATATTTGATTTCGATCATGCTAAGCGGCAGTTTCGTGATAAAGATGGCGTAGACTGGGTAAGCTGATTTGATTATAATATCCCACACATGTTTGACATGTTATTAGCAGTGATTAGTGCAGCAAGCATACAGCCTGCGTGGCACTATTAACCCAGACATCACTAATATAAGTACTGATATAATCGTCTCAACACGCTTTGTGAGTGTAGCAAAAAAGGCTTGTTAGGTGTTAAACTTATGAAAAAAATGTCAATTTTTGGTGTTACATTACACAACTACGAACGTTGTCACCCAATTTGAATTCAATTTATTCCTTATGGAATACATCGTTTTGAAAACAACCATCACAGCATAAAAAGTATCTAAACTATACAAATCATAAATGACATACATATATTAATTCGTGTGACGTCTCATCCACTTGATGTTGTGGGTTGCGGTAGGCCTATTATACATGTTATATATGACGATGAATATTTCAATAATTATAAGGGGGCCACCATTAGATTACCAAGGGGAGGGCAGGAGTATTTGGAAAAGCACAAATATTTTTTTCAATTCCAATCTGAATTTGTAAATTTTTTTCAAGCCATGTGTCATATATTTATTTCACCTGGTTTCACCATCTACATAATTATTTATTTCGGACACAACAAATGAGGTCAAACTAAAGGTGTAATTTAACAAAACACCTGATAGATTAGAAGTTGAATAGAGCCGAGCATAGCGAGGCGGAAAAAAAATGGGGTTCGAGTTCAACCAGTCGTCTACGGATGTCGTGTGGTCTACAAAGATTAAATTATTTATTTCAAGTTCATATTGGAATCAATTATTTATTTCAGCCGTGCCCCACAACAAATTTTTTATTTAACATTATTTGAGCCCAATAATATTTATTTCAAAAATACTTCCGCCCCCCCCCCCCCCCTGGGAATCTAATGGTAGCCCCCTAACGTACAGTAGCCGGTAAAGGATTACAACCCATTATTATCGCTCGTGAGTACAGACTCAGACTCAGATTCATTTATTTGATCAAATAAAAACATTTACATATTTTGATTATTAGCATAGCAATGATCAGGAGACCTCCACTAAAACCGTAGGCCGCTATCGTGGAGGCCACCTTAGAAAAAAAAACAATAATTGAATATATATAATAATAAAAAAATACTACTACTACTAATAATAATAAGAAGAAGATGAATAATAATAATAGTAATAATAATAAAAGCAATAGAGAATTATACATTTATACACATACCCAGCGAATACGAGGCTCATTTCAAGTTCAGTTCAATTACAGCTATACATACACATACACAAAAACTGACTTTTAATATCAAGCGAAGAAAACTTTCAAACTTCAAAAGTGAAACTGAATATCATATTATCGTTGTTGAATGATAACATCTAAAACAACCACCTACACTAGAATTAAAATTAGAATGCACATTGTTGGTCTATATGACGCTGGTCCAACATTAACCCTTTAAGCCCTCACGATGCATTAAAGCATCATTTTACATCTCTTAAAACACAATTTGTTTTCCACAAATAAGGGCTTTAGAAGGAAAATTACCATAAACTGCTTTACCAATACACGACAATTTTCATTACTTTTTCACTCACTTCAAGTCATCTTCATTCACTACAAGTCGAGAATTGCGACAGCAATTCACGGCTTGTAGTGAATGAAGATTACAATGGTAAATTCAGGATTGAAAGGGTTAAACCAACACAGCAATGAACGCTAAAATGAAGAGGAATTAAATATTCCTTTAACCCTTTGTCCTCTAAGTTTATTTATTTAAATTTCCAGCCACTTGAAGTTGTGTCTCGCTACCGCGACTCACAACTTCGAGTGGCTGAAAATTACTGATATTTGTTTAATTTGAGATCAAAAATGTTCAAATCTTGATGTTTCAAGCCTGAATTTATCATTGTCATCTCCATCCACTACAAGCCGCGAATTGCTGTCGCAATTCTCGACTTGAAGTGGATGAAGATGATTGGATGTGGTTTAAAAATTACAGAAAATTGCCATGTATTGGTAACCAGTTTCATGGAAATATTCATTCTAAAACCCTTTGTTCTCGGAAAATTAGGACTGTTTTCGGGGATGTAAAATGATGCTTTAATGCATCGCGAGGGCTTAAAGGGTTAACCACTCATTTCTTTCCCAATAACAGTGATTTGAACGGATAATAAAACAGATTAAAACACTATACTCGTGCGGTGTAAGGGTTGAAATTAACAAACCCGTGAACCAGTGCTGGGTTGATGTTGGGCCAGCGTCGTGGACGATGGTCCAATGCTGTGAATATAAATTCACAACTTTAAATGAGTTAAAAAATATTTGTGCTTTTCAAAACAGATGCTATGTGATTTTAATGATAATTGCAACCTCTAAACAAATGAAGTTGTAATACAGACATATTTAAAACGATTACAGTGTTATTAGTGTCAATCAAAGGGTTATAGCTGAAATATTCTTTAATAATTCGTACATGTTTTTCCGTTTATGCTCTTCCATATGACTTCCATTAAAATTATGTAGAAGTAACAGTAAACGGGTGATGTTTTCACTGATTTTTCAATCTATTGTCAATCGATTTGCATGAAAATTTGCAAGCGCCCTTTGTTACCATGGTACGACAACAACCGTCACAATTATGGGAAATTTGCGTGATTATTTCAGAAGGTAGACCAGTCGACATGCAGTGTCGTGAAATTTCTCCAACTGAAATAAATTATTGGCTTTGTCGGTACATCTGTGTACAAAGGAGCCTTATAACCTGCCTTATAACTTTTCAACTATAAAATATTTTTTCTTGAAAGGCTCAGGGTAGTTGCCAAAAGACTAGGAAATAGTGGTTGCAAAATATTATGGAAACTGAAAATAAACGATTGATAATACATTTAGCACTTAATGCAGGTAAAATACCCATACTCAACGAAGATGTTATCTGTCAGCCCTTGGTTACATTTGCATATTCATGATTACCTCCATGAAACGATAGTAATCAAAGTGGGTACTTTCATTGTGACAATACATGCTGGTAACCTTGAGTTGTGGTATTATACATATTAAAGGTGATCTATCACCCCTTATATAGTATGAATAAATTTGTGACAAATAATCGAAGTTGCCACACGATGGGGCACTGAGAGGGTCACATGACAGCCAATCACCCCATATAAGGACATAATTATTGATACCATATAAGAAGTGATAGATCACCTTTAAGTATAGTACTTTACCCTTGCATGGTAAACTTAATTCAAATGACGAGATCAGCGAAGTAGCTAACACCCCCCATGCAATAATTTCAGGGGTACAATACAATAGTTGGGCCAGCATTTGTTATATCCAGTGTTTTACTATGACAATGCCTTTAAACATGATTTTAACTCTGTATGTGATGCCATGTAAATTGTCGTGTGATTTTAGCAAATTAACCATATTGTATATACATGTACATATATTCTATCATTTTTATGACAATGAGTCAGTGATGACTTTTCTTTATGTCACAAAATATCTATCTATGAAGATTTGGAGTATCGTCGAAATGGAAAACTTAATAGTTTCAAACTGACTACCGTGACGGTGGTAAGATATATATATAGCCTATATACTCGATAAACGATATATATAAACGACTTAACAATTTTAGCACTGAGATAAATTTACCAAACCGTTTAATTGACGTATAATTATGAGGTGAGGTAATAAGGTTGAGGTATCTCTTAATATAGGCTATAGGCCTTCATCATACTATGGTTGGCCATCACCCTCAGTAGTAAATAAACTTTCCGCGGAGAATTAAAAACCTTCCGCAGAGAATTAAAAACCTCCCGCGGAGAATTAAAAACCTTCCGCAGACAATTAAAAAACTCCCGCGGAGAATTAAAAACCTTCCGCGGAAAATTAAAAACCTTCCGCGGAGAATTAAAAAACTTCCGCGGAGAATTTAAAGTTTATAATTCTCCACGGAGGGTTTATTTTCTTATGAGGGTAATGGCCAACCATATTCATCGTCCATACATGCATCGTGTTATTATGGCACAGACCTATCCATTGTGATTTTTGTCCCTAAAACAGTTTATTTATAACGTTTAATACTTAAAGGTAGGCTATCTTCTTGTCTCATGGACTCTTGTTTCTGGAAATCTTATGGTAAGTTTGTGGTTAAATTAAATTTAGATCAGATCGGGGCTGTAGACTGCGGATGGGGCTGATGGACAGCTACCCCCCCATGGAATTTTTAAATCATGCCTTATTCTTAGTAAAAAATCACCTGGGTTACCATAAAGACCAATCTCAATCAACCCCATCTCCCAAGGTCAAAATCTCTGCAGATATTTTCTGGCACAATGCAACAAACCGCTGCCCAGCAGTTTATTGTTTTAGCAGAATGATTTATTGTCTACTTTAGGTGCAAAAAAACATTCATCCCAACCAACTGATTTAGGCAGTAGGCCTATACTAGGATAGGATTCGGATCTACGAATGTATAGAATCACTTTCGTTCTCCTTGGCGCAATGGATGACTTCTCTTAAGTTCATCTTAGATCTAAAATGAGGGACAAAATACCGCATAATGAATTTAGGCTTCATCTGCCACTTGATTTCATATGTCTATCATACCCCTTTCTAAATGCAGTCCTACAATGAAAATATTCAAAGGGAAAAAGGTTGTCATCACGATATCTCCACACCTACAATTTGTATTACTTCCATATTAATACCATGCAGTGATCTATATGATGTAACTCTAGGCCAAGTTCAAAGATGCTGACCTTGACCTATTTTTCAAGGTCACAGATGCTAATAAAGGAAAAAGTTTGTCATCACGATATCTCCACACCTACTCTTTGTATTACTTTCATATTAATACCAATGATTCATATGATGAAACTGAAGGTCAAGTTCTAAGATGGGTGACATTTACCTATTGTTCAAGGTCACTGGCTAATAAAGGAAAGAGTTTGTCATCACGATATCTCCGCACCAACAATTTGTATTATTTCCATATAAATACCAGTGAATCATATGATAAAACTCAAGGTCAAGTTCACCTATATGTCAAGGTCACAGATGCTGATACATCTTGTTTCATACAATTTGTATCGCTTTAGCATCCATACAATTGATAGAACTGATAAAACTGTATGTCAGATTCGAGTGAGCTTGAGCTTTTTTGTTATCAAATATTGTCATCGCGATATCTCGGAAAACTCCAGGTCAGGGGGAGAGGAGATAGAGTAAGCCTACATAGGCCTCATGTGATGGCGGAGGCATACAATTGACGCATGCGTCAAATTCCCCTTCTAGTTTGACTTAATAATATCACATCTGAAGCAATATCGTAACTTTAAAGGTTAGATGTGTGGCAAAAAATTGTAGGATAACATTTAGGTAACATGCATTAATAATAACCTGAATAAATGGCAAGAAAAAACCGACATATATTTGGCCGAAAAATATGCTTTAGAATGCATCATTTTAAGCCTTAGATTTCATTTTATTCGGGGGGGGGGGGGCAGGACCCCTCCAGAGCATATATAGGAGGCTGGATGTGACAGATGTCGTTTGCATAAATTATTGTGAAAAAAATTGTGCACCCTCGCCGTCTGCCGATTCCTGGATCCACGACTGTCTACATTATTTAGTAGAATGAATGCTTCTGTCCTAGCATATAATATAGCTCTGTAATTTCATGAGATTACACCCGAAAATCATTAGGAATCATTTGTCAAGTCAGTCAGCTAGAAAACGCATTGATTGTTTTTTAGAGCTCACATAGGCCCCTATGCGCAAAAAGGAATTTATTCATGTTAGTTTTCATGTTGAAAATATACGTTCTTTTTTATTGAAAAACACATGAATTGCTCAATACATGATATATCTATTCAGTGGTAGACACATAAATACAAAAACGTGATCGTAATAATATGGGTTGATTTAGCACTTTAAAGATTAAAAAACAATTTGTGCTTAGGCAGAAAATGTGCAGTATGGGTTTTTATATTAACCCTTGTGCTGATGAATTGTTTGTGAGTAGTTTTCATTCATTTGAAGCTGGAATTGCTAACGCAAATTGCTAACGAAATTTCCTGTTTCAAATGAAAATAATATTATTTCCGAAAAATAGACATCTTCCAATTTGAATTATTCGATTAAAGCAACTCAATCAGGCTAAAATCATAAAAAAATGGGTGATTTTATTTTGGATTCTCAATATGACCAAATAATGTAAACATAGACTAGAACTGCAAAAGTTTTTAATTTTTTGTGCTGCGCATTTACCAGTTAAGCGAGATACAGAGACGAAATTCCCGCTTTCTTATTTCGGACAAACATGTCCAAAATAAGAAATACCACAAGATATGTTAGTGTTATTTAAATGTAGTCTGAAATTTGCTTGAAAACGTATATATATACAGTCTTATAAAACATGATATATGCTGATACCTATATGGGCCTACGTCTCACAGTGCAAAACTTGTGCACAGAGTGTGATATAGGCTGACACCGTTATACGTCGTACAGAAAAAACCTGTTGACAGAGTGTGATATGGGCTGATACTGATATACGTCTCACAGTGAAAATATGTGCACAGAGTGTGATATGGGCTGATATCGATAAGTCTCGCAATGAAAACCTGTGCACAGAGTGTGATATGGGCTGATATCGATAAGTCTCGCAATGAAAACCTGTGCATAGAGTGTGATATGGGCTGATATCGATACGTCTCGCAATGAAAACACGTGCACAGAGTGTGATATGGGCTGATACCGATATACGTCTCATAGTGAAAACCACTGCACAAAGTGTGAGAAATTGAACGGAATACACTATATAGATATGTAACGCCATCAACGTTCACTCAAAATATACGTTTATGTTTGTTTCAGATCCAGAATTAAGGAACAACAGAGCTGTGACGTCATCAGTAACAATCTATCTGTGACGTCATCGCTATTGTGACGTCATCGGCAAGAATTTATCTGTGAGGTTATCACCATTGTGACGTCATGGAGCTGGACGAAACGTCTCACATTCTGGACCATCAGGTGAGTGACGTCATATTATAATACACCCACAGTAAACACGAGACGTTGACCAATTGCTTGGTCAACGTTGGACCATCGTCATTACTGGCCCGACATTTATCCAGCATTGGATCAACGTCTAGTGTTTTCTGAGGCATAAATACGTCAAGTGGAAAGAACGAAATTGATAAATTCGATAGAGCGGATCTACGAATCTATTGTAATTTATTTCGTTCTTCGACTTAATATACACAAAATAGGCGAATGTGTTGAAAGATTTGATATTTTATTGTTAGCATGGGAAACATATGTCATGCAGTGTCATGGTAAACCCTCTATATTGTACTCGACCTGGAGACCAAAGAACAGTAATGTTAAACTCGTAGATCCGAATGTTTTAACAAGAGACTGGCGTCACGGGTATATTTAAGATATATAAGATATAATGACGATAATACTGAATCATTGAAGGAATAAGTTATATCCAGATGATGTACTGATGTGGATGTATTCAATCACATAATGTAGTCATCTCAGCCAACACGACACGTCGACTCAATGTTGTTTTAATGTTGGGCCAGCTTCGTAGACGATGGTCCACCATTGAAACGACATTGGGTGAACGTCTTTATTTGCTGGGTCATAATATATTATGAGGCATATATATCATACAGTTGCAATAGCTACAATTTATTGCGTCAATTAACCTTTTACCCGCCAAATTATTCAATTTGAATTTTCACCCACTTGAAGTTGTGTCTCGCTGACGCGACTCACAACTTCAAGTGAGTGAAAATTATTCAGATTTGACAAAATGGAGGTCAACTTTTCTCAAATCTTGCTGGTTGATGTCACATTTTTTCTTTAACATATTTAAAATGTCGTACTTAATGTGCTAAGAAAAAATAAAAACCCGAATATATGCGGCACCGGTGGTTAAAAGGCTAAGGAA
This sequence comes from Flabesymbios commensalis, assembly GCA_964017125.1. Classification (NCBI taxonomy): domain Eukaryota; kingdom Metazoa; phylum Annelida; class Polychaeta; order Terebellida; family Flabelligeridae; genus Flabesymbios; species Flabesymbios commensalis. Next base: position 7,141,110 of record OZ024910.1, on the reverse strand, counting down.
TAAGGTATAGCCAGGTAATGTATTCAATCACACAATCTGGACACGTCACTGCTGGTTTAATGGTCGGGTGCATAGAGCGTTATCGCTGTCGCAACGGGCTGATTTTCGTCGCTGATCGCTAGTTTACAAAAAAGTCGTGTGCATAAAGATTTGCGGCCAGTTTTCATCGCTGAATATGCGACCGAAACGGTCTAATTCTGCGGCGAGGGCAAGGCTGCCGCAGACGCAAAATATTAACTTTAGCATGTTAAGAGCTCCACACATTCTGTTTGTGTCATGTACGCTCGCGACAAACGACCAAAATGGCTGTGTATCTTCGCTTGTGTGAGCATAACAGCCGACACTTCATGCACTTTAGAAAGCAACGGATATTCAGGGATCGAACCCATGCATTGGATGCGTAGGCCTACATTTTAGCGAGGGTGGACATTCTGCAATCCGGCAGTAAGTGAGATATTCAAGATTTTGTATACAAAAATTAAATGGAAAACCCTGCCTGAAATTAACGATCTTATGCCTTCAAAATGGCATACCAGCACTGAAAACCCACCTGCATCAACATTAAAGCCCTCAAAATGACGAGTGTAGACCATGTGACGGGATGGTGGAAAATCGACATGATTGAATAAAGTTCAAGGTCACCAGAGGTCAAGATGTGGAATAATATGACCCTCGCTCAAAATTAAGCGCCCCTAAGAATTAAAACGTCTTCAATTGTTAAAGGAATTGCAATTTACTTGATTTAGCGAACATTTTCTTCCAGTGAAATTTATCATATAAAAGGGTTTTTTTAGAAATACTAGGGGTGATCTAATATTTTATTGGTACCATCAGAGCCACATTCAATACTAGTAATTAGTAAACTTACAAAAAAAACTTCTGAAAACCGACATAATTTCATTTTTTTCAGGATTTTTGGAATATTTCACAGTTAATGATACATGTAATGACAGCATCATTTAAGCCCTCAAAGTAACGAGTGTAGACCCTGTGAACACGTAGAAAAAAATCAATTCCCTTTTTTACATTGGATAAAGTTCAAGGTCATAAGAGGTCAGTATGTGGCATAACATGATCCCTGATCAAATTTCAGCAACCCTAAGAATTAAAACGGCTCCTATTTTCAGAGGAATTACAATTTACTTATTAAGTGTTTCATTCTATTAAAGTATATCTTATTAGCGTTTTTTAGAAACAATATATTTCATTTGTATCATCGGTCTTATTAAATATATTTAGAATAGTAGACTTTAAACACAATTTCTAGAAAACCGTCATAATTTCACATTTATACGGGATTTTTAATATTTGATAGTTAAAGATAATGTGTTATAGCCCTAGAAACAGTAACGTGGTAGTAAGAAATCCAAATAGCGCGCAAGCCAATTAAATTAAATGTCTGTCCTTCAACACCCCCTCCCCAAATACACATGCTGCAGCATCTGAGCCGAAATGCATGGCATGGCTGAGGAAATCTGCTCATCACTATTAGCCTCCCAGCAAACATGCTACATTAATGTTTACCTAATGTTTGTCCGCCATCCACAACATCAAAACAATTGTGTGTTAACGTGCTAACGCTTCGCCTTTGCTACCCGTTGGTAGGATTGATGCGCATCTCATTAAGTATTGTTGCCTGCTCAGGTAAAGCTTGAATTTATTGCCGATTAAATAATGTTTTTTTTTTTTAATTACTGGCCAGTAACATTGATTATCACACAAATAAATGCGTAGTAAGGCCGCTGCAAGACATTAAAGGGCGAGGGCCTTTGGTAGTGGTTTGGGGCTCGTTTCTCGGTCTCGTCGGCTTGAAAGAAACACAAATGTTTCTTCCCCATCCACTCGTAAAACTCAGTATTATGGGGAACCTCCGTGACCGAAACGTAGCGTGCTCGGACTCACACCTCCAGGGTTTAAATTTAGAATCCTGTGTCTGGACGGCAGTGTCGTCTCACTCATATCACCATCCTCAGGCGTTCATCCTGGCCCGATTTAGCCTGTATGTGCACAAAAGTGGCCTAAAGCCCGATTCATTTCATTTCATTATCAGACATTAAAAGCACAAAAAGCTTTATCCTCAAAATATCTGTCATTGAAGGCATTCACGACACCATCTCTATTCCAATGCTGTACAACTCAATTAAGATATCAGGGAATAGTAATATAAACCAAATATGTCCAATAGTCACGTTGGTCACAGAGGAAGGTAATTACAATTTTGTCAAATTATGCAAAATTTTATTAAACTGCAAAGAAAATAAACTAACTTTCAACACAATGTATGAGGTAACAATACATTTGCATGTTATGAATGCGTCTCCATTGTATTTGATCAGGGCATTAAATTCGCAGACAAAAATGGGAATTAGGCCTATGACAGCTTGGCCACCCGTTTCAAGGTATTAAAGAAACAGTGAATAAACAATACCGTCATGGAGCGCCTTTAATTCGCTTACTGGTTACAGATGGACATGTCACTTAAAAAACCGTAGGATTTCTACCAGTTCTGACATAATAATCCATAGTGTACAATAAATAGCATTTAAATCAATTAGACCAGTCTCATTTGTCTGCTACTTGTAATGAGAGGGTGTGTGTGTTTAAAATAATTATGAATGACCTCTGAATTCAACAGCTTGGTGTTGACTGTTGTGTTTAGGTTCGTTAACTTTCATTAATGTTGTACCTATTCCACATTCGCAAGTGTGTCGATCAATGTCAGTGGGGCTGAAAACATTTTGACAGATTCAATACCTAAGGGGAGAATGATGACAAACAAAACTATGTACATGTATCAGAGAAGGAAATAGATGAGAGCAGAGAACATGTACATACATTCATGTCAACCTCTTCAAAGCCGAGCTGAATGACGAATTCAATGTGTTCTAGTCTGAAAGATGTGGTGTAATAGAGACTTGTAATTCCTGGGATCATTTTGTCAAAATGCTATGCATTCTGCGAGAACTCGACATTAGAGCCATTTGGGATTCACTGTGTCCAGTCAGTTTTACACTTGGTCGCGGGATGCTATTAACTACATTTTATTGAATCCTTATATATATATATCTGAAGAATATGAGGAAATTGCTACAAAATGTATCTACAGTGTATGAAAATCTTAAGCTGATAAGCTTGTAGTAAAGTAATCTCGGTCAGTGAATACATGTGCTTTAAACAGACAATTGAGCGATTCTAGAAAGAGCACTGTTATTCCAACATGAAATCAATGAGTTTGCAACACTAACTAGTAGCGTTATATATGGTATATGTAACTTTTTTGTGAATCACGAGTTTAAGAAAGTCAGCCTTTTTTCCACCGTTTCATACACATCATCCTGTCGAATATTACCTGCATGAGTTACTTTTGTCCTACCACTATTGAGGTGTTGTATTCAGTATCAGTCTTTTGACATATACTGCATGCCTCATGTTCAACTGAAGGACTCTAATGAGGATTCTCGCACTTTTTGTTACAAGTAAGACCTGAAAGATAGTACTGTATCCTTAGTGTGAGGCTGCTATGTTGTTTTAGGGGTTAAGGGACATGTCTTCAATGTTATTGGCTTGCGTTAGTTTTAATTTTTAATTACCACGTTGCTGTTCATAGTGGTATATAACATTATCTTTTATTATCAAATATTCAAAGTCCCGTAAAAATGTAAAATTGTGACGGTTTTCTAGAAAATTATGCCGAGTTTACTGATTATATGATGATACAAAGAAAATATATGATAATTCCTATTTTTTCTAAGACAAATTTGATAAGATATACTTTACTAGAATGGGATACTTAATGAGTAAATTGTAATTCTCCTGAACATTGGAGACGTTTTAAATCTCAGGGGTGCTGAAATTTGATCAGGGATCATATAATGCCACATCTTGACCTCTTGTGACCTTGAACTTTATCCAATCTATTTTTTCCACCTTAACACAGGGTCTACACTCGTTATTTTGAGGGTTTAAATGATTTATGTGAGCAGAAAAGGGGGAAAAGGGGAGCATAGCTGTCGCTGTCGCTGTCGCTCATTTTTGCACGCATGCGATGAGGTTTATGCACCGCACGCAGTCGCTGAGTGTGCGACGACGCTGAGTCATCGCAGATCGCAAATCTGCGATACTTCCGCACAATTTTTATGCACCCGACCCCAGCGTCGTAGGTGATGGAGCAACATTGAAGCGACATTGAGTGAACGTCTTTATTTGCTGGGCCATAATATATTATAAGACATATATATCATACAGTTGCAATAGCTACAATTTATTGAATCAATTAAGGAATAAAGTATAGCCAGGTAATGTATGTATGTGGGTGTATTCAATCACACAATCTGAACACGTAACTGCTTATTTAACCCTTTAAGTCTTCACGATGCATTAAGGCATGATTTACATCCCTGAAAACAGATTTAATTGTCCTACAACTAGGGGTTTTACAATGAAAATTTTCATCAAACTAGTTTACCAATACATGGCAATTTTCTTAAATTTCACACCCACTTCAAGTCATCTTCATCTACTACAAGTAGGGAATTGTGACAGCCATTTGCGGCTTGTAGTGGATAAAGATGACAATGGTGAATTCAGGCCTGAAAGGGTTAATGTTGGGCCAGCGTCCTAGACGATGACCCAACAATGAAACGATGAATGATGAATGATCTGACCCTTTACGTGTAGACGTATGCTGTCCGCACCATCAAACAAACCACGTTTTATTTGTATTTCAGGCCTCAAAGGGTTGAGGCTCTGCTTGAATCCCTTTAACCACACATGTCGCATATAGACATCGCATGACTTATTTTAATAAAAAAATTTTTTTTTTTTTTTTTTAATTTTTTTTAACTACCAAAAAAAAATCTACGCTTTAAGTAGATCTATTTCACTGAATTATTTGACAAATTTCAGAATTATTTTGTTCTTAAGTTTGAGATGAGAATAGCGAATCAACATTCATCCCTTACAGTACTGGGATCGACTTTAGTTTAAAAGTAGGTTTAAAATGTTGTGTCTGATTCTTGTTGAAAAGGCGAATACGAGCCTGTAATTCCCAGGTGACTAGCTTCATCTGTTTAGCCGAAGATGTAACATTGTCTAAGATCAGGGGATATATTTAAAATATGTTCAATGATACCATGTATACGTCGCTCTACTTGCATTTATGCCAATCATATCGTGACTGTATACATAGGTCACACTAAAAGTCACTGTGGGGGAGTATAGCGGTTTCATTGATTAAGTATTAATTACTTAATTAATTAATACACGTTTGGTAGCCCACACGACAATGATCAGAATATTATATTATAAGATATATGCTATTGTTATGTACTATTGCATACTTCAACCCAAGTGTATGGACCGAGTTTAATAAACTATTGTCTATTGTCCATTGACTATATATGATGTATAAATCATATACCGCAGACGGTGGACGCATAATAGGGGGAACATAATTTCGAATGGACTCAAATGTATAGAATGTCCGAATGTTTTATTAGAAATCACTCTCATCAAATGAGAGTGATTATGCCATGAAATTTAAATTCTTTGGAATTTAGAAAATAAATCTCGGCTGGTTAAATAGACATGATAGAGGTACACCAATTGGTTTACCCCCTTAGGGACGCATCATTAAATGTCTGGGGGGAGGGGGAGTCCTTGTTGATTGCAATTCATTTTTATCTCTGCAAGAAAACAATTTTGTTTTGAACAGTGAAAGGTAAGCGGCGAAAAATAATCTGCTAAAAAAAATGTTTCGGGTCTCAGAAAACTCACAAATATTAAATGGTCGCCTCTTCCAGGACCATCCCTGGCGTGTTTTAGACTATGTGAGTCACGATCATGTGAACAACCCTGCAAAGAGCGAACAGCAGTAACTGCTTACTTTTCAAGTAAGCAGTTACTGCTGTTCACCTTTTTATGGACGTATAAATCAGAATAGTTTTTCTGATCCTAGCGCCCGTTGTATTATATTTAGTGTTATAGCTGTGGGGGGTCCCTGTCCATGTTTCTATAATGCCTCAAATCACTGCCTCTTAACGGTATCATGTGTCAGGGCGGTCTCCCAGCTACTGTATATTAGCTCTTTTACTCCGTCGCAATTCTCGACTTGTAGTGGATGAAGATGAATTAAAGCGGATAACAAATTTAAAAAAATGCCGCATATTTTTATAACAATTAATAAATCATATTTATAAAACCATTAGTTGTACAAAATTGATTCAGTTTTAAGGGATGCAAAATGAAGCTTGAGGGCATCATGGAGGTTTACAGGGTATACTTTACTCCTTGGTATCTCTCTCAAAAAAAATCCTGAAGATAGATTTTCAGGAATTGGGAGATGCTTTGTTAGAGCTACTGTAAATATTGTAGCACTGGACAGCACCATACATTGTAAGGATGAGGGTCGTTGATTGACTTTATTTTGTTTCGGAGGAATCAACGTTTCTGACATGGCGGTGACTGAGAGTGATCTTCACCTCAACGCTCACAACATCTTAACGACGCAGCCGAAAACTTCCTGAGCATATGTGCGGGAATATTGCACCAAGGCCGATATTAACGCAATGACCTATACTCTCGTACTCACTCCGTCAGCTTTCTGTATAATAATAACATAATTATTTAAAGAGATGTATGACGAGATCAGCCCATCTGACACCCGATATATATAAGCTCCACTGCCCACTGATCCGTTCCACTTGTCTTTACAAGTACCGACAAATCGCTAAAATTGATTAAAATATTAATCTGTTGATCAATGACTATTAGTTACTGTTTGATTGGTACAAACACCGATCTTTCTTATTTTATTGATTTGCATACGTCATGGAGGTGGTGGGCAATTCGATTTTACATTTAATCCTTCTCCATGACATATTTTCAAGTAGATTCAATTAATGAACAATGGTAGAAATATTCGTTGGAAATGTTTCACCTGGGTACGCTATAACACCAGGAGATTTTAATGATGGGGATTGCAGAAAAAATCAGATCTTAACGTGAATCAAATTAAGACTAAAGTTTGGAGCAAATCAGCGGCCTTAGCCATGTTAACTAGCTAATTACGAGTCTTTTCTTTTTAATGCATTTAATTAGCCGATAAAATCACTATTATTGGGAACCAAATAGGTGTTTAAACATAAAGATATGCACATTTTTAGTATCAAATTAAGCAAATATAGGTTATTTTACTTACCTATTTATTTTAGCGCCCTAAGGGTTAAATTCTGAAATTTTGGTAAAAAAACTGGCGCGAAAATTGACTGGAATGTTTTAAGCACCATTTCGTTATGTATCCACCAGTCGCAATATTTCAAACACAAGAATGAAATGTGTATTTAAGCATCAAGATTTGTAAATGTTTGGTATCAAATTAAACAAAAGTAATTTTCATCCACTTGAAATTGTGCATCGCGGTAGCGAGACACAATTTTAAGTGGGTGGAAATTAAAAAAGAAAACTTAGCGCGAAAAAGGTTACGATAAAAACAAGTGGACAAAGCGCATTCTGACTTAGATTGATTTTCTGGCTGTTTATACTCCTGTATACCTTGAGGTCGTGCAGTGCACATTTTGTAACGTCAGATACCTTCATTGTGCCCACCTGACCAGGTGAAATAATCAATTTACCTGTTATGCTCGACAAGCCAGCGAGCAAACATGGGACGTTAAACTAATGCTGGTTCAATGTTGGCCCTGCATCGCAGACAATGGGCCAACGTTGAACTAACACCGGTTAACGTCGGTAACATATTGAGCAAACTCATGCCTCTCCAAGAGGGCGGGGCCCTGGTGCAGTGGTTAAATATGTCTGCTTGGAAAGTCAGAGATCGCGGGCTCGTCCCCCGTTCTGGCCTTCAGGTTTCAAAGAAACAAAAATGTTACTTTCCCTCGGTTTTCCTCTCACTCGTAAAGATCCAATATTGTGTGGACCCTCTGACCGAGAGGTAGCGCGCTCGGCCTCAGACCGCCGGGGTTCGAATTTCAAAATCCTGTGCCTGGAGGGCAGTGGCCTAAAACCCCATTCATTCATTCATTCATTCATTCATTCATTCATTCATTCATTCATTCATTCATTCATTTATTCACTCATTATACGCCTATACAATACATTGACTATGCATGCTATAGTATGATTCACACAACCATTTTAATTAAATTTTACAAGCTTTATTTCTAGAGAAGCGGCGACTACCCCAAACATTTCATTGATAAGATATTTTATAGTTTAAAAGGTGATCTCTATAAATCCATCAGCGTCGTCTCAAAATATAATTACAGTTCAAATGGTCTAACTTATGAAAATACCTGCTAAAAATTCGCGAAGTCGCCGTATAATTAGGAAATAGTGTGTGTAAAATTGCATGAATATTGGTTAAAAATATAGCGAAAATTACCCTGGTTATTTTGAATCCTAGTATAAATGTTGTTTTAATGTATGGCCAGCGTCTCAGACGTTTAGCCAATGAAGCTGATGCTGATTAGGGCTTTCCTGAAATACGATGCAAAAAATCAGTCGCAACTCGCATTTTCAAATGAGATAATGAGATAATGCAATATTGTTAAAGAATACACAATAATGGACTACATTATAAGGTTGGTTCAAACCGTCAGTGATTATGTTTATTCAAACCGAAATTGTGATTTATTAACATATTAAGCAATTTCAAATATGATTGTTGACAAAGAAGATAATGCCCTTACAATTAACATTCAACAAATATATTTATATTTTTAAATACTTTCAATAAAATGAAATACACCACCCAAAAAGTATTTATATTTAAAATGAACAATTTTGGTACCTTGTAAAATGTTTACCATTTCTGCACTTTGGACAAATGCGCTCAACGATTTACTACGTGCTGATAGGTGACCGGACACCACGCTCAGTATATCTCTAAGAAGTCATGAAATTATTTGATGAACCGAGTAGGCTTCAAAAGACTATTTAATACGTGAGCCCCACCTAGTGCTGATTCTTTATGAATATATTTCCATTCACTTGCAGCTGAAATTGTTGACGCATTAGTCAGCTACAAATGGGTACTACTTATTACTAGCTTTTATACTGATAGAATATACGGGTTGAAGCAAGTTTTAGATTGACTAAAATGCCGCTGAAATCCTCAAAAAAAGAGAAAAAGAAGAAGAAGAAGAAACTTTATTTAACCATAATTGTATATCACAATTTGTTTGTTAATTTATAATATGAATAGGTTTAGGAGACCTCCATTAAGACATTAAGCCGCTAACATGGAGGCCACCTTGTAAATAATAATAACAGTGCACCAAGCATTTTACATAATACAAATACAAACAAATAAACATGCATCAAGTCAAAAAGAAAAAAAATACCATATACATAAAACAAATTATTGTAAATAAATTTTCATAAACATACAAAAAAAATGCTCAGTTAATCAAAGAATTAAATTTTGCAGATCGCAATTTTTCGGAGGTTTGCACATTTTTCGCCATTTGAAGTTTGCAATTCGGTTGGCAATTCCAGCTTCAAATGAATGAAAAATACAGAAAAAACAATTCAGAAGCACAGGTGTTAAAATATATGTCTAATATCAAATATCATTTTAACATCCCCCAACAGGTGGAAAGATCTATAGTACCGCTACTCACCGACATTACATTAACACTGACTATTTTAGAATGAACAGGTTAATTGCTTTTGCAAACACTCTGAAGTTACAAAATTCTGCGATAAATGTATTGAAAACCCTCGCACGTGGATTGTAATTCATGTTACCCTCTGAACGTACCCCTGTATTTAAGAAGTGAAATATAAGTGAAATATAACTTAATAAATGAATATATGACGTTGCTGTTAAATTCCTGCACTATTTTGTCAGCGTTATCAGTGACCTATGTTACTGTTGTAATTAACACGATCAGCTCGTGATAACAATTAACGAATGGGCTTCAGTCTACTTTTATACAAACATAGGCTAAACTGGATCAGGAGAATGTCCCCCGGATGTTAATATAAGACAGCATCTCTGTCAATGAGGCTCCCCGCAATACTGAAACATTAAGAGTGGGCGAGCAAAACACATAGCCACAGCTGAGCCTAGTTGAAATAAAATAAATTTTGACGACCGTTTTGTACTTTTATAAAAAAACGTCAATCTTGTCATATTATCTCCTTTATCTGAGCATCCACAAATCGTCACATGACGTGCTTTTTTAACACAGTGGATTGATTTAAAACTGATTTTAACCTAACGCGCCATTGAGTCTCAATCCTGTCAGAGATACATGTGATGTGGAACTTCTATCATTATCGTATCATATAGCACGGAAACACCCCCAACTAACACCGTCATTTACGTTTCCAGCGCAGACTCAGATCATTTGATGCCCCATAATCTAAGCATATTATCACGCTAAAGGCTATTATGCTATGCATTTCAAAAGACAAGATCAACAATAACGACATGTATAATACCGTATCCATGGTGACTGTCTGAAATCTTGTGAAACCTGACCTGCAATGTTTTCACTTAGCAAACTAATACAATAATGTATGGGGGAGGGGAACTTACATAACATTATTTTCACCGAGTAGCCATTGAAAAATGTTTCCAGTGACGTCACTGCGTTTCACAGAATGCCCGTAGACACCGTCAATATGTGGGTCGTGGTTCTAGCTGTCGACAGGCCTCAGCGTCAATGTTTTGGTCGGGGTTCTAACCGTGGACAGGCCACAGCGTTAATGTGTGGGTCGTGGTTCTAGCCACGCACAGCCACACCATCCGTGTGGGGGTCGTGGTTTTAGCCTTTGACAGGCCTCAGCGTCAATGTTTTGGTCGTGGTTCTAACCACGCCCACCACACCATCTATGTGTGGGTCGTTGTGCTAGCCGTGGACAGGCCACACCGTTATTGTGTAGGTCGTAGTTCTAGTCACGGACAGCCCACACCGTCAATGTGTGGGTCGTGGCTTTCTACATTCGTTTCACCACAGGATTAAACGTTTTCAACATGGCTCTGAATGAGACAGATTGCCACCCCATCGTCAGAAATTCAACAACAGTTTAGCGACGTAGCAGGAAATGACCTGAGGATGCCGACAGAGGCGTATCAAGAAAAAGCGGGGGCGCAAGCAGCAGGGGATCTGAGGGCCTTTTTGCGCGCACCTCAAAAACGAACTAATTTTTACTTGTCTCTGGTGAATTCTGAGCATTTTTAAATGTTATTTTTAATTTATTTTTGTAATTTATTTATTTTCCTCAAGTCGGATCAGAAGGGGTGGGTACTGCCCATTGCCCCCTCCTAAATATGTCCCTGGTCCCGTACGTATTCTCGTGCAGCTTACAATATCTCGTATCCCAATCCGAAGCCTGCGAGATATTGTAACTTGTACGAGATTACTGACCCTGGATGCTATGTCAAATATTGCTGATGTGAACGAATCTTAGATATTAGCATGGTCGCAGCACAATGTGTCATATTTTCACGAGGTAGCAGACAATGAACGGACCATACAGGGTGAAGTTTTCTGGATCCTGGGCGGGGGCCCTGGTGCAGTGGCTAAAGCTGCTGCGAAAAATCGGAAATCGCGGGTTTGAACTCTTCTCTGGCCTTCAAATTTAAAAAAAAGCAAAATGTTTCTTCCCTGCTCACTCGTAATGATTCAATATTGTAACCGAGGGCTACCGAATTTCAAATTATGTGTCTGGAGGGCATTGTCATCTCATTCATCTCACTATTTAATGAGTTTATCCTGGCCCAATTTAGCCTATAGGCTATGTGCACAAGTGAGGCTTACAATCTCATCCATTCAGTTTTCCGGACCCTACTTCCTCCATTGTTAACCTGGTAAATCACGGACGAATTTTAGACATCAGCATTCTAGAGAAAGGACCTCGGCTTTGTGTCGACGAAAAATGCCACGGAAGCGTTCTGTTTCAAAATTCAGTCCAAGTAGAGGCTGCAGTGTCTGAACGAGTTAATCACCGGTGGCGCCGCGAGGGGTCTCATCTCCGGAAGCCCAGGTAGAACACTTGGAACCCCAGGGAAGCAAGTTTAATGTCCTAACTGGAACCCTTTGTTAAAGTCATGGAGACTAAAATGTGTTCTCAAATTGAAATCATTATAAATTTCTAAGTTAGTTCTTTCCGGATAATATGAATACCTATTAGTCTACGACCATTATAATTTTTTTCAATTCTTTCAGTGTGGGTATCGACTTTATACGTCAGATTCTGACGCATAAAATCGGTCATAGTGGTGCATAATGGCGGCGATGGGGATTAAAGGGTTAGCGGGTCAATGATAAATCTTCATCCATGGATGTACGTGTTCCTACACCCCCGTGGTGAGTGCAAGGGGGAAGGGGGGGGAGGCGTCCTTTCTTCACGTGTTCCTACCCCCCATGGTGAGTGCAAGGAGGAAGGGGGGGCGTCCTTTCTTCACGTGTTCCTACACCCCCATGGTGAGGGCAAGGAGGAGGGGGGGGGGGCGTCCTTTGTTTACGTGTTCCTACACCCCCCATGGTGAGGACAAGAGGACGTCCTTTTTCTCACTACTTGAAATCCCAAATGATGCCTTAATCGCATCTCAAGGTATTACAAATGTGTCAGATTTTATTAAATACCAAGTGTTACTTATCAAATTAAAGTTTTCAAGCCGAAATATTTTTACCCAATGAATATTATCTGGAATATGCCGCGTGGTTCATAAAGGCGCCAACAATGCTTAACCATGTTAGCCCTTACAACGCTAAAATATTGGTATATAAACCATAGAGACCAAAGGGTTTTTCTCAATTTGCACTCATCATAGATGTCGTAGTTAACTCTTTCCGATTTACTGTGTTAGGGGTCTACGCCCATTTTAAATATTTTTTATTCTTTCAGTGCGAGGACTGTCATTAGACGTCATAACCTGACGTCTATGGACGTCAGATTCTGACGTCTAAAGACATTCCGAACTGTAAGGGTCCCCGCACTGGGAGGTTTATAGTGACTGATCCATCACGACGAAGACAGGGAAGTGACGCACGTTATTTGCCTCTCCAGATATTACAGGATGTCCCCATCCGTTGTCTATGAGCCACTTTCACCTGCTTCACTTTGTGCAGATTAATTATGTTATCATGTGAAGTTGTGCTTCTCACTCGCTGTTATCGTCTCCAAGCTAAGTTGCTGAAAAATCAGTCAGCTTCATACCAACTCAGCAAACACAAGCCGGTTTAAACCAATGCTAGTTTAATGTTGTTCCAGCGGTGAGCCAACATTAGACCGGCATTGCTGCAACCTGTTTCGTGAGAAGAATAAAATTAGATTAAAACGATGTGTTCTGTTTCAAAATGTAAATAACTTAGTCATATTTTTTTATGTTGTTGGACAGTGAATAATGCATTTCCAGATGTATACTATTAACTGGCTGTTCTCCACCACTGTGCCCCTCCCCTGGATCCGCCTCCGGTGGCACAGAGAGAACAATAAATGTCTATTACGTAGTTCTTGATGTTTCCTGATTCTATCAGTTAAAAGGATTTCCTCTTTGCGGCGTATTGATCCATTATATCTCCGCAGCTTCACGGAAATATTAATAGATAAAAACACCAAACAGCGTCCTGTTTGTCGGCTTTCCCAGAAAACACAAGGTATTCACCCAATGCTGGTTCAATGTTGGCCCAGCGTCGCAGACGATGAAATTGGAAATAGACATTTGTGAATTACGATTCTCACACACTACTAAGCAAATTATAGTAGTGATAAGAATACATAAATATGTAGGGATATTTGATAAATTTTGAATAAATTTGTTCTCATTGATTTATGAATCACGAATTTAAGCATAATTGCCAACAATAATAACAAATAGTAATGACGTAGATAAATAAACCCCTTAGATTACCTCTGGTGAATAGCATTTTTCCTCTAAGGTGCAGGTGCAGGTTTTGTATAGTCTGATATCAAGTCTGAAGACCTGTCATCGGACTTTTACATTTTACCCCCTGGTCACTTTACCTGTTCATTCGTGTGCCAATTCAACTCCCCGGGGAGCATACAGTCCTGCAGCCGTTTCGGCGCATTTAACTTATCGTACACATTGCCATCTCTGTCCTACCAGGTACTCATTTTCACCTGAGTCAAGTGAAGCATTTGAGGGTGAAGTGTCTTGCTCAAGATTCGAAACCGCACGGCAGGCAGCGACATCGGCAGAGCATCACACTCTAACCATTGCGCCATGTCCCTCTCTCTAGCAAGGTTTGGTTTCTTGAGATCGCAGACCTGCGACCTCAAGAAGCCAAGACTTGCTGTAGGGAAGATGGTGATGAATAGTTCTTACAGCGCTGGCATAGACTTTAGACGTCAAAATCTGACGTCTGTAGACGTCAGATTCTGACGACTAAACTCGATCCCCGCACTGTAAGAGCAAAACTATTTATATTAGCCGTAGACCCTTAACATAGGTATTCAAATGAATCGGAATGACCTGGATAGGACAAGACAGGATGATTTCTAATTGAAAAAAAACTTTGGTCTCCATGGATTACATTTCAAAAAGTCAGCTGTTTGAGGTTTAACGGTTGAATCGTTCTGAAGACGGCATGAATTGAGGATAATGCTTTCTGTGACACTATTGAGATGCTTCATTCCACAATGAATGAAAATTACAACAATGGACGGATTCAATGGCTGCACGTAGCAGAATAGAAACCTTCTTGTAATTGCAATACGGCTCGTCTGTTGGCTTGGTGTGTCGCCGTGTCTTGTGTCTTGTGTCATAGTAGCATACATGTAACAATATTATAGACGCAAATTGACGGAATATCCGCATTTTTTTTTCCTCTCAAGTTTGTTTGCACAATATTTGATGTTTTTAGGTTAACCCGTCTTTTCTCGGCTATGCTATGTGATTTAATTTTTCACTCACTTGAAGTTGTGTCTCGCTACCGCGACCCACAACTTCAAGTGGATAAAACTGATACATATTTAAGACCAAATATTTGCAAATTGTGACGTTTAAACACAGATTTTTTTTTCAATTACAGTGATTTGATTAGATAATATAGTGGTTTATATGATTATAGCCATAGTTATAGATTAGGGGTGAAAGGGTTTAGGAACTTGCTCACATATGTCCATTCGTTGATGTAACCATCTTAACGCCCGGGTAACTCTTTATGCTCACCTTCAGATGTGAATTGCGGCCGCAGCTCCCGCATAAAGAATGATTAAAAGTACATCAGACAAACTTTCAGGTCGCAATTTCCGCACAAAAAAAAACTTTAAAATTACATCAGACAGACAGACTTAAAATAATATCCATAATTGTTACCACAAAGTAATAAAATATTACAAAGCATGCTATATGACGACAAGTGTGATTAAATAAATGGTTATGTATAGCAAACTCAACCCCATTGATAACCCAACCATAATGCCGATTGCTTTTCGCTTTCTAATTTTCATGATTTACAGCTAGAATTGCAAACGCAATTTCCAGCTGTAAATGATGGACTGAGTATTTATCACAAACTATATAATCTTTTCAGTGGTATTTTATCTGGTTGAATCTTGCTTGAAACCGTATAGATAGTAAGGGTATTCCCCCTAGCCCAGGGCAGGGGGAATACCCTAACTATCTATACGGTTTATCATTATCAGTGGCATTTTTACTGGTTTGAGACATGTTTGCATGTCTAGCATGACAAGGGTTAATAATTTATTAAAAAACATGATCGGACTAGAGCCGAAACGACAAGACTTGGTAGGCATGGTGGACAGATTGCTGTTGTTACGTAGGTTGTGACGATGACACACGCCCTTGCGAGGTGGTAACCAGTGGTTAGCATGACAAAGGTTAATTAATATATGATATTTTGAAACACACCCTTTAAGACCAGGCTCCTAAGAGGAGGAATTTTTGTCTCAGTGATGAACAACATGTAAATAATGCACAAAAAATCTTGTTTTGCATGTTTTATAATGTTTCGTATTCCATAATTTTAGAAATTCTATCATATTTGTGTACTTTGTGTATTTGCACGTATCACGTATTCCTAATTATAAGTAATGATTCTTGTGTTATATGTGAGCGAAACAATAATTGAACATATTGATGGAACATTTTAGGAATGAAGTAGGCCCATTATCTAATTTCCTAGTAGTAAGTTTCTGTTTTGGAATACAGTTTTACGAAAACAATCAAGTGTACGTCCAAGCAAACATTATGTTTTTTTCCATCAATATGAGCAATTATTGTATGTTGTATGTGTCACCAATCTTATATGTCTATAATATAAGATAGTATTATATATAATTATTATGCACTTGAACTTGAATTTAACTGTTTTGTATTTTTTTATTATTTTGATTGTTATCGTTTATTTTATGCATGTGGTATGTTTATTGTTACCATAGTAACATTTCTGGTATATTGCATGTTCAGAAAGGTAACAATGGGCTAGCCCCTGACACCCCCGTTGCCACGGCAACGCCGACGAATGTGGTCAGTACAATAGAAGTGACACCACAGAAGACGGTGAGTGGTAGAGTAGGGTAGATATGGTTGCTATGGTGATGGGGTTCTTACTAACAGACTAACAAAAACAGGTGATTTGCTTCATTTCTAACTTATTGTGTAATACATCCGCGGGATAGTGACACAACATCCACTGCGATGGTCCAACATTGAATCGACATTGTACCGACATTAACGGGCGGGGACGGTCTTGATATGTTAGAATCTGACGACTACAGACGTCAGATTCTGACGTCTAAGGACGATCCCCGCACTGAAAGAATTTTAAAAATTATACCGCAGTAGACCCATAACATAGGTATTTAAATGAAGCAGAAAGAGCTGACTAAGAAATCTATGACAATTTCAAATTAAAAAAAAAAAATTGGTTTCCATGGTCTATTTAAAAATATTTTAAACTGTTATCTTAGTGAGGAACCTCTGTGGTCGAGAGGTAGCTTGCTCGACTTTGGACCGTAAGTGATCAAATTTCTAATCCTGAGTCTGGAAGGCAGTGTCATCAGGTTCATTTCACCATCCTCAAAATGTTCTCCTGCCCCAGCTTAGCCTGCATGTGGGAAAAAGTGGCCTAACATCTTATTACTTTATTCATCCATCCATGAATTCATTCATTCATTCATTCATTCATTCATTCACATTGAGTGGCCATACACATGAATTGCAATAGTAAGCGATTGTCGGGTCCATTTAGATTTTCGGACACAGTGACACATTGGAGAACCTCCTGAGGATGTTGAGATGATGATCAGATAACACTGCCCTCCACACTCAGGAGAGCTGGGATGTGGATCAACTCATCTAAAGATAACAGGGGGGTTTATGATAGGTCATCACAGATATTACAATGATCTCAGCAAACTTGAGACGTTCAGCCAATGTTGGTTTATTGTTGGCCTAACATCTACGACGCTGAGCCACCATTAAACCAACATTGGCCTAATACCTCGTGTTTCTTTACAATGATCGCCACACGATAAAGGCGTTATGCCAGTGCTGGTTTGATGTTGGCTTATCGTCAACGACGCTGGGCCAACAATAACCAACATTGGCTTAATACCTCATGTTTTCTGGGAAGGCGTTTAGTATTTATGTCCCATGATCAATTTGAATAAATGGTCATCGCAGCCCACACGTGACAATACTACGACCCCTAGCGACTTCATCAGAACACACACGTGACAATAATGCGCCCCCTAGCGACCGATGGGGTTCTCTTCCGGGAAATTAGTAGTTATCCATTCTGACCTGAGGTCAAATAGATCATTTCCCCTAAGGCGATACATTATCCGATCCACAACATCAAATGAGTGAAAATTATTTAAATATACAGAATTAGAACCATAATATATGTCAATGTAGCTATTTCTAATAAAATTCCCTTGTTTAAAAAATTTTTTTTTTTAATTTATTTTATTATTATATAAAGGAACGAACGAACGAACGAATGGATGGATGGAAAGAAGAACGAATGAGTGAATGAATGAATGAATGAATGAATGAATGAATGAATGAATGAATGAATGAATGAATGAATGAATGTAAAAGTCATTATATCATCAATAGCACTATGTGTAGTAGTTTTCTTTATGACACGTATAGCGGTATCAGCCTACATGTACTACACTGTGCTGTCGTTCAAATGACAATAGATCCCAGTTCTAAAACGCCTATCTATTTGATCGTGGGATAACATACGATTTTTTTTCAATTTGTCACACGCCATGGAAAACATTCACTTATTAAAGAGTGATGTATTCTCCCCCTATCGCATTTAAATGAACACAGCCTGTATATTATCTAAAGAACAAAATGTCTAATTGATTGTCGCCATAATATTATATGGGTTGACATTAAACTTTGAAGGGCTACAACATTTGTGTATAAACCATGGAGACCATTTTTTGTTTCAACTTGAAATCATCATAAATCTCCTTTTTAGCTCTTTCTGGCAAGGTTTAAACGTGTGATGTATTATCCCATATCGCACTCAAATGAGCACAGACTGTATCTAAAGAAGAAAATATTGAAGACTAATTGATTGTAATTATATGGGTTGACATTAATCTTGTAAATAGTAAATCAATGTGATAGGATGTTAACGTCATATTTATTACATTTGCTGTCTGGTTTAGAAAAAAACACATAGGGGTTTTCATAAAACTTTTAAATCACCTAAAAAAGTTGTTTTCTATGCCATGTCATCACATAATTTAACCATCAACACCACCATTAATATGTATTGATCGTAATTTAATATCTATAAATAAAAACTACCCTATTATCATAAAAACGAATCGGATTTTTCTTCAAGTTTCAAGTGTTTATTCTTTAAGCCTCACATGGAGGAATACAAGAAAATTAGATATACTTTCAAACTGACTGATTCTAAATAATCTTTTTTACCATATTTCCATTATATGTTATTGATATACGCCGTTTATATAAAAGTGTATATAGAGTTTGTCGCGTCCTGTATTTTCACAAGTATTTCTTGGGTATTACATATCTATTTTATTCACTAGTCAGCCATAGGGATGTTTCACAAATCATAATAATTTAAAACACTGAATGTTCTATCTGGTATTTTGTGAAGTGGGAATTTTCACCTTTTCATTGGAAGTGTGATTTGGCTAGATAAGCTTGTAAATATAAGTTAAGATGGGTTTGTCTCTTCACCGACTCTCTTGTCTCTGGTAGACTAACCGGTTCGTTTGTTAAACCGGCGGCCTATTTTGCATACAGGTTCGTTTGTTGTGGTCAGGTTCGTTTTTAAAAAGAACACATTTTTTTTAAGGATTTGCTGAGCGAGTCGCCACAGCAGGCTGAGCTTGGTGTATTTGGTCGATTATAGTCGCCCATAGCAGTGTAAGAGTTAATACAAATTGTCTTCTAGAATGTGGTCCAAGGATTAGATACATGTACACAAATACCCGAATAATACAAAATGCACAGAATAGAATGATGTCCAACTTTATCTCAGATACCTTGACATATCATGATGGGATTTTTTTCATTGTGGACAGGTTCTATTAAAAAAAAGAGGATTTTTCCAACAGGTGTTTTTATTCCCAACGCTCTTCTCTTAGAGACAATAGAGCATTATTTAGCAGTCGTCTCTCCCTGGCTGTACATCTACTCCCGGATATTCGTTTGCTGTTCACACAATTTTACAGGAGGTGGGTCAACATTAAGCCAATATTGGGTCAATGCTTGGACTTATCTTACTGCGGTACCATCAAACACTAGACGTTGGTTTAATGTTGTTTTAATGTTGGGCCAGCGTCGCAGACGGTGGCCCACCATTAAAACTACATTAGATCCGCGGCTCGTATCTCACCCCCATGACATTGAGGTCAACTGACCTTCAGTAATTGCATCTGACCTTGTGTAATAGGGTCATTCACACTTGTAATAGCCAATCAGCAAACAATTGACATCAGCCAATGTATACACATCGCCGACCCATGTTTTCATATGTTTTATAACAACTTGAATGTTGTTATGGATCCAAACAATTTCATAATACTTTAAATGGATGTTTAACCTTCATAGATATTTAATTTGAAATCATACAACCTTAAAATTAGTAAGTCAAAGTAAGTGATTTTTTCCCGATTGCTATGTCGTTATTACATGTATATCAATTAATTTTCCTTCTGATTCTTTCATTTGACTTTATTACACATATTAAAATTAAAGCTGCGATATTTGCTAATATTTATTAAAAATAACATTTCTTGTCTTTTTTCATCTATAATAATTAACTCTTCCTTCTGATTCTATTATTTGACTCTGTTACACTTATTTTAATTATTACAGCGATATTTGATACCTTTTATTAACAATCGCATAATTTTGTTATCCTCTTTCATTCTTATCAAGTAACTTTACCTGTTCTATTATCTGTCAAACATAATTACATTAACGATGGATAATTAGTGCCGCTCATATACAACGACCCCAATTGTCCTCGTTGAACTTTCTCTAATGGTTGATGGTGTATTTTATTTAATAGTGCAGAAAATTAACAACATAATACACAATCAACACTACTCACATACTTATCAAGAAGATTTCGTGATTTCCTAACATCTATATTGACTCTAATGACAATGGACGCATCACAACCTTCAAAGTGCTACAGTATACAATTTATTTTTTACCCATTTTATGTTTTTATTTTATTTGTCTCGCTACCGCGATATATAAACCAATCTAGCACAGTTCACTTAAGGATTGATAATGTAGCCTATAATTATCGTTCATCTTCTGTTGATATATCTATCTGTTCACCTTCAATATATATAATTATCGTTCATCTTCTGTTGATATATCTATCTGTTCACCTTCAATATTTACATTGTATAATGATGTTAGCTGTCTTTTTTTAGTACTACCTTAATAGACATCGGTTATAACTGTGGAAACGGAGTGTAATGACGTTGAGTGATTAATTTCAGCACTACCATGGCACACCTGAGTGGAGTGTGATGGCATTATATAATTACGATTACTGCCCTGTGTCAATACTATCCTGACGGGGTGCAATGACTTTTCCTGACCTTGTAAAATGACCTTTATTGACCTGTCATCGGCGATTGTAATGTCATTGTGCAATGGCCTTACCTGACATTTTACAGTGACCTTGATTGCCCTTTTGTATTGACATGGGTGTTTTTCATCATCACACTGACACACCTGAGTCGTCAGAAAGTGTAATGACCTTGTATAATGACCTTGTTTGACATTGTATAATGACCTTGACATTGAACTGTTTCAGCACTATCCTGACACTCCTGAGTCGTCGCGAAGTGTAATGACCTTGTATAATGACTTTGACAGACATTGTATAATGACCTTGACATTGATCTGTTTCAGCACTACCCTGACACGCCTGAGTCGTCACGGAGTGACCTTCAGCAGTTAGTGACAGACGATGATGACAAACCAGAGCGAACCAGGAGCAGCCTTCCCATGGCCAGCTTCAACTTTATCAACTCTATCATAGGATCTGGCATTATAGGTAAGGTCATATCACAGTAGCCTACTAGAGAGATTAATGAATCAGTGAATGACATTTACTATCATGCTACAATCATCTACGCGAATGTCCACATATTTTTGTCCATAAAAACACTACAACCAAAGCCACAGATAGGCCTTGGTTCGTGGTGCTATGTTTTTTGTCTTTTACCTATTTTTTAACATTTTAATCAGATAGCGGTTTTTATTAGAATGTAACACCTGTACATATATCATGGATCCTATTTGGTGCAGTCCTTATTGTTGAAGAATCAGCTTTTACAGTTTAACCGCTTTTCTGTGAAAATGAATGACCGTAGAAACATAGCATAGGTTTTCAAACGAAGCGGATAGAGCTAACTAAGACATTTATGGTGATTTTAAATTGAAAAACCCTTTGCTCTCCATGGTTTGTATAAAAACATTTCAACGCTTTGACGGTTAAATAACAACACCCGGAAGCACCGTTATTCACCACCCACTTTTTAAATGCTATTCTGTGAAACTCAATGACCTCGACCTCCTTTGTTTTCACCGAGCAGAATGAAGTATGGGGGAGGGGGTGTTATATAACCTTGTTTTCACAGAGTGACGTCACTGCGTTTCACAGAATGAAGTATGGGGGAGGGGGTGTTATATAACCTTGTTTTCACAGAGTGACGTCACTGCGTTTCACAGAATGAAGTATGGGGGAGGGGGTGTTATATAACCTTGTTTTCACAGAGTGACGTCACTGCGTTTCACAGAATGAAGTATGGGGGGAGGGGGTGTTATATAACCTTGTTTTCACAGAGTGACGGCACTGCGTTTCACAGAATGAAGTATGGGGGAGGAGGTGTTATATAACCTTGTTTTCACAGAGTGACGTCACTGCGTTTCACAGAATAGGCATACTCACCCCTATTCCGTTTGATATAGTGACATATTATATTACCCCTATCCTGCTGATCACGACTATTGTCGTTTTTAACCCTTACAGTGCGGGGATTGACTTTAGACGTCAGAATTTGACGTCTGTAGACGTCAGATTCTGACCACTGAAGTCGATTCCCGCACTGTAAGAGTGAACATATTTATAATGGTCGTACACCCATACAATAGGTATTCAAATGAATCAGAAAGAGCTAATTAAGTCATTTATGATAATTTTTAATTTAAAAAAACCCTTTGGTCTCCATGGTTTTCATAAAAACATTCCGCGCTTGAAGGGTTAATATATTTTCTTTGCCTATTAAATTACTCTTATTTGTAATTAAATGACTATTTAAACATCAATATCTGTTAATGTTTGGTCTAAAATTAAACAAATACATGTATGAGTAATTTTCAACCACTTGCGGTTGTGGATCGCTGTAGCGAGACACAACCTCAAGTGGTTGAAAATTTAAATTAATTAATTTAGCAGAATAATGGTCAATTGATCTGGTAGTGGCTCGGGTGTGAGACCTTGCACAGAGAAAATGACTGGAGATGCCGTGGCCAAGTTTAGCCTCCATAGCGAACACAGCTTGCCTGAAGAACATGTGGCATCCTCACTGTGGCAGAGCGAAAAAAATAATTTAATTACTTATTTGCTTTTTTTGTTAATGCAAAAATTACCGGCGTGATTAGAGTCGCTTCAGCCGGGAATGTAGTCAGGTGAAAACCGTAAAAAACTCACCCAGGCATCGTAATCTCGTAATAACGGATGACAGGTAATACCAAGTACAAAAAACGTCTCATTTCCACTGCTTGTCAACACACAGGCAAAACAGTAGTGGCTGCTATTAATACTATTGTCAGCGAATCCAGCAAACACAGACGTTTAGGCAATGTTGCGTAAGTGTTGGCCCGGCGCCGTAGGCTCGCAGTCCCATGGCTGATATTGTCATTGTCACCGATAACGCACCCCAGCGATGATATTATAATCAGCCAACCGTTTACATGCCGTATCCATGGTAACAGTACCCCATGTTGTGTCTCGTATCGATTGACTTTTAAGCCTTGGAGCTGTGGCGACTTAATCACACTTTTATTTAATTTTGCGAAACGAAATTTGGGGCAGAGAATTTATTCAAAGCGTACAAGAGGGGATTAAAATAAATACAATAATGAGGCGCTTGTCATTTGTAGCGGAAAATTACTTTGGCAAACTTTTTCAACTCTTGAAGCGCTGAAATATTTTTATATAAATCAAGACAGACACCAATTTTTTTTTTCAATTTGAAATCATCAACTATAAATGTCTTAGTCAGCTCCTTCCGCTTCATTTGAATACCTATGCTATGGGAAACTGAAAAATTCCGTACTGACAAAAAAACTAAACACTCTTAACTTTTTAGTTAAATTTAATGTGTGAATTGCTCCCATAATTTTCACTTTGATGAAAACGAGACGAAGCGGCGTAAAATTTGCCACTTCAGCCAATTTCGTATGCGGATAATAACCCAGTCATTCAGTGACTAATATTTTTGGCAGGCTGGTCAAGGAACCCATATGAAGTTGGCTTGATCGATGCATCTTCGTATTTATGTGACGTCACATTGGATGTCATAAAATATACAAGTGTAATAATAAATTACTTCAAATGGATGTTGTGATGTATTAGACTATTTGTAATTTAATGTTGCTTTCTGCACATTGTGGCAAAATCGCCACAGAAAAAGGACCGGAATCGGAAGTACGAATGACTTCAAGATTTTTTTGGACCATAAACCACCAGCCCCTGAACAGTTCGGAGCACTACACATGCACTACACATGCACAATCACGTTGCAAACATGCAGCCCAACCGGGATGCGAACAGAAGCCGACAGTTTCAAAGCAATTGACCAAAATCGTAACCTTAGGCCACTGTTTTTTATTTCTCTGTTTTAGATCAGAAAAAATCCAAAATCTAATGAGGGAGGGCGGTAAAAAAAACATTCAGGAAAAAAAAAACATTCCACTTATTTTCGGAAAATGTTATTGAGGGCGACCAAATAAAAAAAACATTGGACAAATTTCTGGAAAAGTTATTGAGGGCGACAAAATAAAAAAAAATGACCTATGTTAAAAAAAGTTATTGAGGGCGACGAAAAAAACAAGCAAAAAAACATAACTGGATTTTTTTTTTTATTTCCTGAAATGAACTTGATTTTTTTCGGAATGTTCTACCCAAATTTTTTTTTTTCGAAAATCGGCAGAAATTTAATGCGCGCGCTGGGCAGAAAAAAAACACATGTTTTTTATTTGGT
The DNA here is from genome assembly GCA_964017125.1 of Flabesymbios commensalis. Classification (NCBI taxonomy): domain Eukaryota; kingdom Metazoa; phylum Annelida; class Polychaeta; order Terebellida; family Flabelligeridae; genus Flabesymbios; species Flabesymbios commensalis. The sequence continues at coordinate 7,116,357 of OZ024910.1, read as the reverse complement.
TATTGCGCGGCCTAAATCTAATGCGCGCGCTCATCTAAAAAAGAGAAAAAAAAACATAGTTGCCTTAGCAACCAATATATAACCTGTAGGGAAACTGCATATTATATACTGTAGATCGAATTTTTTATTTTGGGACTTTTCACGAAGTTCAGAATTTACGAATTTTTATTTTACTTCAGAAGCGCTATAATAATAATAATTTTCGGGGGATTCTTGAATTCGCAAATTTGTCCTCCTCGCGAAACTCGCCAAAATTAAAATCTCTCGAATGGAACCAGATCTACAGTATTGAAAATTCAGGTCATACAGCCATCGCGGCCAGCCCTGTCCCTGCAAACGAGGGGTGTTCAGCCTATGCTGGTTCAATGTTGTTCCAGCGTCGTAGACGTGTTTGCTGGGGTGCTGTGAAACTGGGTCAAATTCCTCTGCACCCTTATGGAGATTACTGTGGTCGGTATAGGCTCCGATGCCGAGTCTATTAAATCCACACGCAGACTTACTTAACATGGAGAACTCGGATCGATCGTGAATACGGCTGGCGAGGAAGTGAAAAGACTAAATCCCGTTTCTTGTACATCACAGCGGGGAGAACGGATGTGGTTGGCAGGAAACGTGTATGTCCTGTTGATACACGACCTCGAAACCTATGAGAAACGACGTAGTTCAGGCGAACACGTTATTCACTGGACATGTGCTTTATGTTTCCATATAGCACGAAAAATGAACAATGTTCGTATTTTTTCGGACGATATAGTCACACATATCATGACATAACTGTCATAGATTGCAATTCAAACTACAACTAGAGTGCGATATGTGTTTATACTGATATACATCTCATATCGAAAACCACTGCACAGCAAAATTTAAGAATGTACCTCTTTTAACATTTTCTCGGAATTTGTTATTAGCTCTTGCTGTTTTAATCTTTGATATGTACCCTGTGTTAGCAGATGGTATTTTTCATTTTTTAGTTTATTTGGGTTTTGCTGCTACGCGGTTGGATGTAACTTTTTTAGATTCTGGCGGATGGTGCACTTCGTATGATAATGCCTTCTTTACATAATTATGTCTTTTCGGGTAATACATATAGACAACAAGTCAAACCGAATTGAATACACATTACACTGTAATATGTGATAACAATAAGACAATTAAAAATCTCCTTCGAACGAAATCGTGTTTTGTCATCAGAAAAAATATACAAGAATGATAAATTACATGCCACATGCCACAACAACTAGAATGCGAATTGTTAAACAAATATGAATAATTTTCACCTACTTGAAGTTGTGGCTCGCGGAAGCGTAAATAATGTGAATGTAAATGTAAATGTTTTGTCTAAAATTAAATAAATATGAGTAATTGTCCCCCACTTGAAAGTGCTGCTCTCGGTAGCGAGACACAACTTCAATTAAATATTTAAAATGAATAAACTTAGCAGATACATGATAATCGTTAAACCATCGTGTTTACTGTGAATATCTGGGCAGACATCAGCAGTCGTTGGTGTGCCACCATGCGAACACGATATATAGAATCAATGTCGGTTTAATGTCAGCCCATCGTTTAAGACGCTGGCCTAACATTAAACCAACATTGGTTGAACATGTTGAATGTCTAGTGTTTTGCATCACGTGTTAAAGCGAAGTTAACACGAACATCCAATTAGTCAGTCAGAAACATAAAACTCGCCCAGTCGAGTTACAGTCGTCTGCTGCTAGAAACAAATTGCCAATGTCTGTTTTTTTATAGAGACAGCTGCCAAGGACGCACGCAATTAAATGTGTGTTTTGTCGCGGTTCTGAAAAATGTGTGTTATTTGCATTTAAGCTTAGGGCCACTACTGTCTTCTGCAGTCCGACCAGCACGAAGCGTTGTGCCAATGTTGTTTTAATGCTTGCCTAGCGTCGTGGACGGTGGGTCAGCAATAAAACAACATTGGCACACTGTTTGATGTCTTCTGTGGGCTGAAATTGTCACTTTTCTTTACCAGACAGCTGCTGAAGACGCGCGCAATTAAATGCGCCTTTTGTGACTGGTCTCAAAATATGCATTTGCTACTTGTGCTATGCTATTTAAAGTTACCGAGCATTCAATTAATACAGGGGCCCATCCCACAAAGAATCTTAAAATGAAGGTGATCGCAACTTTTCTAATGTAAATTAGGGAAAGTTAAGATGATCTCAATTTTAAGATTGTAGGATGGGCCCCAGATACCCGAAACTACACCTATACAGCATCTGCTTTCTACAGATTCTACAAACCAATGTTGTTTCAATGCTGAGCCAGGGTCTGAGACGGTGGATCCTACATTGAAACTGGATCACCGCAATGACTCGTATTTTCCAGCGAGATGCCATTGTCACGGTTCTTTGACAGGCAGCTGCTAATTAAAGGTGTGGTCAACTGGCAAAATTCGCCGGACAAAAATCCCCCAAAATAAAATAGTGCCAGTGGGTAGGCCAAGGCCCTATTCCATAATAATACTAAATATGCGTTTCATACCCAAAGCCTCATTAAGAGCAAGTTCTCAAATCGCAACAAGTTCATATATACTTGAGCGACATCTATGAGTTAATAATTCATAGCCCTTCGCCCTAGCCCCTACTTGGTCCTTGGCTTGCAAACAAACTGACTGTATTACTGCGGGGATGTGGAAACGGCCTGACCCCAAGCTTGTATTGACACCCAGTAGACACAAAACATTATTAGTTGATAAAATAATCATATTCTTGTATATTAACCCTTTCAGCGCGGGGACCGTCTTTATACGTCAGAATCTGACGTATAAAGACGGTCCCCGCACGGAAAGAAATAAAATATTTCTAATAGTCGTAGAACCATAACATAGGTATTCAAGTGAATCAGAAAGGGCTAACTAAGACATTAAAATCTATGATGAAAAAAATCCATTCATCTCCATGGTTTATACAAAATAATTCAGCGTTGTATTTGAATATAAACATTTAAAGCTTGAAGTTGCATCCAGCTTCAAAAGAACGAGAAATACTAATAAACAAGTCAGCAGGACTGGAGTTAAACAACCGTTTAAAAATGTGATTTATGTCCGATATTTCAAAATAAATTGTAAATTGTTATATTACGAACAAGAAGTAATTTTCACGCACCTGAAGTTGTGGGTCGCGTAGCAAACTCAGTATTGTGGGGAGCCTCCGTGACCAAGAGGTAGCGTGCTCAGCCTCGGGCTTCCAGGGTTTGAATTTCAAATCCTATGTCTGGAAGGCAGTGTCATCTCACTTATCTAACCAACCTCAGGAGGTTCTCCTGGCCCAGTTTAGCCTGTATGTGCACAACAGTGGCCTAAAGCCCGATTCATTTTATTTTCTGGGTCGCGTAGCGAGACACAACTTCAATTGGGTGAAAAATCAGATATCTGCTATGATACTTGCGGGTTGGGAGTATTTCCCTAATATCTGCTATGGTGCTTCAAGGGCTGAGGATATTTCCGGGTTGGTAATTAGGTTTATGTTCAGAGTGATGTGATGCATTGTGTATCAGCAGAAACCATGTCGTCACGCCATCCCATAATAAGAAGTGTAACAGGAAGGCCAAGCTATTTATACAGAAAATTACTCTAAATAATTGATGTCATGTCCATACACAATTTTAAATGTTTTATTCACTTTAGTAGCTAGCTGCAATATGGTCATGCCAGTCAGTCAGTCAGTCAGCCATTCAGCCAACCAGCCGGCCAGCCAGTTAGGCAGCCAATCAGCCAGTGATCCAGCCAGTGATCCAGCCAGCCAGCCAGCCAGCCAGCCAGCCAGCCATCTAGCCAACTAGCCAGTCAGCCAGCCAACCAGTTGGCTAGTCAGTCAGCCAGCCATCTAGCCAACCAGCCAGTCAGCCAACCAGACTGACCAGATGGCTCACTGTGTGCCTCTGGTGGCCAGGATGGACAAGCAATGCTCTGAGACTTGAATGAAGGCAAGCACTTGTACACTTTGGAAGTAACATCAACACCTTAACATTCAGTCCAAATCCATCTGGTCAGTCAGTCAGTCAGCCGACCAGACGAATAGTCAGCATGTCAGCCAACCAGCCAGCCAGCCAGCCAACCAGCCGGCCAGCCAGCCAGCCAGCCAGCCAGCCAGCCAGCCAGCCAGCCAGCCAGCCAACCCGTCAGGCATTTGGTCATCTAGCCATTCAGTCAGCCACCATCCAGTCAGCCATGTAGCCAGCCAGCCGACCATCCAGCTTAAGCCAGCTAGTCAATTATCGATCAAGCCTATTGGTCGATCAGTTATACAACTCCCCACCTGATCGATTTGTCTGCTGTCTGGTTCTGTCGGCCATAAAACCAGCTTGTCCAAAATACAGGAAAGTGGCCAGACAGGCATAAAACCAGTCGATCAGTCTACGACACTGACAGCACGGAGAAAAGGAGAGACAGACAGACACAAAGAAAAACAGAGTGCCAGAAATACGTTCAGTCAAGCGGCCAGAGAAGCATAAAACCAGTCAATCAGTCTACGACACTGGCAGTCAGAACACGCAGAAAAAGAGACATACAGACGGAAAGAAAGACAGAGTACCATAAATACCATCAGCCAGCCAACTGTAAAGTCATTTTGTATGTCAGTCAGCCACATCCATACAACCAACCATACATCCATCCGTCCGTCCGTCTATCAATCTATCCATCCACCTATCCATTCATACATTTGTAGTCGGGTATGTATGCTGACTGGAGTGACTACTACTCTGGCCAATGAGTCTACTCTTTGGCTCGATTGGTTATGCTCAGGCACCACGATGCCAGGGTCCATGGCTCGATCCCCGGGCTGGGCAGTCTCAACATTCAATCGTTTGTTCGGTGTAGCTAACCAACAGCAGTTCAATATGTCGAAGTAAAATGTCACCAGACCATCAGCAATAAAGACACTCCATTAGCCACTATATTAGTTTCTCACACTCTCTGTGGTTTTCGCTATATGAGACGTACATCGTATTAGCCCATATCGCACTCTAGCTGTAGTTTGAACTTCAATATATGACAGTTATATCGTGTGCGACTTGATCGTGTGGGAACATTTCGTGAAATGTGGGGGAATACAGCACTCGTTCAATGAGACAAGTGCTGTATTTTCCAATATCGCACTCAAATGAACATCGTTTGCATATCGTATTGGCCTAGTCAATAGGCAGACGACTGACATTCAATGAATCACTATATTATTAGTGTTGGCCTAGTCATTGGACAGACGACTGACATTGCATGAACCACTATATTAGTTGTATTGGCCTACCAATCAGTTGGTCACTGACATTCCATGACGCCATTATATTATTAGTGTTGGCCTAGGCAATTAGTCAGTCACGTACGTTGGGTGTCAAGGCATTCTCCACACAATGTCTCAGACACTCCCATCATTAATCTAATACACGACCCTCATACTCAACTGATACTTCAAGTTAAACAGATCTTTATCAGACACCTAAAAATAGGTTAAAACATAGAGGAAAAGATTCCTAAAAGCGTTATCATGGTTATTAGGCCTACATTACAGTCAATGTCATCAATAATCTTATAGACGTTCACTGGAATACATTTATTTGTACAACCATAAAGAGATGAAAATGACTAAATTTAGTGATATTACATGTGGTATATATGCCTAAATGCGACAGCGGTACTTGGGTTTACCAGATGAAATAAAAAAACATTTTGCTGACGTAACTATGTGGTTTTGCACTTTCACATATATCGATATATTATCACCTCGATATTAAAAGCCAGCCGCGATGGCACATTTGGTCGGGTTGTGGCGGTTTAAAACTTGGTTCGAATCCGGGCCGCGTCGGATATTTGTCATAGGGTTTGTGCATTTACAGTGCTCCAAACTGTTTAAAGGTATAGAGTGTGCAGTGCTGTTTATGGTACTGTGCACTATTAAGAATCCCCTCCACCCCCCCCCCCCATCCAATTTTTCATTTTTTTCCAACATTTTGGAAACAACACAAAAAACACCTAAAAAAATCAAAAAAGTTTTTCTTGGATTTTTTTATTTTTTTAACTTGACAAAACCCCTAAGTCATTCGATAAGAGTAGGACATAGTCCCGGCTTCGGGCTTCGTTCTGTCGCGATATTGCCATGATTGTTTATAAAGCTACTTAAACCAATATTCACATTCACAACCTTGACATTAAAGGTCCGTATCAACCCTTTTGTAGAGTGGCAGATACGACCCTATAACACTAAGATAATGATTTATCGTAACTCAAAACAACCTGGCAAAAAGAAAAAAACGCCGGTGAAACCGCCCACACTAACCCCCCTGACTGGACTATACCCGGGTATAGTCTGGACTATACCCTAGGTATAGTCTGGGAGCTCCCAGACTATACCCCAGGGTATATTCCAGATCATACCCGGGTATAGTCCAGAATATACCCGGGTATAGTTCAATGGAGGGTTTAATCTGGGCAGTTACACCGGCATTAAAATCGAGCGACGCTTAGCTTGGAGCATGTAGGCCTACAGTGATTTGTGAATGTGATCCCAAGGTCACATTGTCATCCACGTCAAGGTCAGGCGGATGTCAGCTCTTTACCCAGCATGCCTAGCGGGTCATGTGACCTGCTAATCTGACATTCTCAGGAGAATCCGCGGGCTTTCAGGGCGGAAACCTGCTGCATAGTCGTGTGATTTACCGGCTGAGGCACGTACATTGTGCTCCCTGCAGGCTGCAAGGCATTGTAAGCCCAACAATGCAACATGAGGCATGTAGTTCTAGTCTGTAGACTGTGTTGACATCGCGGGCTCCTATCTGTCGAACCTGCCGCTGTAATACATAGGATTGCACCCAATTTTGATATATTCTACCCCTTAATATAAATAACAACTGAATAACGGCGTTGATTAGCCGATCTCGTCATGTGACAGGCTGAACTCAGATCTCAGAACAGTTTATTCGACCTCTTGTAAAAGATAACATAAGGGCTATATGATAAAAAAATTGTATATATGATGAAAGCACAATATATATTATTTTACTAAGTGTATGTTATATAAAATATAAATAGTAATACGTAGGCCTACTACAGTTGAGACACTCTTCGATTGATCGGGGGTGGAATACTAGACTTGGTCCGGACATGGTGTCGACATCGCGGTATCCTGTTTGTATTAGTTTAGTGTTGATCATCCCCATAAAATTATAATCTATAGCTGTTTCAATGGCCTCAGACTTGCATCAAGCCACACATTTACTCTCCCCCCCCCCCCCCCCTCATCCTCGTGTATTTTTGGACCAGCATTGGGTCACTTCTCATTATATATTCAGATCTAAATTGTTTGATTGCTTTTGACATAGACACTGCTTTGTGGTTTATATAATGATTGGTTATTGTTCTCTCATTTATATTTGTGTTAATTTATATTGCGGGCGCTGCTTAATCTTTTAACCATTTAACCGCCGGTGCCGCATATATTCGAGTTTTCATTTTTTTATTAGCACATTAAGTACATTAAGTAATGTGACATCAACCAGCAAGATTTGAAAAGAATTGACCTTTATTTTGTCAAATCTGAATGATTTTCACTCACTTGAAGTTCTGGATCGCGTCAGCGAGACACAACTTCAAGTTGGTGAAAATTCCAGTTGAATAATTTGGCGGTTAAAGGGTTAAATGCATAGGGCCTATGTTACAAGTAAGTGCCAGATGTGCCATTGTGCCTTTTGGTAGCTTTAACCGATTAACTATAGTACAAACATCACTATTAGCAGTTAGACTTTTACTAGACTTTTATAAAATAAAGGTAAGCCCTATTTTTTTTATTTCAAAGTAACTAAAATTTCCATATTTGCCGAAAAGTGATGTTAAGAACACTATTTGCCTGCTAACTCTACATTCCTCGGGACCTTGTCGATGACAACTCACTTTATTGATAATATTACATAATTGAAACCAAGCAGTTGAGACGTGTTTCAAAAGGAAACTGCTTTAGTAAGAATCTATATTGGAAAGGTGGGTTTGTTAGATAGGTATATATATTTGTAATTTAAGGAAGAAATTAATTTATTGTATCGACCGGCTTTCATTTTAGTTGTTGTTTCTTTGTTTGTGAATGCCGCCTGATTTCGGTTGTTGTTTCTTTGTTTAGGAATGCCATACGCCCTGAAGGAGGCTGGGTTTGGACTAGGGATACTACTGGTGCTCATCATCACCGTGGTTACAGGTGAGGTCAAAGGTCATCAAAATAACCCCAGCAAACAATAAATTTGCACATTGTTGTTGTAATGTTGGGCCATCGTCGCAGACGGTGATGCAACATTTAATAAATATTGGACCAATGCATCGTAATTGCTGAGCAGCATTAAAAAATAATATGCATTAATTGTCATTTATTTGACTGAAACATCTTATTTTATTTACAATTACAAAGTTAATCGTTGAATCGCTAAATGTTACATAGCGTAATCTCATTTTTTTACGCATGAGTTGTGTCTCGCCGTCGCAATCCACAATTTCCGATGGGTAAAAATTTATAACATATCTTAAATTTATATCAAAAGGTATATCAATCTATCAACAATTACGTTAATTTCTCCTTCAAGTTATCTTGAAGGTAAAATTTCTGCTTAATAACTACTGTTAGAAATTTGTTTAAGTCATCTCGAACTTTTCAGATTACTGATAAGTCATTCTTTAGCAGTTATTACTAAATAAACGGGAAATTAAATGATCAAAACGAGCCATTAAACACTGTCTTGAATATTAGAGACTTATGTATTTGAATTTAGCTAAGTTGCTCTGTATAAGCTGATCTTCATTCTGCGGGAACGTAGCATTCTGCTTATGTGCGTTATTGATAGAAATGACAATTTGTTCAATTAAATGTCGGGAATCTGCTTTGATAAGCAAACCAAACGTATTGAAAAACTGTTTGACTTTTAACCTTGACCCGCGACCCAAAATTTCGAGTGGTGAAAATTACTCATATTTGTTAAACCCTTTAACCGCCGGTGCCGCATATATTCGGGTTTTCATTTTTTATAAGCACATTATGTACCAGCTTTTGAAAATGTTAAACATAAAATATGACATCAATCAGCAATATTTGAAAACAGTTGACCTCCATTTTGTCAAATCTGAATAATTTTCACTCACTAGAATTTGTGGATCGGGTCAGCGAGACACAACTTCTAGTGGGTGAAAATTCAGATTGAATAATATGGCGGTTAAAGGGTTACTTTGAGATCGAACATTTGCACGTATTTATGTTCTAACCCTTTTTTATTCCCAATCACCTGATAACTGTGATTTGACCTCCTAATAAAACATATTAAAAACTAATCTTACATGCTAAAACGTCAACACATTTTGTAGGTTGATGACAAAACTTTACCTGTGTGTGTAATGTTTCAGATTATTCCCTGGTGCTGCTGATTCACGGTGGAGAGCTGTCCAACACTAATACATACCAGGTCAGAATATACCTCCATTTCACATGCAACTCATACTTCGATTTCAGATAATATGCCTGATAAATTAATCTCTCATGCACTTTAAAACGTCTTACAGAATCAAAAGGCGACACATTAGAGGGACAATTCGAAGAAAAATATTAACCCCCATTGTGTTAATCACGTCTATTGTCGTTTTAATTGTTTAATATGAAACCAAACATTTACAAAAATCCTAATGTTTAAACACGAATTTCGTTCCCAATAACATTGATTTCATCAGGTGATAAAACAAATTTTAAACGTCGTGCTTAACACGAAATGGTTAAAACCTAGGATTGTCAGCACAATTGACGCTTTAACCCTTACAGCGCGGGGATAGACTTTAGACGTCAGAATCTGACGTCTGACATCTAAAGTCGACCCCCGTGCTGTAAGAGTAAACATATTTCTAATGACCGTAGATCAATGACATAGGTATTCAAATGAATCAGAAAGAGCTAACTAAGACATTTATGATGATTTCAAATTGAAAAATCCCTTTGGTTCCCATGGTTTATAGATAAATATTTCAGCGGTTTAAGGGATAAGGTCCACTGGCATATGTATCACCAAATATCATAATTCATCATAATAAGGTCATTCCCAGCTTTAAGTTGTGGATTTTATCAAAGCAGGATATTTTCAGTCACCTTGAGATGAGAATTGCACAGTTACTGAGAGTGGGAGTATATACCTTGGCGGAAAGGGTTAAAAGGTCAGGGGAAAGCCAATATTAGTATTGCATGGCCGGGCTCAGTGCGACAGTACAATGTCAGAAGTTTTTGTCCTTTGTGCAATGGTCAAGAAGCAGGTGATT
>OZ024910.1:6971063-7101063 GCA_964017125.1 Flabesymbios commensalis | reverse complement strand
GTTGGTTGGTTGGTTGGTTGGTTGGTTGGTTGGTTGGTTGATTGGTTGGTTGGTTGGTTGGTTGGTTGGTTGGTTGATTGGTTGGTTGGTTGGTTGGTTGGTTGGTTGGTTGGTTGGTTGGTTGGTTGGTTGGTTGGTTGGTTGGTTGGTTGGTTGGTTGGTTGGCTGGTTGGTTGGTTGGTTGGTTGGTTGGTTGGTTGGTTGAAATATTCATTTATCATTCATTAATTCAAACATTAATTTATTCATTCAAACAATAATTCATTTATTCATTCAAACATTCATTCAAACATTCATTCATTCCCGCTGACACATAATTTAATCAGAAATACATCTGAATTGGCATATCCTTACAATTGCGAAATTTTATTTTAGTTTTGGTAAACTACGAACAGCTAGAACTATATATGAAATGAATCGGGATTTAGGCCACTTGTGTGCACATACAGGCTGAATTGGCCTGGACAGCCTCCTGAGGATGGTGAGATGACATTGCCCTCCAGACAAATTCGAACCCTGGAGGTCTGAGGCCGATCACGCTACCTCTCGGTCGCGGGGGCTCCCCACAATACTGAGTTTTACGAGTGGATGGGGAAGAAACATATTTGTTTCTTTCAAACCGCCGTGACCGGGAAACTAACCCCGAACTCTGGCGTGAAAGGCAGAGGTGCTAACCACTACCCTAGGGCCCAGGGCGCCCTCAAACCTTGAACTAGCAGCTCCGTCGTTATGCTTCACTGAACCATAATATTTACAATATCTACGAATCATGGCCCACCTTCTTTAATTTGCAGACTGACTAAAATTAATAATAAATAACTCTCATATGACAATGTTTTAACAATATATTTCAATTTTTTTTGTCACCAATCCAAGTCATCTCCATCCATTTACCAGGCGAGAACTGTAGTGGATATAGATTTTTGTGTAATTCTTTAACCTTTAAAGCGCTGACATATTTGTATGTATTATTATAAAACCGAGTAGAGGGACCGAAGTGCTTATTCGATTTGAAGTTATCATAATGTCTTAGCCAGCTCTTTCCGCTTCTTTTGAATACATAGGCTATGTCATGGTCCACGGCCATTATAAAATATGTTACTCTTTTAATGCGGGAGTCGACCTTAACTCTTACAGCGCGGGGATCGACTTTAGTCGTCAGAGTCTGACGTCTATTGACGTCAGACTCTGACGACTAAAGTCGATCTAAAGTCGTCAGAGTCTGACGTCTATAGACGTCAGACTCTGACGACTAAAGTCGATCCTCGCGCTGTAAGAGTAAAAATATTATTAATCGTCGTAGACCCATAACATTCAAAAGCCCCATAAAATTCAAATGAATCTGAAAGAGCTAACTAATAAATTTATGTTGATTTCTAATTGAAAAAACCCTTCGGTTTGCATGGTTTGTACAAAAAAATCAGCGTTGTCAGGGTTAAAATCGATCCCCGCGCTGGAACAGGTAAATCGTTCTTTAATCACTCCATTGATTTTTTTTGATTTTTCCAGGACGTGATGAGAGCGGCGTTTGGCAGACCTGGTTTTATAGTCCTCACTATAATGCAGTTTCTCTATCCAATGATAGGTAAGTGTGTTATTAATTCTGGAAATGAGAAAGCAGAACATAATTTTGTTTTATCTGAATCTGTGAACGAGCATATTAAGCTATCTATCAGCAAACATCAAATGACACATCGCCATCTAAGCACTTATTTCAGTCTCTACTGTGTCTAGACAGTCCTTTGTGTCATATGTTTAAAGTAATCATCTATTTCATGTATTTTGCCAACCACTATCATTATCTACACAGCACTGTAGTGTCGTTTATCTGATTATTAACTGTTCTTCGTGTTCCAGCTATGATCAGCTACAACGTGATTATTGGGGACACTGTGACCAAGCTTGTCATCAGAGTCGGCGGAGGTAAGAGCCCCGGCAGACACAACATGTCGAATTAATGTTGGTTTAACGCTTTAAACAAGCATTGATTCAACGTCTTGTGCTGGGAAATATGCATTTATCTAACAATGGGTGAAGGGCTTGTTTGCTGGGAAATTCAACCTACAAGTAGAGGGATTGATGTGGAGATCTAAGAGTATAGTACTTTATTTTCTTTACTTTTCCGAAGATGACTTAGTATCAGCCTATTGCTACTGAGAAATAAAATTGTTAAAGGCAAGAGCAGTAATACTTCAGGAGCTAGACATTTTGTGTTGCTAAATACAATCTTCAAATGGCTTATAGTATTTATTTCACTGAATATTGTTTAGCCGTGGGGTGTAGGCAAATTTATCTATTATATTATCTATACGGACCCTTATTATATATCACAATAACATAGTGACAAAGTGATTTGGAAATAACCTTTCGTTTCACGAGTGTGTTGGCCTAATCGTGATACGTGGATTATTAATTGTAGAACTCCAATTTTTATTGATTTTAACCATTTGATATGAAATTTCAAATTTTTAATTGATGTGGAGGATAGCTTGAAACAATCCATGAAACTCCCTCCATTTCTAGTTTTAAAAATCATCAAGCCAATTTTTTGTTGTCAACAATATCACCATGACTTGCAAAGTTCCCTTATCCTCACAACACTGAAAAATATTTGTAAAATGTCTTTATGTCTTAGTTAGCTTTTTCGTCATAATCTGACGTCAGATTCTGACTTATAAAGGCAGTCCCCGCGCTAAAAAGGTTAAATGGTTAACCTTATTATGACGTGATTGTTACAGAGAGTGTGGTCCACAGTTCATCATTTGTGCGGTCACCCTCCTGGTCACTCTACCCCTGTCATTCAATGTTATCACCTTATTTTGACGTGATTCAATGTTACTACTTTATATAATGACGTGATTCAATGTGACTACCCTATTATGACGTGATTGTTTCAGAGAGTGTGGCCCACACAGTGCTGGCACAGCGTCAGTTCATCATCTGTGCAGTCACCCTCCTCGTCACTCTACCCCTGTCATTCTACAAAAACATAGCCAAGCTCAGCAAGGTGAGTGTGTTTTCCTTACTGCACCGTCCGAATTGTTAGTTCACATTTTTCTTTCATTTACAGTTGCAATTGCGGTCAAACCACAATTACTCCGTTATCGTACTCCCACAGGTGTTATCGACCACGAGACTTGTGCTGATAACTTCCTGTATCGACCAAAACTTGTGCTCCGGCTGCGAATTATCATCTTCCTCTGCAAGGCTGGCTATTCCTGAGGTCGTAGACCGACCTTGCTGAAACAGGGTTGAATCCGCCTATTGGAGTGGGGACTTTCAAAAAATATTTTTTCTGTTTGACCCAAGTTTGACCTCTGGCATGAGTGTTGTTTTAATGTGGGGCCACTGTCTACGACACCGGCCCTACATTAAACAACACATGTCTGCTGGCCGAGTAGCTCACCGGAAACGTCTCAGACACAGACCACCACATCTCACCGCAACGTGCATGAGGGTGGAATTAATGGTGAGCCAACGTCGCAGACAGCGGGCCAACATTAAAAAGATTTTTTTTGAAAAACTAATGAATATTCAATATCTAAATCTCCCTCCCTACCCCAATAGGTGGATGGTATGGCTAATTCAGCAAGGCTTGGCCTGACGGCCTCGCTGTGTCAAGACTTGCTGCCAGGAGGATGCGAATTATTTACGTTACACTGACGCATTGTAGTCTAAATATTTTAATTATCAGTTAAACATGTGGGTGGTCATACGATACGCATTGTAGTCTAATTTTTTTAATTATCAGGTGAACATGTGGGTGGTCCTACTTGTCGCCGATACAGGCACTCGCCTTCGGCTCGGCCTGTATCTGGCGACGCGTACCGATCTGAGCCTTTATCGACCAAAAAGCAGTGCCATATGGATATCTTATTACGCAATCGTTTTTTATTCGTTTTATCAGCCGTTTACATCACTGTTATTGGGAAGGAAATGGGTGTTTAATCATCAAGATCTTTGCAAATCTTTGCTCCCAAATTAAACAAATATAAGTAATTTTCACCCACTTGAAGTTGTGGGTCGCGGTAGCGAGACACAACTTCAAGTGGGTGAAAATTTAAATAAATTAACTTAGCAGGATATGGATTAATGTTTCTCGGTCATTTGAAGCCGGGATTGCTAGCTCATTCCGGCTCAAAATGAAAAGAAAATGGTTCTATTTATAAAAAAAGCATCTACCAAATATAATTATTTCAATAAACGATTACCTATTTCATACATTTCAATGACACTTATTTATTTATTTCAAATTTGCTTGAAAACGTATAAACATGGGGCATAACAGGTTCATTAAACCCACCGGGGATGTATCTCTTAAAATTAGTCTACATAAGCCCGAAAGTTCTCACAAATAATATAAGCTGTCCGTCACAGAAAGACAACTGTGTAATTTAGTCCTGATTGTGTAATACATGTTGCGGTTTATAATACATTTTGCGGTTTATAACATTATTATTTTCTGGCTTTGGTTACATATTTCACATTAATTTGTTTAATCCATTCTATCAGTTAACGATTTATTCACATGGTGGTTTTGGGTAATAGATAAGTCAGAAAATGTCAGTATTGTTCCTTTACCCGCCATGCGTGACTATAAATCTGTTTGTAATCTGTTTTATTAGCACGTTAAATCACATTGATTTTCGACAAAAGATGCCGTTTGCCCTTTTGTGTCAATACATTTATACTTCTATTAACCCTTTGAGTCCTCACGATGCATTAATGCATCATTTTACATCCCTGAAAACAGACATAATTTTCCTACAACTAAGGGTTTTTTAATGAGAATTCCCATGAAACTGGTTTAGCAATACATGGTAATTTTCTTTATTTTTTCCCCAATTCTAAGTCATCTTCATCCACTACAAGACGAGAATTGCGACAGCAATTCGCGGCTTGTAGTGGATGAAGATGACAATGGTAAATTCAGTAGCTGATACGACCCTAGATTATCAGTATTTAGTGTCGGTATTATTTATTCATCCTATCATAGCTCCTAACTATTTCAGCGGTTCTCTGTGTTTTACATTGGTTCTGTTTGATTCACCAGGTGTCTCTCGTATCTATTCTCTTCATCGTGTTCATCATTGGTGTGATGATAGCGAGGTCGTTCACAATGCCGGCGTAAGGCTACAGTCCATTATTGATAGTCACTAGCTGTAGTTAAGTGATCAGCCATTCTAGGGGAAATGGGATTATTTGCTTGATGTGCTACATATTCATAAGAGATTTGAAGTAATTTGAAACATAAATAAAGTTATATAAATTTCAATCAAGCAGAATAATTTTACTTTCTGTCAAGATGGTTGTGTCGTGTTTCTTTTTGTTTGAAAACTATTTTGTTAGATTCACTGTTCTTAATTATGTTTTATGTGTGATGTTATCATTGACGGTTATTGCAAGAGCCAGCATGATTTTTATAGTGACCCAAAAACATGAACATATTTCTCAAATCTGCATGTTTACGTATATCATAGTTTGCTAGATAGACTGCATGATATTTCTTGATATGGCATACATATTAGTAAAAACGTTTTTTTTATTATCGTTGAAATACCTAGTCAAAGTGCTAGTTTTTTACTTTATAGAGTTCGCCCCCAGGCCACTAGGGGTTGAATTTAGCCCTTACAATGCTGAGATATTTTCAAATAAACCATAGAGACCAGAACGTTTTTTTTTTATTTGGAATCCTTAGAAATGTTTTAATTAGCTCTTACTTCTTCATTTGAATACCTATGTTTTGCGTCTACGGTCATTATAGATATTTTACTCTTTCAGAGAGGGCATAGATTTTAGACATCAAAATCTGACGTCTATAGACGTCAAAGTCTGACGTTCAAAGTCGTCCCCGCACTGGAGACAGTTTCTTCTGATTGCCACCTCACCATCCTCACGAGGTTCTCTTGAACCAGTTTAGCCTGTATGTGCACAAACTTGACGTGAAGCTTCTTATTCACCCATGCATATTCATACCCCATTCCATGTCTAATGCACCATATGTGGTAGCTATTCTCTGTTATTACTATAATACCCATGTTGACCCTTTGGTAACCAGAGTGCCGTATGTGCCTTCCGCTAGAGTGACACATATGACCGTTTATAGATTTTCATAGTTCATAGATGACCGTAATTTACTAACGTCAGAAAAACTAATTTTTGAACTATATACTATATTTTCCAATGAAACTCTACAAACATTATTTCCCAGTGATGCGACGACTACGTCGCATCACTGGGAAATAATGTTGGTAAAATTTCATTGAGAATTTGAGAATTGACTGATTAATCAGCGAAACTCAGTCTACACTCTACACCGCAGTTAATTTTAATCATGCTATATGTTACTATTTATTTGTTAATTGATTATTATTTTGTAATTGATATTATAAGATGAAACTCTTTATCCACGCTAAAATTTCAACATTTCTTCCAGCACTTTGACATGTAAATTCCTTTCTCAAATTGCTGGAGAATGATCTTTTATTCTAATGAATTGTATCATTTTTTATGAAATTAACTATTTTGAAAATATGCTTTTTGTCGCATATACATGCCACTACTAGCTATATAATTAACCATTACACCATAATCATACAAATAAAGATGTGCAAATGTTTTTGGTTTCAAATAAAACAAATATTAGTAATTTTCACTCATTTGAATGTGTGGTTCGCGGTAGCGAGACACAAGTTCAAGTGTGTAATTTTTTTTCCATGTAGCGCTTTAATTTGTAATACTGTATGTTTATATGTTGATTGCATGTATGCATACCCTATCCTATGTCTAATGCAACATGTATGATTGTTATTTTCTGTTACTAAAATATGTCTATGTCAACTGCTAGCAGTAAGAGTGAAGTATACGTGCCACATTTCAGTGGCCAATACGATTCTCTAGCTGTTAGGGTTCGAGTTGTTCTATGCTACCACTCTATGTGTTGATTGCATGTGCTCTGTGTTGTGTTTAGACGTCTTTCATATCGTTGTGTATGGTGATACTAGTTATGATTACTGCCATAGCACGTGTATTCACAATGGATGTGTAAGTTATACCACCACCTTTCACGAGCTATGCACCATCAATCGTCGCCTTGGATATGAAAAGGTGTTTCTGCCACTTTGTAAAGTGGCAGGTACACCCTTTCATATCCAGTGAGACGTAATGTACATATAATTGTTATTATATGTACTATTAGCTGAATATTTAAGCACACATGTTTTACTACCACATTTCACAAGATTGTATGACTGATGTAGATATAATAATAATTATTATAATAATATTATTTTAAAGTGATAATCATGTGTATTTCAGACTTTTTATTTGTCCCCCGAGCAATAAATTTCGAAGCAGAATTGCTAATTGAAGTAGCTACATTGACATATGTTTTGATTCGAATTTCGAATATATAAGTAATTTTACCTTGGCCTTGAAATTATGGGTCGCGGTAGCGAAACACAACTTCAAGTTGGTAAAATAAGCTACATAACATAGCACTTTAAAGGTTATTATATGATTAATTTAGCAAACATATTTTTCTATAATTACCACCTCTCATGGTAATATGTTTATATTTTTACTGCTGGGGGGCCTGTCTCACTAAAATTTTAAAAATTAAAATTATTTTAACTTTAATTTCCATCAATCTTGACTTTTCATTTGAGCCCATTAAAGCTGGTAAAGTAGTGAATATCAGTCTTTTAAAATCTAGATTACGATAATACTTGTAATAATGTACATTTGCTCGGCAATGTGTTAAAATTAAATAATTTAATTTTTCACCCATTCCAAGTTGTGTCTTGCTACCGCAACCCACAGCTCCAAGTGGGTGAAAATTACTCATTTTTGTTTAATTTCGGACCAATTTTTTTCAAATCTCCTTGTTTAAACACTAATTTTATCCCCAATAACCGTGATTTGGCCAGCGAATAAAACAAATTAAAAATGGATATTGTCGTGTTTAATCCTTTAAACCTTTGAGCCCTCACGATGTATTAAAGCATCATTTTACATCCATGAAAACAGACTTAATTTTACTACAACCAAGTGTTTTAGAACGAAAATTTCCATGAAACTGGTTTACCAATAGATGACAATTTTCTTTAATTTTTTAACCACATCATGTCATCTTCATCCACTGCAAGTCGAGAATTGCGACAGCAATTCACGGCTTGTAGTGGACCAAGTTGATACTGGCAAATTCAGTCTTCAAAGGGTTTATGGTTAACACTTTGCTCCCCTCCCAGTCACACAATATTGTTATATTCAATGACTAATGCAGATGTAGGTATGAAATTACTTATATCTGCATAATTAACCAAACATATCTTTATAATTATGATTACCGATGTTAGAATTTATTCATTTTTAAAGTACTGTGCAATGTATTGTAAGACACACTTTATGACACACTTTACAATAATTATTTGTGTTACCTCAACTGTTTAACCACACCTAAATTCCTTTTATCTTGTCTTTTTAAAGTCATTATGTTTTGTTCCATGTGAATGTTAGTTGTGTTTTTCATTCACAGACCCCCAACACCAGATGCTTGGCAGTTTGCGAACACTGGTGTTACTCGATCTATTGGGATCATGGCATTCGGTAATTATCATAAATATAGTATAAATTTCAACATGAGTGCTGCATGCATTTTTTTTTACATATTTCAACCCCCCTCCTTTGCTTAAAGGGATGTATATAAAACATGTGTTAAATAATAAATACCTTAAGGACAAACCAGACTCTATTTATATGTGATGTGGCAATTACAACCTACCTTAAAATTCTCATTATCAATTACACATCAGGCAGATAGACTTTCAGGCGGCAAAATGTCGTATTCGGCAGAGACTGCTGATATTATACATGCTAGATTGAAAGAATTCAAAACTGACTTGCGTTTATAGACACATCAAGAAGAAGGAGATATATTTATTAACAAACAGTTATGTTTGATATACAAATATTTGTGCTAGTTTTCTGAAAAATCAAAAGGAGTTTTTTAATCCTATTTGCTCCTTCTCAAATTATGCGAAAAAAAATAGTATCTGAATATGGGGGACTCTCCAATTGGAGTGTCTGAATAGACAGTCCTTTACTACTTGCTTTATCCACACTGTTAAATCTAACAACAATTACTAATATCACAGTTATTATCTGATTTATTATTTCAGCATAATTGTTGATCTATGCTATTTAGTATTTTCAAAAAACATGTGTCATCACAACTCTATGCTACTTGTTTTAAATCATAAAAGTAGTAGGTAGCACTATCGAGGCGCTGCAGATGGAGTGTTTGTATAGTGCCCTTACTGCTTGTGATTTTTCGATAATTCAATGATTCATTATTTTCTTCATACATCTGTCACAACAACTGGTTCCTTGCATATGTTATTATTTAGAGCATATGCATTCATGTGTCATCACAACTCCATGCTAACTATTTATATTCCGTAAATATCCAAAGGTAGTAAGGGGGACACTTTCCGGCCACTCCATTAGAGTATCCGGGTATTTATTGTGCCCCACTTGTGCTATAAATATAATTTACTTATTCTTTCATTTCCAGCTTACATGTGTCATCACAACTCGTTCTTGATCTACGACTCACTGAAGGAGCCCTCTGAGAAGAGGTGGGGAGTCGTCACTCACATAAGTGTCACTTTCTCTATGGCATGTACCCTCATCCTCGCTATTACTGGATACGCTACATTCACAGGCTTCACACAAGGTACTTCTCTGATCCCTATCCAAATAAAAAAGGGGACAATCCCATTAACCCTTAAAACGCTTAAATAGTTTTGTATAAACCATAGAGACCAAATGGTTTTTTCCATTTGAAATAATCATACATGGCTTAGTTAGCTCTTGCGCCTAATTTGAATACCTATGTCATGGGCCTATGAACATTATAACATTTTTAATTCTTTCAATGCAGGCACGGATTTTAGATATCAGATTGTGGTAGTTTCATTAGCATTTTTAAACCCAGTGTTTAAAACTGGAATACAAGCGGTGACAATAAACTAAGTTCTGATTTAAATTCCACCAACCCAGTTAGTTTCAGTTAGTTACTGAGATCCACAAATTCAAGTTATGCAAAATTAAGTCGATTTAACTTTATTTGTAAAGAACTTAAATGTGTACATTTGGTGTCTGGAAAATCTAGTGATTAAAATATATTTTTTCCAAATTTAGAAATGTTGATATACTTGCTATATATATATATATATATAATTGTTTTGTTCACATATGTTTTGTTCGCAGGAGATATACTGGAGAACTACTGTCACCACGATGATCTGATCAATGCTTCTCGGTTCTTCTTTGCCTGCACCATCATGTTAACATTCCCTATAGAGTGTTTTGTCACAAGAGAGGTGAGTTAGGGGTATAAATCAAATGTGCCGTGGTTTACGCTATGAGATGTATGTCGGTATCAGTCAATGTTGCACTGGGTACAGACTATAGGCATACTATAACCGGGTACCCACAGACATGGAAAAATAGGGAAAAGGTGAATGTTTAAAGTTTCCCCTACAGGGAAGAATTTTATCTGGTGAGGTAACTTTTTTCATTGAAGAAAATGTCGTGACTGAGAATGCTATTTCAAAACCCCCAAATACTTGTTAACAATAATTATGCAGTTGACATTTTTACTAATTCTTACTTGCCCTTGTAGAGGCGCTTATTGATATCTAACACAGGAAAAATCGCAACATTGATCATATCATATTTCTAATGTTGCTCTTTAAATTTGATTCTGCCAAAATATGGACCAGCTCGGCCAACTGAGTCGCAAATACTTTAATGCATGTTCAAGGCATCATACCCGAAAGCAACTTGCTGTAGCTCGTTGTATTTTGTGTACAACAGCAAGTACATTCAATAACTGTTACAAGATTATGAAATTGCTAAAATACACCTTATGTCTCCTACAGACTGTATCATAACTATGGCTACTTATCATATGTTTACATTGCACCTTTGGTCTTTTACAGGTTGTAGAGAATGCAGTCTTTGCTTTCACTCAGCCACCTCCACTTTGGCGCCACATAGTGATGACTGTGATCATCGTCGTCATCTCAGTGATCGTATCCATGACAACAGATTGTCTGGGAATTGTTTTAGAGCTCAATGTAAGTCTCACAGAGGAATACTATTTTTTTTGTAAAGTCTAGATAGTCTAGATATGGGAAGGGATTAAGACAGAGCAGCATTTTCATTAAAAAAATCAAATTGTCCGTTTTTTTTATAAATCAGAACAGCCAATTCAGTCATCTGATCATGGGATGACTAAATGTGCTGCTAAATTAGTTAAAGTCATAATATATATATTTTCTCCAAAAATGTCATTATATATATATTTTAACTGACTTATATTTTTCACATACTTTTTTGATCAATCGAAATATGTTTCGTCATTTGAAGCTGAAAATTGCGTTAGAATGGCAAACATTAAATAAATGTGAAATACTAAGATACAATTCAGTATGAGGGCTAACATATGCCTATAGCACATTATATTGCGTCAAATTTAATCTATTTATATAGCATTATTATATTATTGCATGCTTCTTCTTTCAGGGTGTAGTTAACGCGGCGCCACTGGCCTTTATCTTCCCTGCTCTGTGTGTGATGAAGTTACAGAATGACCGCCTTCTCTGCTGGAAGAACGTGCCACGGCTGGCAGTGGCCACGTTCGGGGTGTTGGTCTCTGTGATCGGCTTCATCATGGCCATCATAGAAATAGCCAAAGGAGTGAATTGTTCCCATGGTGAAGAGATGCCATATTGTTTGAAAGAGGACGGCCCTAGCAACGTGACATCACGCCTGTTATCCACCATGACAACCCCCATTTTAGGTCCCCTCACCTCCCCACCCGCGTAACTCTCTCTCTGACATTCACCTGACCTTAGGACTCTAAGGTCAGGGTCTAATCAACAGACAGGTACAATACAGCAAATGGAAGGCGTTGAGCCAATGTTGGTTTAATGTTGGGCCAGCGCTGTAGCCCAGCATCAAAAAACATTAGGCCAATGTCTCTCGTGTGCTCGGATAGGCCTACAGCAGAAACAATACATTTTCACAATACTGGCTCAATATTGGGCCAACGCGTTACATGTTGGTTTAGTATTAAACCACCAGTGGGCCAATATTAGCTTGGAATATATTATTATTTTAATATAATACTCTGATGGGCCCAGGCATCATATTAAAGCTGAAATGAATTCCCTGCTATAGTTCACTTCAGCTTCAACACCGCAAATCACGACTAAAATCGTTTTTATTCTATTATATTACCAGGTTTATTCACAGTTGATGAGAATGAAATGTGTTTTTAAACATCAAAATTTGCAAATGTTTGGTTTCAAATAAACAAATATGAGTAATTTGCACCCACTTGAAGTTGTGGGACGCGGTAGCGAGACACAACTTCAAGTGAGTGGAAATTTAAATTATTTTATCTAACGCTTTAAGGGATAAGCTACTATTATGGTATGTATGTACAGGTCACACATTCCAGCAAGTAGGCGTCAGTTATAGAAGCGTATTATGTTATATAGTGCCGTGTGATAGACGTCATAATAACGTCTCGTGTTTGTTATGTAGTCATAGAAAACCAGTTCATGTTTAACTAGATGACATCATAGTAGGCTACTCGTTTTCGGATATGATACAAAATGGCGGTGATTTTTTGTGCCAATTGTTTGGTTATGTTAAATCTGCATATATACGCTGTTGAAGTGATATATTGATAGCAATAGCTTTTACTGTCAGGCTGTTTTCACATCTCATTTATTATTTATTTGTTCAGAGGTGGTGATCTCGGTTATATAGATGGCTATATAGATGGTGTCAATACTTGAAAATCAACTGCTACCTGATAATTTCAGTAAATGATAGAAGCCACACTTGGGATTCCATCACAAGACCAAAATCCTGCATAGAAAAGGCAACAAAAAATATATATCAGTAGGCATATACATGGGTAGCAATTTCCATTGACTTGAAGCTATCAATTATAGTAAACTCGTTATTATGAGAAAATATATTGATTCAATGTTGATTCGTTGTTGGTCCACAATCTGCGACGTTGGTCTAGCAGTAAATCAACATTGGCTGAATGCATATTTGGTTTGATGGGATAAATTGGTGGCTAAAATCCAAAACCATCTCATAGGCCTACTTGTACGACGTGGCATATTCATGTTCAAAAGAAAAGTTGTGTCTCGCTACCGCGAAACACAACTTAATGTGACGGAAAATTGATGTCATTTGTGAAATTTAGGTCGCAACATATATCAGTGTTTAGAACTTGGAGGCATCTTTTACTTTTCAATACTGGTTATGTAGGTGAAATGAAAGCACTGAATGGCTACCGGTACTGTAGGCGACATCAGTGCTCTATGGGATATTCAAAATGATGTGATCATTATTTTGTTTGACATTGATGTGTTCACATGTTATATTAACTCATGAATGATAGTAAATACTTATTATCTTTTATTAATACTCAATTACTGTGACAGTAGTGTAGGCCTACATAGACGGCATTTTAAATTTATCATTTTATTGTCGCAAGAATAATGTACATTATTTTATAGCAGAGGTTAGATTTAAAATAGTCATCTCTTAATCATTTGAACTGGTTTCAAATTATCCTTATTCAAATAGAGGAATTAAATTGTACGAATAGGACACCTCACAATTAAATATCCTTTTTAAAGTCGGGTTTTATCTTACCTTTTGGACTTTCCTTTAGGACGAGTTATTTGGTGATCAAATCTTGCGTGGTGAGTCGATTATTTTCAGATATTCACTGGTAAAATATTTGTAATGAGAAATCTCGCTAAGATATGCAAATAGTGTTCGTTTCAGTGCGATATGGGAGAATGAAGCACTCGTCCAATGAATAAGGTGTGAGGTTCAGACGAATACGTTAATCAGTGGATGAGTGCTGTATTTTCTCATATAGCATGAACAATGAACAACGTTTGTATTTCTCACACGATCAAGCCACAAATGTCGACACAACTGCCATACCGTGCAGTTCAAACTGCAGCAACAAAATGAAAATGAAATGAATCGGGCTTTAGGCCACCTTTGTGCACATATAGGCTAAACTGGGCCAGGAGAACCTCCTGAGGATGGTGAGATGATTGAGATGACACTGTCCTCCAGACACAGGATTTGAAATTCGAGCCCTGGCGGTCTGAGGCCGAGCACGCTACCTCTCGGTCACGGAGGCTCCCCACAATACTAACTTTCGCACGTGGATGGGGAAGAAACAATTTTGTTTCTTTCAAACCGCCGAGACCGGGAACCGAACCCCGGACTCTGGCGTGAAAGGCAGCGGTGCTAACCACTACCCTAGGGCCCCCGCCCAAACTGCAGCAACAGTGCGATACGGGCTGATACCGATACGTCTCGTATTGAGAACCATTTCACGGATTGTGAAACATTACATTATTGTTTGAGTCATGTACAGTATTTGATCTGAAAATGAAGATACACATTGTAAATACAGGTTCTAAAACTATTGCTGAATAAAGCTACTTATACATAGTCGTCGCGTCATATAGGTTAATTGTAGATGTGTTTATGATCAGTCACACGTAAATTTAAATATATTGATTGATTTCCGGTCGTAGAATTGTCTGTATTACGTTGTTTAAATTTCAGTTGTTTTATTTTTGTTCGTTAACTTGTAGACAATCAAATTAAATAATTAATAAGGTTGTCCTAAAACAAAATAGTATCAATGTTGCATATTAGCTGAGTCATTGGTGACGTAAATCCTAACAAAAGAAGTATTTCATGGATGAGATAATTTTTGTATCTGAATAAAATGTAGCACACTAGTGGGTAGAAATTATAAACCGATATTTCCTTTTGCAACTGAATAACGTTATGTTGTATATTATTTTAAAATTGGCAAATATAAAATAATTCTACTGTGTCCTGGTGCAGGGTATGGAGAAGGTATATACAATATATGTTTATAAAGACAATACTATTCACCTTGATAATTAACTATTGCTTTGCTGTCGCGAATCTAATTCGCTAAGTAAGAACAATACATATTTTAGCAATATATTAGGTCTAAGGTGTTATTATATTTAAAAATGAAAATTTCATAACTTTTCACAATTACTGTATAATGAGAGCAAGATTATGTATTATGATTTTTTAAAATCGAAGCCATTTAATATTGAATATTTACAAACAGAGATTATTTTTATAGTACATTAAGGATACTGCTGCACTAACTGAATTATATTCCGTTAAATTTAATGTAAATGTTTTAGGGAAGTACTAATATTAATCTTTGTTGATTTGTTTGATTAAATGTAACATTTAATGTAAATGTAAATTATGTAACACTATTTGATCAAATTTATTGGCATTTTATTTGGTTTTTAAATTGTATTACAATTTAGTATAGGCCTACTCAATTTATATGTAGCCTTTTATCTGGTTTGACATCAGATGATCAAGTAAATATATTTTACTTGTGTTGGTGGTTATATCATCGTTCCATTTGGAATTATCATTTGATTCCAAAAAAGTTTGCTGTATGCACAAAATAAGATCACGAGTTAAAGTTCACCTGCTGCATATATGAGTGATTGGAATATTTTGAACAAAAAATAATCAAATGGAAAATGGTGTAATTCTTATAGAATAGAGATGATCATGTGATATAATACACGTGGATGTTTTATAAAACCAGAACATGTTTTATTTATCTCGGTTCTTACATGCAAGAGAAGACATATCTAACAATAGTCGTTTTTAAGTAATTTTATTAGCCGATGAAATCACTGTTATTGAGAACGAAATTTGGGTTTAAACAAATTGAGTCATTTTAACCCATTTGAAGTTGTGGATTGACGTAGCGAGACACAATTTCAAGTGGGTGAAAATTCAAATTATTTATTTTAGCGTTTTAAGGGTTAATATATTTATATATATTTCACAGCTTATTGTATTATCTCTTTCTCACACATTTCGATAGTAAAATAATATGTGCTCATACAAAAAACACACGCAAGTCTGCTGTGGCTAAAGAAATATTGTTCTTAACGATCAATTGTTTGCTACCAGTGAATGTTAAATCATTATGGTCATTTATATGAAGCAATCAACTTTAATACTATATTAATCACACTGACATTAGACTTAGATACTTCATGATTTGTATATATTGTTTTAAGTTATTAAATCATTTTAAATATAATATTTTATTGTGAAGATCGCTTAAATATTGACGAAATCAATAGAATATCATACATTTGTCTTACACGCTCGCTGTGACTGGCCTACAATAGTTAAGAACAGTTTAAACCACCACATCAAACCTGCGACTAAAGGATCCAGCTTGATGTAGTGACTTGTGCTGAGATCAGCCGATGTCACTTTCCAACTAACACTAGCAAAATCTGTCACATCATGGAATTAGTTATTATCCGTTACTCCCTTGTTCGTTAAGCACAGGTAGAATAGTATACTGAGCTATACTGCAGCTATAACTCTGTGGTACTAAACATTCACTTCTACAAATGAACATTGTGTATACAATTATTTGTGATACTATATTATCATATGTCTATAAAACTCAATAATTATATCATTGAAATGAAAGGGTCTCATCTGCCAATTGACCATTTAATTTCAATGGCAAGTATATATGTAAATAGGGTATATATTATATTTACGTGGTGTTGATATTTATAATTCTAACAATGGTTACTTAATTGTTTCTAGGTTATTTATGTCTATTATGATACTGTTTACTATCTAGTCATTGTGGAAATAAAATATTCAATATTCTGTCAAATTATTATGTCTTGGATTGATTGTGTATGTTATTATTATACCAGTACAGGGTCAGTTGGTTTGGACCCACTAGTGATATCTTCAAATAATTAACAAATCTGATTTAATTGTGCAGCATCTGGGCATACACATTTATTGCAAACTCAACGTCTTACTGAAACTGATTATTTTTGTTGAACATTTCCAATTACCATTACTCATTAAAACATCATACAAACACATACAAATCGTTAACAGGTTAATGGTACATACAACTTGTTTAGTGGAATGCGTCCTTTCACCTCATGTTAACATATTCTTGTGTCGAAAACGTGCTTTGCCACCTGTCACTTGGAAGTAGTCGGGGGTCATAGGTCTAAAAAATATTTCAAAGGATTTTTAGCTAATTTATGCATGAAATATCAAAAACTTTGATATCCTAAAATGTTGGTAAATATGTTATCTGGTAGGATTTGCAGTTCTCAATATGGTATACTGTGAAATATGTGCCCTATTGTCTATTGATGACCCGAAATGTCTTAAATGTGTAGGCCTATACAATGTGTACTACTTCCGCCGTGTGGTAATACAGTACCAGTAAGTAATAACCACCGATTCTGACGATACTGGGCAGTAATAACCTACCGGGCAGTTTTTACTCCATGGTGGGGTATACAATACTGATCTGTCACCTGATTATTACATGGTATGCTTGTAACGCATGCGCTTGGGACAAATGAGGGCTTTGCGTCAGCTCTTCCTTATTTGCTTGTGAAGATATTGGTTGATGCTGATGGCATTCTTGGAGTTGCTCTACAGCTACATCAGCAGGCCCTACAATATAACACCCTGGTACTAGCAGTGACCCATAAGGAAATAGAAAGATGAAGGGACCACGTCAGTTGTGGGTAGGCCAGTTATAATAATATATCACTCGATATAGCGCCATACATCAGCCTTTTCGGCCGGTCGTAGGCGCTCGAAACAGTCAACAATAAGGCATCAGCAATAGGCTCGATTAAAAAGATAGGTCTTGACAGATTGTTTGAAAGTAGAAGTGGAGGTACTGTTTTTTATAGATATTGGCAGTTCATTCCATAGCCTGGGAGCAGCACAGGAGAATGTTTTGTCTCCGTGTTTCGTGTGTGTTGCTGGCACAGTCAACAGAGACGTATTGGTAGATCTTAGTGTTCTTGGTGAAGTATAAGGAGTCAGCATTTCAGAAATGTAGGCCGGCGCTTCGTTATGAAGAGCCCGGTATGTTGTCACATGGATCGTGTACTTTATTCTGGATCTGACTGGTAGCCAGTGTAAATCACTGAGATGAGGAGTGATATGTTCACTGCGTAAACACTTTAGAACTAGTGTCACAGCAGCATTCTGTGCTTTCTGCAATTTATTCAATAGGCCTTCGGAAATGATGGATGTAGATGGGTGTTGGCATGCCAGAGAGAAAGGTCACAATTTTGATGTCCGAGATCGAAACTACATGGATATCACATGAACTTTGTCTAAATACACAGGCTGTAACTCATTGCTGTTTATTATATTGTGTTACAGTGAAAATTACAGCGATATCTGGAACCCGCCGAGTGAGAGACGAAGGTATGTGTCCGGATCTATGCATGGGGTAGCAATTACAGAAGGATCGTGAAATCACAATGTGATGGGCGCATTTCCTCTTATTGAGTAAACTGAGCAGCAAAAGACGGTCATTCAAATGAAATAATACAACCGTGAACACTCAATGTAAATTCAAACTTAATTGTTTGGATGAAAGCATTTTAGATTTAAAATAAAACAAAATAAACAAATTAAATACAGAAAAAAGGGGAAGTTAACATTAAGATGAGTACAACAATGATAGTAGTTCGGGCTTAGATGCTAATATATATATAATAATCTGAAGATAAAACGTTAGTGGGATTATATATTGAGTTTATTAAATGAGGGGTTTAACAAAGCGACTGGGACAAGTAGCCTTATTTGTGTACTGAGCTCTAGTTTGGAAGGTTAACGGCTTTGATAGATTTGATCTTGTTTTTATATTCCATTTTATTCAGCCCAGCAAATGATTTGCCCTAGAAGTGATGTTCTGAATGTGGTTATTCCTATTTAGTTCTGATGCCATTGTAACTTCTCGATATTTTGTTCGTTTTACTATATTGGGCGTTGGTCCATGTATAATGTGTAGCTGTAAGCTGTTGGACACTTTTTTGGTTTCTGAGAGTATTTCTAGGGTAAAACTCAGAACCCTGGGTTACTCCAAATAAAAACATTAATTTTTTCAGAAAATTTGCCATGTAGTATTACTTTTTAGATGTGGTCTGATAGGAAAAAGCTGATACAGTATATAGTGTGGAACCTCTGATGTAATAATAGCCTAACTTCATGGAGAGTAGTTGATGGGACACCTTGTTTAACGCTTTGCTGAAATCGAATTAGTCAGCAAATAGTTGAACATCAGATAAAACCAAGGAAGGGAGATCGTTAATGTAGGATAGAGTAAAATCGGACAAATAGTGTGCCCTGTGGCACACCAGATCCTACAATACCTGTATCCGAAAATCTACTATCTACTACTACTTTTTGTGGCTGAGTTGTGAATTTTTTTAATTTGAATTTTGTCACGTAATTTTGAATCAGCTAGATTTTTGGTGTTTAATAATAATTGGCTCACGCATGAATGCTCAGCATGGACACCATGTTGCGCAGGTGTTATTTCTTTTCAATTTAAAGCAAACACATGTCATGGCGATAGTATAACGATCTCCTTTTTTTAAAAAACAAAGGCTACATTAGCCTCTACTCATTCACTGGTAATTTCCAAGTCAAAATCGATAGATGTTTGAAATTATATTTAAAAATGGTGATATCTCCTTGGCAACATTTAGAGGAGTAAATTTGTAAGCTCATTAGTTCTAGGTGTTTTATCGGCGATCAGTTCACTAAGTAATTTAGTTATGCCAGATTCTACAATTTTGATTTTATCCATGTCAGTTGTTGGTGGTCCTTCAAATTTAGGCATGTTATTTAGTGGTGTCCTGATCAGAAAAACTTAGTAAACCTGCTGCAGCCGACATTCCTGGTGAAATGTGGAAATGATGCGAAATATTTATCTGGGCTACTGGTGCTGCATGAACCAAACCGAGCCATGCATTCGTCACCAGGACATTTGGGCAATCGAGCTTTTGCAATCACTGCACCACGACTGTGAAACTCTCTTCCCACATCACTAAGGGATATTCAAGACCCCAACATTTTCAAGCACTCCTTAATATGACATATTTGTTTCAAGAAGCATATCATAGTCTAAATAGTGTGAACTCGTTTGTTTTCATCAGCGCCCATCCATTCAAACGTTGGTCAGCTCTGGTTTTGAACAAGAAATATCGAAGTACAGAAAACGTGAGGGCAGTCAAAAGTTGGCAAAATCATTGTCGTATGCTGTTTTGACCTTTATTGACCTATATAACTCAACAGTTGCTACTTGTTTTTTTCTTCATATATATATACAGTTCGATAAGAGGCTTACGGTAGCATAATATTTACTTTTCAACAACTGTTGATAAATATCTGGCAAGTTTTTTCACTCACATTCCATATTTCAAACTAGGGCATGATACTATCACCAATATGTGCCTTACGTTCTAGTTGAGGTTATTCTAGAGGCTTTATGTTATTATTCCCTATATTTCAACCTTGGTTAGTTTTATTATTCAACAAAGGACATAAAAATACGTATATTGTGATGACGAAACATTTGCTAGCTCATTGTGTCGTTTGGTTGTGACCTTTGTTGACCTCCATAACTTAAAAATTGTAATAATTTTTTTCTTTATATATATATTAAACATTGAAAACAATAGATTTTGGTGCCAGAATTTTTAAAATTGATTGCGTAATGACAAAGTTTTTACCAATTATGTACACACACTTCGTTTTTTCTTGTGATACAATACAGTACACCACCTACCTTAAAATGCCCATGAAAAAATTATTGATACCACAATTTGATTGTACACACTATCTAGGGTTGTTCTAGAAGGTTCGTGCTACCATCCTATCAACTCAAACCTTGGTTACTTTTGGTGTTGAGATAAATCCGCTTTTAAGCGTCTTTCAATATTCCGATCTTGGACTACATGGATAACATGAAATATGTGGCTTGTTATACAGTAAAACCTGTCCATACCGGGACCTCCATGCCTTGGGGACAAAGTTTCATTCCGGTTTTGACAGGTTCCGGTTAAGACAGGGTTTTTGCTTTTGGAGAGGAACAAACAACGATAACTTGTACAATTACATGAGGGTTAACTCAGGATGTGTCGTCGGTAGGACTACAAAATGATAGGTGGATGAATAAAAAATAAATTTATATAATAAAAGATACATTTTTTAAAGATGTTTTATTATATTAAAATAATAAGCATATAATATTCAATGCATATATTATTTTTTAAAACATTATTCAAATATAAAAAAACATAATATAGCTAGTATAGGGGAAACATAGTAAAACTAGTAGCGGCTATAGCTATTGTGTCCGTGATAATTTATCAATGTATTTACAATTTTAGCACTTAACTTAAAATAACAGAAAGTTTTTGTATTTTGTGTGTCACATATTTCACACACGTAGCGCATTTGTAATTTTATAATTTTTTTTATTTTTTAGCGCCTAATCTAAAATACCATAACATTTGTGTTATCGTCCTTCACACATTTCAAACACGGAGCATAAAAATTGAAAATCGTCTATCCATGTGGGGAATTGTCCTATCATCAGAGATGTTATTATAATATCTCTGCCATAGAGGTAGTAAGAACACTAGAGGAGACAGCGCCTCGATCCGGTGGCAAATGACGCCGCCATCTTGTGTGTGTTAGAAGAAAGATTTCGGTTCTAAATCGCATTTTTAATGAATAAGTTGCGGAAGATTGACTTTCACATATCAATTGTAACTAATTGTTCGCATGTAATAAAAAGGTATATCTTAATTATATATTTATATTGTTTTCTGTACTTAAATTCCATAAAGTAGATACATATTGAATTATTCCCCAATTATCGCTCATTCACATGCGGAAGGCGGGTGGCTGCCGATTGCACTGTTGACTGTCAGTGTAGCCTAGCCCTGCCCCTAGACATTGTAAATGCGGGCTCTTCCACGGCTAGGATCCCTCATCGCTGGGTTGATTCGGCTCTCAAGATGTCATAATTAACCGGGATCGCATGATTTTCGTCGATTTTTCCATCAGTTCTGAACCAATTTCCTTTGACATTTGTTCACCTTTGCAAGCCAATTGTCTTTGGAGATATGCAAAGTTTAGGCCATTTTCTAGTAAAATCCCAGCAGCGGTAAGAACTTGACAAAATTGGATTGAATATTTGAAAAGCTAGACTATTTGAATTGATATGTAATAACATTCCAGAGGTGGCCATCATTAAATTACTGGGAGGGGGGTGGGGATGCGGCTGAGATTTTTGAATTGGACAAAATATTTATTTCACTTTCTATCTGCAGAACTTATTTTTTTTCACACTCAGCCTCAAGCAAAATATTTCTTTTACTTTCTTAAAAGACATATTTTGACTAGGAAAACGCTGCTCGACCGATGTCATCTATCACTGTATCAGGGGCAACCGCAGCTTCCCGGTATAGGGGGGTCAAGAGGTAAAATTTACATGAATATGGGTGTTCTGGGGGCTCGCCCAGGGCTGTAAATCCCTGGAATTTTTTAAAAGCATCTGAAGGGGGCTAATGACCCCTCTGACCCTCCCCCTGTGCACGCCCCTTACTAGGCCCCTATCATTCTGTATGACTATGAGCGATATAAAACATGATTACGGAACTTCGTCATCGCCAACGTTAACTGAATGTCAGTCAACTCCACAAAGTTGAATTCCCAATTAGGCTTATTATTGATCTGGAAGATAAGAAGCCGGGCAAATTGAGTATTCACAAATTTAAAGCCATTTACCCCTTTTGTCGCCAAATTATTTAACTGGAATTTTCATCCACTTGGGAGTTGTGTCTCGCTGACAGACAGGATCCACAACTTCAAGTGGGTGAATAGTATTCTGATTTGACAACATGGAGGTCAAAGATTGTTAAATCTTGCTCATTGATGTCACGTTTTATCTATTTAATATATTTAATCAGGCGCGGATCCAGAGGGGGGATCCAGAGGGGATCCACCCATTTTTGTGCCAAATTCTTTAAAAAGTCCCCTAAATTGGCCTAAATATGCCTAAAAACTCGCTCCCGAGCCACCTGCGCCCACTTCTTTTTCAAATCCTGGATTCACTGTTAATTTATTTTATATGTTCAGAAAATGGTATTTTATGTACATGTACCAGTAAACAGGTGCAAATCGGAGGGATTTGGTAGCTGCGACGATTTTCCTGAGAAACAAATCAGTTAAAAAAATGGCCCGATATCCTAAAAAATTAATCAGTTCTGCAGATCATGCCCATAAATGCAATTAAAAGGTTAGAAGTCCTTTAGTCAAAAACTTTTCACATTGGCGTCCGGAAATGTCAATTTTGGCTGATTTTTGTATGTTTTTTGGCCACCAGAGGGTCAATAATGGGCCGATTTTTGTGAAAAACTAATCAGATCTGGCCCTGACCCCTATGAGTATTTTTCCCAGGTTGGAAGTAGATTGGTCAAAAACTTTACACATCAATTAGCATCCGGAAACCTCGATTTTGGTTGATTTTCTATGTTTTTTGGCCACCAGGGGGTCGATAATAAGCCGATTTTTGTGAAAAACTAATCAGGTCTGGCCCCAACCCCCATGAGTGTTAGTGCTAGGAGAGAAGTTGATTGGTCAAAAACTTTTCACATTAGCGTCCGGAAACCTCAATTTTGGCTGATTTTCTTATGTTTTTTGGCCACCAGGGGGCCGATAATCGGCCGATTTAGGTTAAAAACTAATTAGGTCTGGCCCCATCCACCATGAGTGTTAGTGCCAGGTTAGAAGTTGATTGGTCAAAAAATTTTTACATAAGCGTCAGGAAACCTTAATTTTGGCTGATTTTTGTATGTTTTTTGGCCACCAGAGGGACGATAATGGGCCGATTTTCGTGAAAAATTAATCAGATGTGGCTCTAACCCCCATGAGTGTTAGTGCCAGGTTAGAAGTTGATTGGTCAAAAACTTTTCACATTAGTGTCCGGAAACCTCAATTTTGGCTAATTTTCTTATGTTTTTTGGCCACCAGAGGGTCGATAATGGGCCGATTTTCGTAAAAACTGTTCAGGTCTGGTCTTAACCCCCATGAAGTTGATTGGTCAAAAACTTTTCACATTAGCGTCCGGAAACCTCAATTTTGACTGATTTTCTTACATGTTTTTTGCCCACCAGAGGGTTGATAATAGGCCGATCTTCGTAAAAAACTAATCAGGTCTGGCCCTAGCCCCCATGAGTGTTAGTGCCAGGTTATAAGTTTATTGGTCGAGAAACTTTGACTATATTGCCCGGAAACAAAGTGTTACAGACGACAGTGTTAGGTCGCAGCTAAAAATCTATATAATCAGGACCGGCTGTTAGAGGGTTAATGTTGGCGATCGAAGCGAGGCTCAACCTTTTTTCAAGGGCCCTTAAATATTTCACAGAAATTGGGTCTGAAAAGACATATTTATTTCAAATATAGGCTAGGGCCTACTCTGCCTCCCCAACCCTGATAATTGAATGGTGGCCCCTGATCATAAATGTGTTCATTTATATGTGACCCGCTCCAACAAAATCAGTCGGAAGTCGTGTTTTAACCATTGGAGCTGGGGCCTCCGAAAGACAAAATGGTCATAATCTGACCAATTTAAGATTTTGAGATAAAGTACGAGATTTAAATGTTAGCTTTCGGTTCCTGTTTTAAACACACTACAATTTGAATCTGGTGAAACAGACTATAGTTATTGGTCCAAACATGACAATGTAGGCCTATGTGTTATTTGATCCATTTCTGTCATATGAGATGGGGGTGATATACGGGTCGTTTTGGGGGGTATTATCCTCTAGCCCCTATATTACCCCTGTAAACTCTTGAAATGTGTTTGGTGTACCTCCGTGTTGGGGCCTAGTGAGTTTGGGGCCTATTTGGGTTGGCTTCGTCACCTTTAAAAGAAGTGGTTGTTATTGGTCCAAACATGACAATATATTTTGTCAATTTCTGTCATATCAGAAGGGGTATTATAATGGGCATTTGGGGGGGGGGGATTACCCTCTCAACCCCTACATTACCCCTGTAACCTCCTTAAGATGTGTTTAGTGTACCTCACGGTTGGGGCCTAAGTGGATTTCAACCATCATACTAGACATCCTAAATGAACACAATTAGAGCAATAACTAACTATTTTCACACTTACTGGCTGATATGACCTTGTTGTGACCTTGAGATGACCTTTACATGACCTTAGGGTAATACCCATATGAAGCCCCATCCCAGCCCATGTCACCATGATGTGTACTATATGGGTTGGGCTTCATCATGTTTAAAAGAAGTGCGTGTTGGTCCAAACATAACAATATGTCCCTATTTTGGTCCATTTCTGTCAATCAAATGGGGGTGACATAAGGGTCATTTGGAGGGATATTACCCTGTAACCCCTTTAACCCCTTGAGATGTGTTTGGTGTACACTCCGTGTTGGGACCTAAGTGGTTTTCAACCATAATAGACATCTCAAATAAACAGAATTGGAGAAAAAACAACAAAAACTAACAATTTCCCCTCTTTTTGGCTGATTTGACCTTGTTGTGACCTGGAGATCACCTTGACATGACCTTGGGTTTTTCCAATTTGAACTCATCAAATGTCTTATTTCAATATTTATATGTTATGGCAGGGATCGACACTAACACTGGCCCGTTGGTCCGAGGCCAGTAAAAATCACTAAGGGCCAGTAAATCAACTGAGATACTGGCCCTGTGGGTAAACGAAAAAAGTCAACTCCCCTTCATACAGTGGTCACTAAGGAATAGCATAATTTACATTATTATTTCAATATATATAAGTTTATAGGGGCCTATTGATAAAAAGCGGGCCTGAGGTATAATAAAATTTATAAAAAGATGAAATTTCAATTTTTTTTATTGATTTTCCATTATCGTGACTCGGCTAATGAATTTCAAGCTTGGTTAGCAGTAATTGATGTAAAAAGTAGTGATAGGTAGATATATAGAGATGTGCCTGATCATTCATGTTATACAACCAGTGACTCCTGCATCAACTTTTGAACTTGGTTTGGTCACACCTGTTTGACTTGTAGGTTCGAATCCTGCCTAGTAAAGTGGAGTTCTGATTGATATTCGTGAATGATATCTCTAACTACGAGGACTGGATGCAATTATATTTATTCAAAAAAACGCTCCAGATGACATATTCCAATAAACGCCCATCCACGGTTCAATTTGTTTTGAAAATTCGTGTAGCGATTTTCAGCTAAGCTCCAGATTACTCTGATTTTTCTTATGAGGTTGTCATTCAAGAAATTTGCCTAGTCAATTCTTACTGAAATTAATGAAATAGCTCTAGGTAGATGAATAAATTAACTTAATCACTGATTATTTGGATATAATAAAACTTGGTCAATAATGATCTTCTAATCTGAAATAGTAACCGGATTAAATTACTGGTATTGGGAGTAAAATGAGTGTTCAAACATCCAAGATTTGCAAATGTTTGCTCTCAAACTAAGCAAATCTGAGTAATTTTATCCACTTAAAGTTGTGAGCCGCTGTAGCAAGACACAACTTCCAAGTGGATAAAAAGTTTAATGATTTAAGGGTTTAACATGATATTGATATTTAAATATATAGGCATTTAACCACAATCAGCTAATTGGGTCAGAAAAAATGAGTTTTCAACAAATAAAACTAGCAACAATTGTAATATTAATACTTTTATTTATCAGATATCAATTGGTGTGTCGCAGAAGGTGGCCCAACATTAAACCAAGGTTTTGGTCATGACTCCAGTCCTACGTCGTGTTTGTGATAGGACCTTAAAATTTGTTGGGGATATTAGACCTTGAAAAGCTGTGCATTCCATCAGCTTTCATTTGTATGAACTATGTTATCTGTTTGGTTGACTGTCATCATGCTAAATGCAGCAGGGTTTTCACACTAACTGTGGTCCGAAACCCCCATAAATTATGTCGGACCACCAGAATATTCAATATTCGGTCCTCAAATTTGTTATACATGCATTTTACTAATAACCAGTTCTCGGACAAGTTTAATAATGGTTAAAAAAATCAAAATGGCTGATTAATTATTGCGATGTTTCACGTTTCATGTATTCTGCTCAAATT
Organism: Flabesymbios commensalis; assembly: GCA_964017125.1. Classification (NCBI taxonomy): domain Eukaryota; kingdom Metazoa; phylum Annelida; class Polychaeta; order Terebellida; family Flabelligeridae; genus Flabesymbios; species Flabesymbios commensalis. The sequence goes on along the minus strand of OZ024910.1, from coordinate 7,073,917 downwards.
TGTACTGCATATTGCTAATAACCTGTTCTCAAACAAGTTCAATAATGCCGGCAGGCTATTGTTGAGTGTGCTCTTGTTATAGTTAAAATTATTTTCAAATGATAATACATTTAAACGATGATTAGAGCTCGAGGCTGTTCCAACGGGCCTTGTTGATCATTTCAGTGATATTGATCAGGTTAAATAATGCAGAGGATACATTCTTTTTTCCCTCATAGCGAAAACACATCTCTAGTTAAAAAAAGGATTTTTATGAACCATATAATTTCTCCCTCTTATCAAACTATACAACAGATTGATGCCACGCAATAAAAATCAGTAAGAAAAAACAACTTTTTAGCCCACCTTTTAATTTTTAAGTTAAGTTCAGCATTAACATTTAGATCTATTTGTGGGCACAATAACCTCAATAAAAGTTTTTCATGTATCCTGTTAAAATTTGTTATACACGTTACTATGACCAGTTCTCGCCGACAAGTTCAATAATGGTTCGGAGAAAATTCAAAATGGCCAATCTACTGCGATTTTTCACATTTTATATCCATAATTTTATTTTGTGGGCATGATAATTTAAAAAGTTTTTTATATATCCTGCTCAAATTTGTTATGCATGCTACTATTAAATGACCAGTTCAGGCACAAGTTTATTATTGGCTGAAAAAAAATGAAATATGCGATTAATTTTTAGCTCCCGCCGTCACCGTAGGTGAGAGGGAGAGAGCTATGGATTCCGCCTCCGTTTTTTTTTGCCTCTTCTTTTGCCTATAACTTTGTAAGAAAATAAGCTAGGATAACAATTTTTGGTATGTGGGTTACTTCCAGGTGGATAATGGACAGGTTAATGATGTTACGGCGTTGGGCCGTCCGTAAACAATTCGTTTCCGGAGCATATCTCTGAAAGTACTTGTCCGATTGTCTTCAAATTTTACACACAACACCCCTAGGGGGTCTAGTTGTGCCTTTTGGGGTATTTGAACTTTGACCTACTTCTGGTTTAGAAGTATGACCTATTTAGACGTTTTGACACGCACTTCGTTTCCGGAGCAGATCTCGAAAAGTACTGGGTCGATGACAGTCATATTGCACATACATGTTCTCTAAGGTACCTAGTTGTGCCTTTTCAGGTTTTTGGACCTTGACCTTGAAGTTGACCCAGCACTTTGACCTAATTTATAACATCGGTAAATCGGACTGAAAGATTTTGCGGAATATCATGAAAACCGCTTAAGATAGCTACACCATTACTATAAAACAAATTGTGAGGTTTCAGGAGAGGATGCAAGGCGATAAAATAAAAAATGGCCGCCTATCAGCCATTATTCACCTCGACAGGCCTAATATTGCGGAATATCATGAAAACCGCTCAAGATAGCTACACCATTAATATCAAATAAATTGTAAGGTTTCAGGAGAGGATGCATCTTGAAAAATTTCAAGTTGATAAAATTCAAAATGGCCGCCTATCAGCCATTATTCACCTCGACAGGCCTGATATTGTGGAATATCTTGAAAACTGCTCAAGATATCTACACCATTACTATAAAACAAATTGTAAGGTTTCAGGAGAGGATGCATTTTGAAAAAATTCAACTCGTCCAAGTTCAAAATGGCCGCCAATCGGCCATTATTCACTTCCACATGGCTGTTATTTGGTAAACCGTGCTAGATGGCTAGACCATTACTATAAAACAATATGTGTGATTTCAGGAGAGGATGCATCTTGAAAAAATTCGACTCGATAAAATTCAAAATGGCCGCTTATCGGCCATTATTCACTTTCACATGGCCGATATTTGGTCAACCGTGCTAGATGGCTAGACCATTACTATAAAACGAAATGTGAGATTTCACATGAGGATGCATCTTGAAAAAAATTGACTTGATCAAATTCAAAATGGCCGCCTTTTCGGCCTTTATTCATTTTCACATGGCTGATATTTGGTAAACCGTGCTAGATGGCTAGACCATTACCTGATTACTATAAAACAAAGTGTGAGTTTTCGGGGGAGGACGCACCCTGAAAATTTTTAACTTACGAATTCAAAATGGCCGACAATCAGCATTATTTACCTCGATAAGCCTGATATCAGGAAAACCGTTCTAGATAGCTAGACCATTACTATAAAACAAAATGTGACGTTTCGGAAGAGGATGCCTTTTAAAAACTTTCGACTCGATCGAATTCAAAATGGCCGCCTATCGGCCACTATTTACTTTCACATTGCTGATATTTGGTAAACCGTGCTAGATAGCTGGATCATCACTATAAAACAAAATGTGAGATTACAAGAGAAGATGCATCTTGAAAAAAATTGACTCGATTAAATTCAAAATGGCCGCCTATCGGCCATTATTCACTTTCACATAGCCGTTATTTGGTAACGTACTAGATGGCTAGACCATTACTAGAAAACAAAATGTGAGATTTCAGGTGAGGATGCATCTTGAAAAATTTTGACTTGATCAAATTCAAAATGGCCTCCTTATAGGCCATTATTCACTTTTACATGGGCGATATTTGGTAAACCGTGCTAGATGGCTAGACCATTACTATAGAAAGAAATGTGAGATTTCAGCTGAGGATGCATCTTGGAAAATTTCGACTTGATCAAATTCAAAATGGCACCTTTAGGCCATTATTCACTTTCACATGGTCGATATTTGGTAAACCGTGCTAGATAGCTAGACGATTACTATAGAATGAAATGTGAGATTTCAGCTGAGGATGCATCTTGAAAAATTCTGACTCGCTCAAATTCAAAATGGCCCCCTATCGGCCATTATTTACTTTCACATGCCTATTATTTTGCAAACTGTGTTAGATGTTAGTCCATTACTGTGAAACAAAATTTGAGGTCTCGTGGGAGGATGCACCCTAAGTTTTTAACTAGTTTATATCGAATTCAAAATGACCGTAAATCAGCTATTAGTTACCTCGATTGGCTAGCTGATATCGGGTAAACCGCGCCAGATAGGTAGACCATTACTGGGATACTGATTAGGATCATTAATTTCAATGGAGGTCAATGCAATCTTTGACAGACTGTCTAGTTCTTATCTTACTCTTAGACTGGGCTTCTAAGACCTAGTTGTCTTGCGTCTTGATTTTTGACCTAGCCTAGGACTACATTAATAACCCTACACAAAATTGCTTAAATCAAATTCTAATTCGTAGCGAGAGCTCCTGGACTTATGTAGTCTTAATGTTATTTTTAGCATTTTCATGCTTTCACAACAATAACTAGACCTTGTTGGAGCAATAATTTTAAGTTTGATGCACAGGCGACAGGCTATTGTCAAGTGTGCTCTTGTTTAATTCTAATTGGTAAATTAAAATGACACATTTTCATTGTTATAGGCCTATAGGCATATATGTGTATATTGCTGTCAGCTGGCATTGAGTGTTATCCTCTAATTCCTCAGTCCATTATCAATAAATTCCAATGATATTATGAGAATCAACAGGAATATATATGGGTTTATAAAGGGGCCTCATAATTAGACATTTAGTAGGCCTACAACATGTCAAATGGTCTAGCTTTTGTAATAGACTATACAATATTTTTTTATGATGTGTCAAATGACTATAGAAAATACTGTTTGCAAAAGGTACTGGAAATCGCTTGAGAATTGATGCTTGAGTAATAAGCGAAAAGCTAACGTTCATTTTGGACAATCCTCCACTGTTGGACAGATTATATAGGCCTATTTGCCAATAGATCCTTAATGTCAATCACTCTGGGGCAATTGGGGCCTTTTTTGACATTTGAAACAGCCATATAAACTTCTTGAATTTTCATTCAATAGCCAGGGGCGTATCCAGGAATTTAAAAAGGAGGGGCATGGGGGTTGCGGCTCGCCCCCTATATTTTGTTGGCATATTTAGGCCAATTTATGGGACTTTTTCAAGAATTTGGTGCAAAAAGCGGTGGGCGTGCACCCCCCCCCCCCCACTTTGGATCTGCACCTGTCCGTCAAAAGACTGTTCAAGTAAGCTTTCATTCATGTTGGATGAGCTTTAGCTTATATACCGGTACTCAGTCACATTAAAAATGCTTAAAGCAACACAATCAGGATAAAGTCATAAAAAAAATAAGTATTTTTATTTCGGCTTTTTAATATGCATGACCATATGATGTGAACATGTCATGTCCATAGACTAGAATTCCTAAGTTTTTAAAAAATTTTGTGTCGTGCTTTTACCAGTGTAGCAAGATAAAAGACGAAATTCACGTATTTCTAATTATTTTGGACATGCATGTGCAACATAAAAATTTCAAAACTTACTCAATTAGTCTATGCTATGGACATGTTCACATCATATGGCCATATTAAAAAGCGAAAATAAAATATTGATTTTTTATGATTTTAGCCTGATTGTCTCCCTTTAACCATTTTAATCAGGATCGCACGATTTTTCCCGTCAATTATAAACCGTTTTCTTTTAAATTTTGCAAAGGCCATTTTCTATGCCATGTTCTGTTCAAATCCTAACACTAACAGCGGTAAAATTTGGCAAAAATCTATTGAATATTTAAAAAATTGGACCATTTGACATGTAATAAAATTCTATAATTAGTTTAATCGTGGGTTTATAGGGGGAACGTTATAATTTCAATTTACTATATCTCAAATGGTCTAAATTTTGAAATGAGCTATAGATTTTTAGGCTGTTGGGATTCTTTTAAAAAACAGATTTGCAAAATTTCATGAAAATCTGTTGAGAATAGACTACGAGTTATCAGCGAAAAATATTAATACGATCCTGGTCATTCAGTTTTAATGTGACTTTGGGTATATAGCTAAGTCACCTTCACGTTAAATTGTAGGACATTTTTTTTGCCGATTAGGCCTAGGGTTATTGGCTTTTGGTAGTTCTTACCCTGCAAACACTGTACGTAACCTACGTTTGTTAAGGTTCCGGTTTCGTCAGTCATGGATGAACGTAACGAGGACGTGCTAAGGACGTAATTCAGTTACATCCCCAGAACTTCCCAATAACGTAATTTGGGGTTCACAGAGTTATGTCCTAAGAACGAATGCTGTACATTGTGTTACTAGGTTATTAGGATATTACAACGTCAAATTGTTTGCAGGGTAATGTGTTGTCTCTGTCGCATAGTTAGTTTTTTATCCACATGAATGATTCCTCTGCACATCAAATTTTGCCCGGACCCCCCCCCCCCCCCATTACGGATGGAATTTTAAATGTTGTTTCCAATTGACTAAATGGGTACAAAATTTTGTGACAATCGCTTGAGAATTGACTGAGTAGTCTAGTCTAGCTATCGAAAAGTTCTCATTTTGGACCAACGCCACCGTCGGACAGACTGCAGTCATATTAAAACAGGATCGCATGATTTTTGTCGATTTCACCGTCAATTCTGAACCAATTTTCTTGAAATTTTGCAAAGGCCATTTTCTATTCAAATCCTAACAGCGGTGAAAATTTCGCAAAATTATATTGAATATTTTAAAAGTTAGACTATTTGACATGTATTGATGACGTAGGCCCTAATAGTATAATTCTAGAATGAGTTTAAATAGTTTTGTAGAGGGACGTCATAATTTTAATTTATTAGGCTTACGTACATGTCAAATGGTCTAACTTTTGAAATACAATATAATTTTACGAAATTTTCAGGGATATTAGGATGCTATTGAAATATGATTCATGAAAATCGGTTGATAATTGACCGATAAATCAGCGAAAAGCATGCGATCTTGGTTGATCAATTTTAATGTGACTTTGCCCTGGCCTTGGCTTTAGTTATAATTATACAAAGTGCATTAGCCTACTGACAATGACATGACTGAGCAGGCGTGCGAATCGTACTCGTAGGATCCGAAACAAATAACATCGTGGTGACTGGTGCACGGTGGTGTCACTGTACTGCCAGTGACAGTGCCAGTGGTGATTCCCGTCATCAGGTTCACCTCGTGACTCCTCCATTCATCAGTTAATCTGGCTAAAATAAACGTTATTTCTTTATGTCAGCTAATATTTGTGAAATAATATGTTTATAGATGTACCAAATAGTATTCTAACAGAACGATTTTGCTCAAATAATTGATTATTTGTCATAACAAGCCAGGTTTGTACGATATTTTTATACAGTTTTCACTGTTTCATGTATGTGTTTACTTCCGCCGATCACATGTCTTACCACACACAAGATGGCGGCGCTACCGGCCACCGGCTGACTCAGTCAGCCAATGACGTGCCCGCTCTAGTGTTCCTACTAACTCTATGATCTCTGCTATCATCATGTTTCCACCTGGTGAATGCATCAAGAAGATTAACAACGCCCAATCTGTCAACCAATCAGATTGGTCGACACAATCAGCTGTCAGTTTTCTATCATTTCCTGTTTGCAGCCGGTGCCCGAAAAATATTGACTTCCTCAAAACGTTTCGAAATATATTTATTCCATCAAAATGATTTTACTTGAGATAAATAATCGAATTATAGAAGACAGTTTGACTCAAAGATTTGAAAATGCGCTGGCGGGGTAAGTTGATGAATATGAACGACGGGCGGGGAGGCCGATATCACTTTCCGTTTTTGCAACTTCGCCGCTCAGCTCGCCGTCTGAATCTGATCATGAATCCATGAATGATTCATATTTACAGTGGAGACCACCTATGGCCTATGGAACTGACTGAAAGTGGTCCCATTTTGGAATCGGTCCGATTTGTGAAACCAGCCAATTATGAATGGAGAAATATCAGTCATTCTGATTTCTGTTTATAGATAGGGCCTATGCCTTGGTACGTGTTGATATCGAGGTCAATTATTAGGCTAATGTATTAAATATGACGTCATGATATAATAAAAAAACAACACACATTAAAAAAAAGTTTATTGAATGCATATAAAAATATATATGGAAAAAATATTATACATAATTATATTTATTTCTGTAAAAAGTCTGTAAACTGAAAGTCGATCACCCGTGAATAACCATATGACACCCAAGGTCCCTTATTACGACTGTCAATATTGTTTGATATGCTTTATTATAAAACACAGCGAAATTCGCTGGCTTATTTTTTAAATTGATTTCGAAGTGACATTTATTCATGTATCATATTTTGAAATTTGTTGGTTTCAAATTGTTTTAAATTTGTTTTGAAGTGACATTTATCTTGGGAGCTGTATTGACAAATATGATATTAATTAGCAGTGTTCAAATTAGATTTCACGCTTCTAATTTTATAAAAAACTCGGGAGTCGTACACTGAGTCATTAAGATCAACTTGGAGTAAAAAAATATTTCTTTTATTACGTTCCTAGTGTGATAGTATCGTTTGTTTAGGGTGATCAGTCCATGCAGCTGTGAACGGGAAATCGATCAGCCGTGAATAATCCTATGTAGCTGGATATAATCTATACTTCCTCACGTAAAAATACAGCAGATAATTATTCCGTTTAATATGCGTAAGTTAACTGATACAGAAAATCATGACGTAATTGTTTTGTCTTGCTTCACTATATGAATTTACAAAACAATTTGTAAGGCTTTTGAGATCGCAAAGGCGTAATCACGCTATACAGGTGATAATCCTTCTGTACGCTAGGGCATGTCATATATGACAAGTCAAGTTGATAAAAAGCAGCCTAGCGAATTATAATCTTCTCGAATTATTATCATGTTATAAATACGATAATCTGTTTGTTTGTATCGCTTGTATTAATTGTTTCCTAGTTCAGTATCTATTTATTTGCTAGGCCTATCAGTATTAGACACACATAGCCCTTACATATCCTGCGTAATTAAATGATTGTTGCACGCCGAATGTTTTTGTCAGCTGGTCGAAAATCAAAAGCGCCTTTGTTTAACCTTGTGGTTCCTATGGACCAGTAGCTCAATTATTGCTACAACAATTACAGTGGTGATATAACTTCCTATAATTTAACAAATAAGTAAATATAAGGAGTCAACATAAATTGTGTTGTTTTATTTTAGCAACATACACTTCCACACTAAGCTGTCATCGTAAGTTCGCGCTTTGTAAATTATTTTGAGCTGTATTAACAAAGAAAGACGGTCATAGGAGCTAAAACACTACACCGTTGATTAACCAACCAACCGAAGAGGCCGACTCAAGGAAGGGACATGACATGATAAGGCGACTGATTGCAATAGGCACTGATGACAATGTTTAAATGTTGCATTAACATTGTATAATTTATTTCACCAGTGCTAATCCTTTCCTTCATCCAATCCGAGCTCAGTGGATCCAGCCAGCGCTGGCCACTATTGTGGATCCAGCAGCTCCGGTCCTCATAGTGGATCCAGCCAACGCTGGTTATTGCTGTATTGAACCCGATCTGGTCCCTTTATTAGATTCAACCAGGGCTAGTGAACTGAGTAAATTATGCCAGTACTGGTCCCTTAGTGAATCCAACCTACAGCTGGTCCCATAAGTGAATCCAGCCGCAGCTGGTCCCTTAATTGATGCATATATATAATTGTGAAAGTGTGAATTATTTTTTTTGCTGGTCCGTTTTTCGAGTCCTTTTATGATTTGGGACTGAAAAAAGGTGGTCCGTGTCCCGAATCGCGGGTCGGTCCGCTTTCTGAATCTGATAATACATTATGTGAATGGGGAAATATTTGGGACTGAAAAAAGGAGGTCCGTATTCCGGGATGGTCCGCTTTGTGAGGCAGTCCGATACCGGGTCTCCACTGTAGTGAGAAGGATCTCGCCCTCCACTATGTTCCGGGTTAGAACGCAGCATGTATCTGAAACGTCAGATACTCACATCATCACAAATGGTTAAAATGGCTGAAATATTTTATGGGAGATGTTTTAAAAATGCTCTCACTTGATAAATAACTGATGGAATGTTTCAAAATCAGCTGAGTGGATGCATACGAGGTCACTAAAGTCTGTCCGACGGTGTGGGATTGTCCAAAATAAAAGTTAGCTTTTTTCCCCTTATTTACTCAATATTGCATTATAAATTACAAAAATGGTATTGGTGTATTAAAAATCCCATTTGGCATTTATTTTTATAAAAAAAACTGCCAATACTCACGCACTTAATTTAATAATCAGCCGTTTTAATCTTGCCTCTGTAACGCCATAAGCGCCGGTGGTTAACTACGCAATTTATCGCTCACCATTTGGACGAGCTCACTTCAGAATACCGGCGGAGGTATTCGGTGTAGTTGCAACTAGCCCCAATGGTCGGTTTTTTTTGTGGCTTATTTTCGTCCATATTTATAGCGCTGCCTATATCGGCCTCGGCGCTCATAAAGAACGTTATAGATGCCTATCTTGTACTGCAAGAGTCAAGCGCGCAAGAGTCATGTCTGCAAGTGCTTGGTGAAATAAACGCACCCCTCCAAAAAATTTAGAATGATCCGTTCAGGATCGTTGCCATAGTGACGCTTCCATGGTTCAAGGTATCACATTTAAAATAGCAGCCGTGACAGTTGAAAGCTGTCGGCCAAAAGCTAAAAAGGAGGATTAAAGCGGCAATATGTTGGATAACATTAATTTTATGGATAATTAAAATGCCAAATGGAACATAGAACAGGTGATTATCATTTTTGATAGGTTTCATGCGGTATTTTTGAACTGGATACCAAAAAGCTGACTTTCATTTTGGACCATTCTCCACCATCGAACAGACTTTAAGTTAGGTCAACCCAATTAAAATGTATTTCGAGGGCTTAAATCGATCGCATGTCGCCAGCGACACGCTATCTTATGGTTCAGATATGGAATGCTTGCTTGTGGAGGGTGGCGTTTGCTAACTAGATTCATATATGATATAGCCTAGGCTAGGGGCCTAGGCCTAACGTTAGTGATGACGCTAACTGATCCCGTTTTGCTCTCAACCCCGGGCTCCCGACCGTGTCAGCTGCATTTGAGTGCAACAGCACCAAGCGCCCTCAACTAAAGTTGCCGTGTCACTGACACTGTTGTTGTAGGTTGTTGGGATTTGTAACGTTGTTTGCACACTAGTTTTCCAGAGTAAGTCTGCCTCAGCCTAGGCTTAGATCTAAACTACAGACACACTCACACAGTCTGTTTCACCAGATCCTGGGAGTAGCCTTTTTAAATTTTGCTCGGTCGCTGTTTAAAATTTTTTAGCAACCTTTTTTCTAGTATTATTTTTCCGAAGTGGCTACTGCGTACTAAACCGGAGTGCAGAAAAAGTCCAGTTTTCCAGTCTGAGCGGTTCTATAAGCTGCTAAGCCGGAATAACAAAAACCGGAGCAGACTATGTTATTATCACAAGGTATATTCTAGAATTTATAAAGCCTGAATTTTATCACTGAATAAAATCACCGGAGTCCAGTCGGCTAGCCTCTGAGGCTAGCCGACCGGAGTTCCGAAAAAGCCGGTTTTCCAGTCTGAGCGGCTCTATAAGCTGCTGAATATTAAAAACCGGAGCAGACTATATTATTATCACAAGGTATATTCTAGCAGGGTTCCCCACGGAAAAAAAATCATCTGGTTGCTCTCTCAAAAATATTAACTTAGCTCGCGCGAGCAGCTTAACCCTTACACTGCTGCATAAATTTTGCAGCATGTGTGGTTGCCCACTAAGTGATATCTGGCACGTTTTTTCTTAAAAAAATGTTCATCTGATGAACAACTGATACTAAAAGCCAATAAATTACAAAATCAGTCACTGTCAGTTAGCCATAACAAAACTGCAAAAAATTTTTTTTTTTTTTTAGAATTCATCCTGTAGGGCAGCCGGCACTGTGGTGAACCCTGTTCTAGAATTTTTAAAGCCGGAATTTTCTCACTGAATAAAATCGGACAGCAAGAGATAATATTTGCTCGTTTGTTGGGTCGATTTAGCTAGCCGTCCAAACAGGCTGTCCGGGTCTTCCAACAATATAACGATCTACTTTTATTATAAGGCTTTAAGATCATCAGCTGTGAATGTTCACATGGTTGGTGTAATGTACTTTACACGTCGGGATTAAAGGTAAGTGTAACATGTAAAGTGTGTGGAAACACAACACCGATAGGGATGAAAAGGAAGTGCGACTTTTGCAGGTGTTAAGCAACGTGCCGTTATGGATTGCATTTACAATGTTTACATGGTTGGTGTAATGTTCGTTACACGTCTAGATTAAAGGCAAGTGTGAAGTGTGAAAAAACACAACAGCAGTTTGGATGAAAGGGGAGTGCGACTTTTACAGGCGTCATGTACATTACACATCTGATCAAAGGTGTGTGACATATGTCAGCTGAATGGATGAATGGGAAGCGCGACTGCTAGTTGTTTTTCAGCGGCGCCGTAATGGATTGCATTTAAATGGTGCATACTTCGTTTCCAGAGCAGATCTCGAAAAGTACTGGGCCGATGACAGTCATATTGCACATACATGTTCTCTAAGCTCCCTAGTTGTGCCTTTTCAGGTTTTTGAACCTTGACCTTGAAGTTGACCCAGCACTTTGACCTAATTTATAACATCGGTAAATCCGACTAAAATATTTTGCGGAATATCATGAAAACCGCTCAAGATAGCTACACCATTACTATAAAACAAATTGTGAGGTTTCAGGAGAGGATGCATCTTTAAAAATTTCAAGTTGATAAAATTAAAAATGGCCGCCTATCGGCCATTATTCACCTCGACAGGCCTTTTATTTGCGGAATATCATGAAAACCGCTCAAGATAGCTACACCATTACTATCAAACAAATTGTCAGGTTTCAGGAGAGGATGCATCTTGAAAAATTTCAAGTTGATAAAATTCAAAATGGCCGCCTATCGGCCATTATTCACCTCGACAGGCCTGATACTGCCGAATATCATGAAAACCGCTGAAGATATCTACACCATTACTATAAAACAAATTGTAAGGTTTCAGGGGAGGATGCATTTTGAAAAAATTCAACTCGACCAAGTTCAAAATGGCCGCCAATCAGCCATCATTCACTTTCACATGGCCGTTATTTGGTAAACCGTGCTAGATGGCTAGACCATTACTATAAAACAAAATGTGTGATTTCAGGAGAGGATGCATCTTGAAAAAATTCGACCTGATAAAATTCAAAATGGCCGCTTATCGGCCATTATTCACTTTCACATAAAAACGAAATGTGAGATTTCAGATGAAGATGCATCTTGAAAAAATTAGACTTGATTCAAGTTCAAAATGGCCGCCTTTTCGGCCATTATTCATTTTCACATGGCCGATATTTGGTAAACCGTGCTAGACGGCTAGACCATTACTATAAAACAAAGTGTGAGTTTTCAGGGGAAGATGCACCCTGAAAATTTTTAACTTACAAATTCAAAATGACAGACAATCAGCATTATTTACCTTGATAGGCCTGATATCAGGTAAACCGTGCTAGATAGCTAGACCATTACTATCAAACAAAATGTGACGTTTCGGGAGAGGATGCCTTTTAAAAACTTTCGACTCAATCAAATTCAAAATGGCCGCCTATCGGCCACTATTCACTTTCACATGGCCGTTATTTGGTAAACCGTGCTAGATGGCTAGATCATTACTATAAAACAAAATTTGGGATTTCAGGAGAGAATGCATCTTGAAAAATTTAGACTTGATCAAATTCAAAATGGCCGCCTATTGGCCATTATTCACTTTCACATTGCCGATATTTGGTAAACCGTGCTAGATGGCTAGACGATTACTATAGAATGAAATGTGAGATTTCAGCTGAGGATGCATCTTGGAAAATTCTGACTTGATCAAATTCAAAATGGCCCCCTAACACCCATTATCTACTTTCACATGCCCAATATTTTGCAAACTGTGTTAGATGCTAGTCCATTGCTATAAAACAAAATTTGATGTTTCAGGGGAGGATGCACCCTTAAATTTTTTAACTAGTTTATATCGAATTTAAAGTGACCGTAAATCAGCTATTAGTTACCTCGATTGGCCTGATATCGGGTAAACTGTGCCAGATAGATAGACCATTACTGGGATACTGATTAGGATCATTAATTTCAATGTAGGTTTGCAATCTTTGACAGACTGTCCAGTTCTTATCTTACTCTTAGACTAAGCTTCTTAGACCTAGTTGACTTGCGTGTTGATTTTTGACCTAGCCTAGGACTACATTAATAACCCTACACAAAATTGCTTAAATCAAATTCTAATTCGGAGCGGGAGCTCCTGGACTTATGTAGTCTTGTTTTTTCATCTTCCACTAGTTAGCATATCTGAAAATTTTGTAGAATTTTGTTGTGTATTTTGTAAGTTAGACCACCGAGTAAATTGAAAAAAAGTCTACTCCCAGGATCTGGTGAAACAGACTGTAGAAAAGGCTTATAGGCTAGTCGAGAAATTATTGACAGACGCACAGTGACTAGCTCCACTAGGTCCGCCGTGTGTCTGTCAATAAATCCCATACTGACCGATTTTGAATCAGTTTTTCTTAGTTAGCAGTTGCCACCCTCCACAACGTGTTACGGGTTAGCAAGCATTCTCTATCTGAACCGTATGATGGCGTGGCGCAGGCGGCACACCATCGATTTGACCCCTCTCAACGCCCTCGAAATACATTGAATTGGGTTTACCTAACTTAGTGGACATTTATGCATCCACTCGGCTGATTTTGAAACATTCCATCACCTAGATTTATCACATGAGAGAATTTTTAAAACCCCTCCCGAAAAATATTTCGGACATTTTAACCATTTGTGAAGTTGTGAGTATCAGACATTTCAGATACATGCTGCGTTTTAACCAGAAACATAGTGGAGGGTGAGATCCTTCTAGCTCTAGTTTTTCTGACCTGTTAGAAATCAGTAAAAACCTAGCAAGGCATTGTTTCAGGAGTATATGTTATCAATTTCAAAATACAAAAATTTATATCATTTAAGATTTCTGCTGAGGTATGAGAAGGTTTAATTAAATCTGCAAAAGGTTTTTAATTTTTGTGCTGCGCATATACCAGTTAGACTCAGGGTTTGACACAAACTTTTATGAGCAGTGGTCGATCTGGTGGTCCTACAATTTTTTTAGTGGTCCAAACAACAACTAACGTTACTTACACTTGGAAATCTTGAACCAAATTTTTTCACGCTCGCGATGTGTTTCCACATTGTTAATTTTGTAAAACCACAAAACGTTTGACAGGGATTTAGTTCAAGGATGATGATCGATCTCAATGTCAATAATTCATGACTCTCATGATTAAGAACACGTGTTTTGTTCCGTCAAAAGGATGAGAGAGGTTACAGTTTTTCTGGTATTATCAGATTATCTATCACCCGCGAGGATGCACTCTTAAATTTTTTAACTAGTTTATATCGAATTTAAAGTGACCGTAAATCAGCTATTAGTTACCTCGATTGGCCTGATATCGGGTAAACTGTGCCAGATAGGTAGACCATTACTGGGATACTGATTAGGATCATTAATTTCAATGGAGGTTTGCAATCTTTGACAGACTGTCCAGTTCTTATCTTACTCTTAGACTAAGCTTCTTAGACCTAGTTGACTTGCGTCTTGATTTTTGACCTAGCCTAGGACTACATTAATAATCCTACACAAAATTGCTTAAATCAAATTCTAATTCGGAGCGGGAGCTCCTGGACTTATGTAGTCTTGTTTTTTCATCTTCCACTAGTTAGCATATCTGAAAATTTTGTAGAATTTTGTTGTGTATTTTGTAAGTTAGACCACCGAGTAAATTGAAAAAAAGTCTACTCCCAGGATCTGGTGAAACAGACTGTAGAAAAGGCTTATAGGCTAGTCGAGAAATTATTGACAGACGCACAGTGACTAGCTCCACTAGGTCCGCCGTGCGTCTGTCAATAAATCCCATACTGACCGATTTTGAATCAGTTTTTCTTAGTTAGCAGTTGCCACCCTCCACAACGTGTTACGGGTTAGCAAGCATTCTCTATCTGAACCGTATGATGGCGTGGCGCAGGCGGCACACCATCGATTTGACCCCTCTCAACGCCCTCGAAATACATTGAATTGGAATTACCTAACTTAGTGGACATTTATGCATCCACTCGGCTGATTTTGAAACATTCCATCACCTAGATTTATCACATGAGAATTTTTAAAATGCCTCCCGAAAAATATTTCGGGAGTGAGTATCAGACATTTCAGATACATGCTGCGTTTTAACTAGAAACATAGTGGAGGGTGAGATCCTTCTAGCTCTAGTTTTTCTGACCTGTTAGAAATCAGTAAAAACCTAGCAAGGCATTGTTTCAGGAGTATATGTTATCAATTTCGAAATACAAAAATTTATATCATTTAAGATTTCTGCTGAGGTATGAGAAGGTTTAATTAAATCTGCAAAAGGTTTTTAATTTTTGTGCTGCGCATATACCAGTTAGACTGCAGGGTTTGACACAAACTTTTATGAGCAGTGGTCCACAGGACCACCAGCTCAGATGATCTGGTGGTCCTACAATTTTTTTAGTGGTCCAAACAACAACTAACGTTACTTACACTTGGAAATCTTGAACCAAATTTTTTCACGCTCGCGAATTGTTTCCACATTGTTAATTTTGTAAAACCACAAAACGTTTGACAGGAATTTAGTTCAAGGATGATGATCGATCTCAATGTCAATAATTCATGACTCTCATGATTAAGAACACGTGTTTTGTTCCGTCAAAAGGATGAGAGAGGTTACAGTTTTTCTGGTATTATCAGATTATCTATCACCCGCGAGTTGCGACGATTGTTTATATCTTCGAGGCATGTTACGTTTATGACTCGAGCTAGATATTATGGTGGTCCACAGGACCACTGAATATGAATGTTCTGGTGGTCCGACATAATTTCTGGTGGTCTCGGACCACCGGCAGTCGTGAACGCTACATATAGAGACAAAATAACCGTTTTTCTTATTTTTGACATGGCTGAAATCAGGTAAATGCGCAGCACAAAAATTAAAAACCTTTTGCAGTTCTAGTCTATAGACATGTTTACATCATATGGTCATATTAAGAAGCCAACATAAAATTATCGATTTTTTAATGATTTTAGCCTGAATATTGCCCTCAAATTAAAAAAATAATTTGGGAAAAAAAATCTAAAATCGCTATCTTAGAACGACCTATATAAATTTACATGTGATCGTTAAGCCCCTCTGTGATTGGTTGAATCAGGTATTTGGGTCAGGTTGAAAAAAAGGTCATGCTACAGAGATTTATTTTCATCCAATAACGTTGATTTAAAAATTAACCATAATTTTTAACAATTCATTTGTTTTGTCTAAAAATCACAAAATATTCAGCAAGCACAACTGATAGCTCGCAATGCTTTGTGATTTTTTTTCATTTTAATATAATCATTTTAAAGTTGATCAATGTGGATTTATACAACATGTACAAGCTGCTGTAGCGCCGTAGGCCTTGTTACTATTTATTAATTTATTGTGGGTTTCAAAAATGCGCTTTTTCGTGTAAAGTGGAGCGCAAAGGAGAACAAATCGACTAAACACAGCTAGATCTACCTCTGTTTGAAAAAATGACTTTCTGCAATGACTTAATTATTGAATGAATTATTTTTGTATAAACAATGGAAATCAAAGGGGTTTTTTCAATTTGAAATCATAACTGTCTTAGTTAGCTCTTATGGGTCTACAGCCATTATTAATATTTTTACTCTTACAGTGCGGGGATAGTCTTTAGTCGTCAAAATGACGTCAGATTCTGACGACTAAAGTCTATCCCCGCGCTGTAAGGGTTAAGATAATAAAACATGAACATGATGAATACCAAACTCCGGCGCCGTGGTCGTCATCTCTAATCAGACTAATGTTAACTGAATGCCAGTCAGCTAGATAGGCAGGTAATGTGGGTATTTTATGCCCCACAATGTTGGCCCATTACGCACTGTCATTTTAAGCTCATAATAACGGGGGGTAGAGCACTGGAGCGGGGGCGTGGAAGTTGAATTAATATATATTTAATAGGCGTCTCTTGCTTGCCAGTAATTTGAAATTTTTGTTAAAGGAAAAGTAATTTTATCATCATGTTGGTAATCCCTTATTAATATCACCTACAAGCGCATAGCATCAACTAATTTTTTATGGACAAAATGTTTTAAAAAATTTCTGTGTTTTCTGTTACAGGAACAAGCCTGACATGGTGGACATCACAGTAGCGGGTAGGTTCAACTTACCATTTGATGATTTCTAAAATTTTTGACCTGATGCCCATTCAGCAGGACTGCCCATTTACTCATGAATGTTACATGGCCCGTTTGTCTCAGGCTAGTTTGAATATGCTTAACTTACTAATTTTTTCCTACCCTCTAGAACCATATTTTTTGCTCACATTGCTGTCAAACACTTTAGGGGTTTATGGTTATTCAATTTGATAGACATAAAACGTCTTCAATTCTGTTTACATTTTATGCCAATGTAACAGTCTTTACCAATTCGCACAATATTTCAATGGACAGTAGGTCCTGTAATCTTAAAACTTTTAACAGATTAAGAAAAATTTCACTAGACAGTAGGTAGTAAACATGGTAAATGACAACTTCTTACCTTGTGATCACAAAAACTGTACCAAAAAAACTGAACTATAAAAATTACTGGATTGTAAGTCCAATGTAGTTGGCTATTTTCCCAGACCTTCCTGTGTTTTACCAGACATGTCTGGTCAGTCTGACCTTATCGGGAAAGACTGATGTAATGTATAAAATATTCTGTAGTGGATCAATAAATCAACCTAATAAATCAGTTTAATTTGGATCTGTTTTTCATAAATATGAATATTTTTCAGCATCCCTTTTAAGCTCTAAAATTTAATTCTTCCCCACTTTAAGTTGTGTCTCGTTACAAGGATGCACAGTGCTATCAATCCAAGTGACTCAAGATTACTTGAAATAAAACAGACATTCAATTATTTGTTGTGTCTTAAACTGCATTATTACTTTGGTTTTTCTACATTTTCTATATTGCTTTGGTTTTGTGCTGACAGATTTCGATGGATTACAATACCACAGGTCTGTCTAATCCTGTATTGGTTTGAATTTTTTTGTTTGCAGATTTTGATGGAGTACTGTACCACCTGTCTAATCCTGATGGAGATAAGAGCCTGCTGCGCGTGTCCATAGCGCTGAAATTCTACAAAGATTTACAGCAGCACGGGGCGGATAACCTGTTAAAGCGGGAGTATGGCGATTACATAACAACCCCTGAAGAGGGTAAATAATCACTGAACATTTGCCTAACTACTTAAGCCTTACAACGCTGAATTATTTTTGTTTAAACCATAGAGATAAAAAGTTTTTTTTCAATTTGAAATCATCATAAATATCTGATTTAGCTCTTTCCACTTCATTTGAATACCTATGTTGTTGGTGTACGGCCATTATAAATATTTGAATTGTTTCATTCTTCTACAGACGTCAGAGTCTGTCGTATAAAGATGTTCCCCAAACTGAAAGGGGTAAATCCCATTAACTAGATATATGTAAATGTAAGCTACCATGTACTAAAAATAAAACATTTTATAACATTGGTGAAGATTAAATAAATTAATACACCACATTTAAAATCCAAACTGAAATTGATTACATTTAGATTAGAAGATGACATCTATCATCTATATGATTTTACAAAATCATTAAAGATTTTCATGATCAATTTTTGTCTATATGATTTGATTTATTTACTGAAATATTTTTTTTTCCTTAGGTTTCAATGTGTCAGTCCTTTTCAGTTTGGACAACATTCCTAAGAACTATATGGAGTTAGTTAAGAAGGCAGGCCTTCTAAAACGTAACTGCTTCGCTTCTGTGTTTGAGAAATATTTTGAATACCAGGAGAAATATGAGAAAGTGAAGGGTGAAATTCCCCGAGCCCCAGAGAGAGCTGTGATCCATTACAGAGACGATGAAACCATGTAAGATAAAAACAACATCTCAATGATTGGTTTGAATAACTGTTTATAAATATGCCCAAAAGCATTAATAATCCTGTAAATTGTCTCCCACAAGTTTTCCACAATACACTATTCTGCTTACCTGCTTCTAAAATTGTCAATGCATAGTACAATTTTCCTGTTTTTAAAACCACCCAAAAGTTAAAACTGTTGTTAAAAGTTCTGATTTTTTACTAGAGGTGGGTTATACAATAAATCTGATGTCACTTTATCACCCAGGTCATTCAATTTGACAGCATCGATAAGTAACCCAGGTTACCACGGTAACCTGGTAGGACGTGATGGATCGCAACCTTGGTACATCAAGTAATTAAAGTAGCGATATAAGTTAACATTTTTTTTGTCATTTGAAGCTGGAAATTGCGTTAGCAATTCCAGCTTCAGCAGTACAAGTGTAAAATGGTTTGATAAAATTTCAATCATTTATCGACCATATTAGCTTGAGACATATGTCACATCTCCTTTGTGATTCATTAAAAGTAAAAGTTGATTCAATACTATAATTTCTCCATTTAGTGGTCGTAAATGAAATGCGACCACACTAAGCATTAAATAATACTAAGGGCTTTACAATTTTAACAAAAGAATTATTACTAAAACAATTTTGTACTGTATTTGGTAATTTTACTGAAAGCTAACCATGTAATTCCTATTTTTGTAGGTATGTTGATGCTAAGAGAGATCGTGTGACTGTCATCTTCAGCACTGTGTTCAAAGATGATGATGACGTCATTATAGGCAAGGTGTTCATGCAGGTAATAAACCCATGAATGAGATTGAAAAATACAGTAGTCCCTCCAGATGCGACCCCCTTCAGATGCGACTTCTCCTATTATGCGACTTTTTTTCATAGCACCGACGTGCTTTACACTGTTAAGCACCCCTTAAATGCGACTTCCCCTCTCCCACGACATGCGACCTTCAAATCATGGCACTACCTAGCGACCTCCCTCTAAAGATACGACTTTTTGAAATTAGCTGCTAAGCGGCACTGTCAGCCTGGCATGAGCTGCCCGTCTGAAGATACTGCTTGTGTGTACATACCGTCAAATACAGCACAGCAGATACGTATGTTAAGCCACTGTCGGACTAAGGCTGGTACAGCGTGGTATGAAGTGGGTATGATGTGTACTGGTAGCTTCAAATCACCGTACCAGATAGAAATATCCTTCTAAAGATACGACTTTTTGAAATAAGCTGCTCACAGACTGTGTCACGTCTGCAGGTGTCTGCCGGCCCTGCACTGACAAGATACGACTTTTTAATGTCTCTAGCCGACTAAATGTATAACTACTTTAGTATTTTTGAAACAGTGTTGAGACGCATATCTCATTATAGTGGCTGAAAAATGCTTTCCGGTGATATAACTATGTTTACTATATCTTAAATACGTTTTCTGTTATTGATTTAAAACCATGTTTAAATGGGGTTTTCAATGTATATATTTATTGATATGGGTGCAGTTAACATACAACACGCCCTTGGCATTACAAGGTGCATTACACCCCTGATTAGCAGCCGACGTCAACGGTGTCAGTGTGTCAGCGGGGCGTGATAAACATCCTACTTCAAATACCTAACTTTTCCAATTATGATCGTACGGACATGTCATAATTATCACCAGAAAGCTTATTTAATGCTGAAAATAATGATATAAATTAGATAATGATAGCTCCTAAACTCGCAGTTATTGATTTTGTAAATGAAGCAGGGTTTAGCAGTCTTATCATCACGGGGAATAAACGTAAGCTCAACGAGACGCCAAACCGATGCCGCCATTGACGACGATGGCCCAGCATTAAAACAACACTGCAACAACGTCTCGCGCCGTCCATATTCACAGTCACGTGCATTACAGTCTCTCAGAGTATACACGTGAAGATAATATCTGTGCTAGTGCGTGGTAGTCGGTATTGTCTTCAATTCTGGTCAACATAGAAGACGCCGACCTCGCCTGTTTGCCATTGACTATTTTAATGAGAATACAGTGTACATCCATAATATTTGTTTTTAAATTTTTATTTGGCAATCCAATGTATTATTGATCAATCCTAGTGTTTCGGGTTGAGTTAGAGTATGATGTGTGTGACGTATTAACAGATCAAGCCATAGCGTGCACAGTGTCAGCCTTCATCTATCACAGCTCTTTTTCACACCTGATGTCGGCACCTTGATTAAGTTGGCTCTACTAGGCTGTACAATTAGTTGTGTCAGGCCGGGGAGTTAAATATCACCCTACGTCAGTGCTTATATATAATAAACGAGCCTCAACTGCTCTGCCTACATGGCACGTTTACTGTTTATTAGCGGCACTGTACGGTACATTGTTTTAATGCTGGGCCAGAATGGAGTCAGTGTCACATGTTTTGTAGTGCAAAGCATAGGGCTATATCGAAATGTGGAGAAAAACACTGCCTCAATGCTTATGAATACACAAGCCACTTCCAGTACTTCTAAATTATGTGTACCGTTAGAACAGGCAATTAACACAGGCTGTCATTTGCGCTGATTGTGTCACAACGAGAATGGAGGTGTTTAGAGGGGCTGTCTTAAACATCAAATTCGGCGCATTTTACGTTTTTTCTAGAGTTTTTTTCACCCCTCTGAGATACGACTACCCCTCTGATGTGACTTTAGTTCTTTGGCAGTATGGAAGTCGTATCAGAGGGGGACTACTGTATTATATATATTTAGTTATTTTTTCCTTAATTCAGCTTGAAATGGATAAAAAATAACAATTCAACAGGACAACAAAGGGTTGAACTTGAAAAATGTGTTAAGTTGAGAAATTGACATTTTAAATCATTACCGCAACTCTTCAATTCAAGTGGGTGAAATTACTAACATATGATATCTATAATTTGAATCAAAACATATGCCAATCTATAAAAATTATTGCTCATCTCTGTCTCAAATTTTCTAGCTCGGATGACAAACTGGAAGACTAAAAAGGCTATATATGTTATTAGACTGAACTGATATGTGTATTAATACTGAAACAGGCACACACGAAAACATGCCAAGGGAAAATTATTGATTCTAAAGCGATTTTCTTTTTCAAGTTGTAACTTGCTAGACATCCTTTTTATTGATGTAAAAATATTTTGCTGACCAATTACAAATTTGATTAGTAAATGGGCAGAATTTCTTAGCATTTTGCTATGTGATACTGAACAAATTTCTCCCTGCATGCTGCCAGTCGAATGAGTTAATGTTGTGTATATTTACTTTTCAGGAGTTTAAAGAAGGTCGTCGGCGGTATCAGCAAGCTCCCCAGGTTCTGTTCAGCCATCGTGAGCCGCCACTGGAGCTTCAGAACACGGACGCTCGTACCGGAGATAACATAGGATACATCACATTTGGTAACTTACCTTTTTTCACACTGGTGTCGACAATAGTGTTATTTCTGTGGTTTTATTAACATATAGTGCTGAATTAGTTTTGTTTAGACTGTGGAGACTGAAGGGTATTTTTAATTTGAAATAATCATAAATGTTTTAGTTCGTTCTTCCTTGTTCATTTGAATAGCTATGTTATGGGTCTACGACCATTATAAATATTTTAATTCTTTCAATGCGGGGATTGGCTTTATACGGCAGGATTTGACAGACGTCAGATTTTGACCCATAAAAACGGTCCCTGAGCTGCATGTAGGCCTATATATATATACAGTTTCATGCAGGCTTTTAGATCAATAGAAATTTTGCTGAATTTGATATTATAATAATTTTTTGTAGATGCTTATTCTTAGTTAATCCAATATTTCAATATCGGATATATCTATTTTTCAAAAATATAAATATTTTGTGTCTCTATTGTAAACTTGATTTTCAGTACTCACAGTCATCGTCATTTTGTCCTGAAATTATTATGATATGAAAAACATTTCCCCAATATTGATTGTCCACTTGGCCAATCCCCTGCTAGCTATTGATTGTCAGACAGCATACAGAAAGCATTTGTATAACATTTATACAATGCTGGGCCATTGTCTAAAATGCTGGGCCGATGTTGTATAAATGTTATACAAATGTTTTGTGTTTGCTGGGTTGCATTGGATTTAAATCGTTAGTTTTTATATACATATATATCCTTACTTTTTAATAAATTATGTTTTTCTTTGTTATTCCCATACTGGTACACACTTTTATTTTATTGTCAAGTTATTCTAATATCAGATGTATTTGTGTTTTCCATTGTTATCCCCTCGCCACTCTTGCTCAGATGTCTGTTTTTCAACACCAATTATTTGAATGTTAATCTGTGTTTTTCAGTGCTGTTCCCTCGCCACACCTAAGATTCCCATGACAACACTATTTCTTTTAATGTTATTCTGTGTTTTACAGTGTTATTCCCTCGCCACACATGCTCAGATTCCCGAGATAACACCATCAACCTAATACACACGCTGAGGGATTATCTCCATTATCACATCAAGTGCTCAAAGGTTGGTTAATAACTCTTCCGATGCGGGGACTGACTTTGACTTCAGACATCAGAATACTGTATTTGCCGGCCTATAAGTCACACGAGAGTATAAGTAGCACTAGGATTAAGATTAGGCCCGAACCATAGACAAGTCACGCCGGCAGATGCGACACACCCGGCTCAGAGATATGTCTGACGATATTCGAGTGTCAGGTGTCAGTACATTGACGTTTATAGCAAGAGAAGAGGAGAGAAACAGTGCTATTAAATAGCCTGGTAGACCGATATTAACAGTTTATGATAAGTGTTTAATTTATTGTTCAATATACGTGAACATGAAATTTAGTAATTTATCTAAATTACGTCAATGTCATGCATGAAAAACAGATGCCATTCGTTTTTTTTTCTACCTCATTGGGGAGCTCTATTTCCATAACTGACTCACACTCACCAGATGGCGATGTAGATAAAAGGCATTGATTTAGGTTATAGTGAATACGAGCGCATGTGGCGCATATTTTTTGGCGATTACTCGGTCAATTCACAACTGATTTTCATGAAATTTATCAGGGGCTATTTTCGAGTTTCCTGTCAAACACCTTGACATTTTCATTAACAAATATTGTATAGTTCAAAAAATTAGACCATTTGGCATGTAATGCAATTCATGGCTTAAAACTGACTTTACTTAGCCAGTTTGATTGGTTTATAGAGGGATGTCGTAATTAGAAATTTATGCTACTACATGTTGAATGGTCTTACTTTTGAGCTATAGAATATTTTGTCATGAAAATTTCACGCTATTTGGTAGAGGCTCGAAATTAGTCATCGCAAAATTTCATGAAAAAATACAAGCTCCACAAGTTAATGTGACTTCCACTAGTCTATAGATGCGTTTATGCGGTTTAAGAAAAATGCTTGGTCTTATACGCCAGAAAGTACGGTATCACGTCTATGTGTTTAGATTCTGACTTCTGAGGTCAATCCCGCACCGAGAAATAAAAAAAATCATAACATAAGTATATCTCGGGGTTGTAGGAGTTACCCTTGTTCTGCTGCGACTGCATATACATTTTCAAGCATGCTTCAGTCAAAACAAAATATCACAGAAAAGGATAAAATATATTGTAGTAGATGTTCAGGTAATCACTTTACTCTATAATGGGAGATGTCCATTTCATCATAAACATAATTATTTTTCAAAAGACAAAATCTCTTCAGTGTGAGGCTGCCATAAATAGTGGTGAATTTATATCCCAAATTATATAATTGTTATGTTATCATGGTTACATATGGGCGAGCTAACTAGAATTGAAAGTGAGTTATTTTACTATTTCCAGTAGACCTATTTCATATTGGATTTCTCAAAAACATCACACAGCTGGCAAAGTGTATTATACTATTAATTTTATAGTGGCAAACTGACAATTCAATTAGTGATTTTGTATTAATTCCCTGTCGGATTATTTAGGCCGGACATATTTGATAATGTGGTTTACAGATTTTTTTGGAAAAGATTTGAGCAGGCGTCAGGAAAAAAAAAATTACTTTCTAATTACCAGGTCAATGTGAACAACTCACAGCACAAATTTTAAATATGTGACATAATTATTTTAAACAAGTCTACAATTTTTGATTTTAGGTCTCCCCACAATGTCCCTACTAAAAATGATAATTTCTATTTTCAGGCCTACATCCATTCCAGAATGCGAGCAAAGACTTCTGATTTCCTTAAAGTACTAAACAGAGCCAGACCAGAACCGAAAACGAGTGCGCCAAAGAAAACATTCTCGTAAGTTATTTTTGATTTTGCAGCCGTATTTTTAAAGTACGTGTACATTGGTAAAAAATATTTTTATGTTGAATTAGAATCATTTTGTCTACTGAACCCATGGTCCTTGTGCTAACAGTCCATAATATGAGCAACTTTCTGAGGTATCAATACAGAAGGGGCAGTCAACCACCGACTCACCAATATGAAACGTGTTCTTATTGTGGAACATTGTAAGGTTTTGTGACCCTCCCTTATGTGTGGTTAATTTTTCAATTTTAGTTTAGTAATTAGCAAGACTAAATGATATATGCGAATTTAAATAGCATTAGGTCATTGGTGTCAAATGTACGAATGTCTAGCAGCTTACCCTTTCATACCTGAATTTATTACTTAATCTACTGCAAGCACCAGATTGCTGTCGAAATTCTTGGATTTGTAGTGGATGAAAATAACTAAGTCGGTGAAAAATTAGAAATTTGCCATGATATTGTTAAAAGGGTTTCATGAAAATGTTTGTTCTAATACTCTTAGGTGCGCAGATTAAATCAGTTTTTAGGGATTCAACGAGATGCTTTCAAGCATCATGACTTTCAGAGAGTTCAGTTAAATTAGATATATTTTCCACTGAATTAACCCTTTCAGTAGGGGGCTTGATTTTCGACCTGATGTCAAATAGGTCATCCTGGAATTTTTTTTACAATGGTCCTAAACCTTTAAAATAGGTACCTGGTTTTCAAATGAAGTGAATAAAGCTACCTGGGCTATTTATGACATAAGTATATATCATATTATTGCAGCACTATAATGGTTAAATTCATTTATTTTATTTTTTGTTAACAGAGGGAGAACATTCAAGATGAACTGAGTGAACAGAACACAACTCAAGCACAATATGAAAGACTTTGTAATAAAACTCTGGCCGCAGTACAATCCATGCTGAACAAAACTGCTCCATTCAAAATGTATCTCATAGTAAACAGTCTGTGGTCACAGTCTGATTGAATGTGAGATGACATTGATTATAAATAATGTGAATATGTTTCCCGGTTGACTTGAATGGTGATTTATTGTGTACATTCTGTACAAATCAATTACAAAAAGCTGAGCAAATTAGGCTTCTGGACAAAGAGTTAAGATTATTTATTGAGCTATTGATAGCATTAGCCTGTAAAGTGCTACTTTATAAATTAAATTTTATTTTGAGTTTAGCTACCGCGACCCATAAGTTAACCCTTGTGCTGCCAAACCGTTCACGACTATATTTCACTCATTTGGAGCTGGAATTGCTAACGCAATTTACAGCCCCAAATGACGATAAATAATGATATTTATGAAGAAATTTACATCTTCAAAATTTTTGTTTTAAATTGACTAAGCATTTACCAAAGCCATTCAAGTTCAATTTATTTAATGCGACATTTGCTTGAAAACGCAAATATACGGTCCTGGCAGCATAACTGTTGAAGTGAGTAAAAATCTTGCATATACAATTCGAATCAAAACATAGTACAAACTTAGCAAAGTTTATACTCATTTCTCCTTCATATTTTCGTGTTTGAGGCACATGGAGTTTAGCTGAAAAAGGCTGTAGAAGTGACTAGCACTTGTGTGTTTATATTTTACTAAGAAATTGTGCCGTGGGAGCTCGTCTTGTTCCCAGCACACACGAGATGTTGACCCAATGTTGTTTTAATGCTGGGCCGACATCGAAGATGGCGGGCGAACATTAAAACAACATTGGGTCAACGTCTCGTGATTGCTGGATCGGACTCAGCACAGCAATTGAAAGTGTTTACTCACATGGTTTGTAAATCCTACGTACAATCATGCCCACACGATTTAAACTACATGTATTATCATCTGGGGAATTGTTTATGCTTCAGTTAAGGAATTCAGAGATATCTGACAAATGGCAGGCATCTAGGAAAACAATTGTGCTGTAAAATTTTGCCAATCTTTAGTTAATGTACAATAAGATCTTCAGTAAAATAATAAATAAGTAGACATCCATTGCATCATTTGTATTGGTACTGTACAAGTGATGCCACTAGCTGCTTGACTTTAGGTAATAATATAGGACATCTTTTTTATTAATATATTGTATAGACGCTATGCTGTTATTTCCGCAGTGAATGTGAAGTCTCAAATATTCATTGTTTATACTTGAAGATAGAAGTTCCTAAACTTTAGGTAATATTATAGGCTATCAGCTTTAGTCATATTTCATAGATATTTCTTACACAGCACAAACTGGACGTTGATTCAATGCCGGTTCAACAATAAATCGGCATAGGATCAATGTTTATTGTGCAAATAAATGTTGGTTGAATGTTGGCCAATTGTCTGCGACGCCGGCACAACATTAAGTCAACATATTAAATAAACAATGTCACACTTGTCCTGCTAAATTGTAGGTCATATGGATCCACTGCCATTACAAATATTTTAATTATTTCAGTGCGGAGACCGTCTTTATCTGTCAGCATCTGACTTCTACAAGAGTCAGATTCTGTCATATGAAGACGGTCCCCGCACTGAAAGGGTTAATGAAATTATTTAATTTTGGAGAATTCTGTTTTGCATGGAGAGATATATTTTTCGTGATTTGAAGTTGGGATTTGCGTCAGCAATTCTAGCTTTAAATGAATGAAAAATAGTACCAAGCAATTGAGCAGCACAAGGGGTAATTTAGAAGGCAGTCAATCATTAGGCCCAGCTCTGTACCCTACAATGACTGTTGTGGTGGACATTGTATAGTGAATGGGAAACCACTGGGTTATGTACATTCTTGCTGATCAAATAACTATCAGTGCTGTAATTATCGCTGTACATTTGATGAAGGATAATTTTAAAATATGAAATAAATATATAAAGCAAGATTTTGTGTAACGAGACTGTAAACTGATGCTGAGTAGTTGTGTCAAACTAAATGAGTACATAATTTGCCTCCATTGTCTCCATTGACAATGAGACTATAATAATCATATACACTTGCTTACATAAGTTATTGACATTTTGAGTTAAGATAATGAAACGTTTGCCCATTTGAAGTGTCTCAACTTTAATTGAGTGGAACTAATTTATTAGTATTTTTATTTTTTCGACATTGGTCTGTTTTGTCTAATAAATGTGCTGCAAACCCTTGAGGTGCTATAGCTTCATAGATGCAGCTTTAATATAAAAAAAGTACCTTTTTTTGTTAACGGTCGCATCACCACTATAATTTTTATTGACACATCACAAAAGGGTACACTTGTGTATTTAATAAAATGTGTATTTTTTATTCACCTTGGCTGGTAATTGCGGCAGCAATTCTCATCCAAGGTGAACAAAAAAAGAGACGAAATGGCTGTGTGTAAAGAGATCTATTGCCGAATCATGTATCATGATGATGTAAATCGTTTCTTCGTCAGTTGGATTAGCATTTGTTAAGTTTCCATGTGCGTTGTCTTGCAACATATTTCTACCTACATGGTCTATTATAATGATTGAATGATTATTTGAACAATATATTATACAAATAAACTTTGTTTCAGTTTTGTTTTTTACCCCTAAGCCAATTTGAATGACAGCTTTTGTTGTCCCTAGATTGTCTGTCCATCTGTTTTCTCCCTAAATCCTCCTTCAGCTGAGAGCCGTCTGTGCTCATCCGGCGCTTCCGAATGAAGCTTGTTATACAGTACAACGGTCATATAATCTTTGATTGATTTTGCATTTGACACTATATTGTAACTTTTCTCTTCAAAACGATAACAGCATAAAATAGACCACACGTGTATTTCACTAAACATCGGCACAATTTGGGCAAAAACGAAGTCACAGTTGCCATAAAAATGAACTTTTTCAACCATATTGATGTGTTCATACTCATGATACAGATACTGTAAATTTGTTGACAGGTTGAAATTGTGCTGCTCCGAGTGAAAATGTCCGCCAATCGTCCCTTCTCGGTTGAAGAACTGTAATTTTCTTCCAACACTTAACATTGTTGTAATTAATAAATGTCGAGGGTCCTGGGATAAAGTTATACTAGAATTATAGGATTATTTATGAAAAGTCGCCAAATGTAACGACTCCCCTAATCGGCTGATAAAAACAATAAAAGCGACTATCTCCGCCTTAGCGGTTTAAGGTCACCCGTATAAAATTTTAACATTTTTAAGAACAAGTTTGAAATAATTCTAATTCAGTGCATTAAGTTTAATGATATGCTTCTGCTGTGAATGATGATACATGGTTTGCGTAAGCACCCATTTAATAAGTGGTGTTTACAAATAATATACAAACTTTCCGATAATTTATAGTACACGAGCTTTTCAATGAACTTTCAGCAACTCCCTCCAGATTGGCAGGATGAGGCGTATTACTAAACATTACTAATAACTATTTGATGCAAATAAGTATATACACAATCATCTAGAAATTGCATTAGCAATTCGCTTTCCAGACATCTCGCATCATTGCCACTTCGCCCCCCTTTCACCAGAGGACGCTTCGCCGTCGCATTTGAATGAGACGTCTCGCATCATAGTCATTTCGCATCATAATCTTATGAATGAGACATCTCGCATCATAGTCATTTCGCATCATAGTCATCTCGCCCCCCCCCCCCCTCGCATTGTAGCAGTAATAACCTTCCCACAGCTACAGGCCAATGAACATAATAATTAGACTGATCTTTCGCCGTCGCATCATAGTCATTTCGCATCATAGTACTTCCCCGTCGCATTATGACATGTAAAGTTTCCGCACAGGTATATTAAAATTAGTAAGAGCAGAGATATTTTATACTGGTAATAGGCCTAATGTTGACAAAGGACTCTCGTGTGGCAATATAAACAATGAATTAACCAGAAGCACCAGATATAATTATATCGTTTATAGCTATGGGATAAGCCTAAGAAGGCAACTTTAATTAAAAAAACGTGAGAATGGTATTAATGCCGAGCCCCTATGTCTGTCTGTCTGCATGTCTGTCTGCTGGTCTGTGATAATTTGTTATTTACATCTCAGGATAATGCATAGTGACAAAGGCAAATGGTGTTTACATGCACTATAGTAATGTGAATTAAACAGGTAAAAATGTCTATAATGTGTATACATATCAAATCATATCACCCAGTTCATTATTACCTACGTACTCAGCCAACACGTACGAGATGCTTAACCAATGTAGGTTTAATGTTGGTCCAACGGCTGAGACGCTGGCCCAGCATTAAACCATCATTGGTTAAACGTCTCGTGTGTACTCGGGTGTACGCATGGCTCGCAATAAGATGTCAGACATGCTGAGTACAGCGAGGAACTTGAAACTGAAATCGTATTTATCCTTCAATAAACTCATCGTGGTAAATAATGACAATAAAAAGAACATCTACATGTACGATGAAGCAGCAGACGCTGTGAAAAAAGTGAAAGACTCATTTGATGACAACATACCTGCAACGACGGACAAGACCGCATAGGAAGTAGGCCATGGCCAAAGTGAAACCCTTAATAATGTGAACATAAACGAGATTTCGAAACCGTGTATCCATAACATTAACTGTGAATTTGATATAAATCAACCAAAGACCGAATGTAAGTACATTAAAATTATATCATGGAATGCTGATGGTTTAAAAAGACATTTATCAAAATCTCATTTGCTCACAATGCTACGGAATTATGATATAATTTGTATTCAAGAAACATGGGCAAATAACTATGAACAGTATATGGATTTATTTGATGGATATAATGCTTTTAGTACATACACAGCAAAACGAGCAAATCGAGGGCGAAATTCAGGCGGGATTATTGTATACATTAAAGAATGGTTATCTACTTTTATAGACTTTATGTTTAAATCAGAAATCGCTATTTTTCTTTTTCTGAAAGCAGAAAATGTGAGCCTTCCGAAACATATTATAATGGGCTTTACATATATCCCTCCTGAAAAGTCTACCTTTTATAATATGTATGATGAACCTAACGGTATTTTGATGTTAAGAGAAGAAATAGCAAAAGCACTGAGTTTAAAAGAAGGAAGCTCCCTGTGGTTGACAGGAGATTTTAATGCCAGAACTGGGAATTTGATTGATTACATTAAAGATGACAAAACACAGTTCTTTACAGGAAATAATATTTATGAACCAGATATTTTCTCATTGCCTAGATTTTCAAAAGACATTATTATAAACAAGTTCGGTAAAGATCTGATAAATATGTGTCATGAAACAGGAACACACTTTCTAAATGGAAGATTTCCTGGGGACAAAAGTGGAGAAAAAACATGTTGTACAGCTAATGGTACAAGTACAGTAGATTATATGTTAGCGACAACAGATTTATTTGATAATGTTATTGATTTTAAAGTCTCACACATCGATGATTCTTATCACTTTCCACTGATATGCCAATCTAAATTTCAACAGATAATTAAAGAAAAAAGTGACGAAATAAAATATGAATATGAGCAATCACCGACTTTTAAATGGAGCTGCGAAGCTTCTGAAAACTATCGAAAAAATGTATTACAGGGTGAAAATGAAGACGGTTATAACCCTATGTCATTATACACTGATCTTGTTACCTCAAACCATGAGCAGAACTGTGAACAGATTTTAAATAAAATAACAAATATGTTGCACACAGCAGGAAGTTTTCTATTAAAGAAAACCGGGTATCTAAAGAGAAATCTAGAATTAAAAACTCAACCACAATGGTGGGATAGTGAATGTGATCAATTAAAACTTTTAAAGTTTAAAAAATTAACACAATATAGACGCACAAATAACAACGAATCCTTAGAAGAGTATAAAGAAACTAGAAATGATTTTAGAAAACTGTGTAAAGAGAAAAAATTTTCATATGGTTTGGAAATGAGAAATAAATTACAAACCTCGAGTGAAAAACCAAAAGAGTTTTGGTCATTGATAAAAAGCTTAACACGGAAACCCAAAAAATCACCAGATATATCAGGTGAACAATGGTATGATTACTTTAATGAACTACTGAAGAGAAAAGTAGATGTTAAAGAAACTGAGATGCAATTTGTGTCAAATTTTATTGCTGAACATGATATATTTTGTAATGAATGTACTGAAAACAAACCTGACATTTTAAATTCTTCCTTTACTGAAGATGAAGTGAGATTATGCATTTCTAATTTACCTAATGGAAAAGCAGGTGGTATTGATGGTATTCTAAACGAAATGTTAAAATGTACAAATGACATCATTACCCCATTACTTACACTTCTTTTTAATAAAATACTGCTAACAGGAGAATACCCAAATATATGGTGCAAGGCTATTATCTGTCCGATTTTCAAAAGCGGTAACCCGCATCAGCCAAGTAATTACAGAGGTATATCATTACTGTGTACACTTAGTAAAGTCTTTACAAAAATAATAAATAGCAGATTAGTTAAATGGGCAGACGAAAATGAAAAACGACAAGAAGAACAAGCAGGTTATCGCAAAGGTTATAGTACTATAGATCAAATTTTCAATTTACAAAGTATAGTTCAGAAATATTTGTGTAAAAAGAAAGGTCGGTGTTACGTAATTTTCGTCGACTTTTCAAAAGCATTCGACACTATACCGCATTGTCTGTTATGGTTTAAACTAATAAATAATGGCATACATGGTGATACACTGCGCTTTTTACGAAACATGTATATGCATCTACAATCTTGCGTGTGTACAGGCGAAGGCCTAACAAAATGTTTTACTTGTAAAATTGGAGTGAGACAAGGATGCATGTTAAGCCCCTTTCTTTTTATACTGTACCTGAACGAATTAATTGATATGCTCAAGGCTAATGGTTGCCAAGGAATTTACTTAGATGAACGAACGCAAAATGTCATGATTTTATTGTATGCCGATGATATGGCAATGTGCTCTGATACAGTTGGGAGAATACAGAAAATGATTGATGTCTTGGGTCAATTCTGTGAAAAATGGGCAATGATTGTTAATTTAACAAAGACAAAAATAGTGGTTTTTAGACGAGGAGGATGTTTGAAACAAAATGAAAAATGGTACTACAATGGAGGAAAGATAGAAGTGGTCTCTAGTTATAAATACCTTGGAATATTTTTTACCAGTACATTAAAATGGTCGCAAGCTAAACGAAGCCTTGCAGCACAAGCTCGGAAAGCTATATTCCTTATAAAACAAGCTCAATATCAATGTGGATTTTTACCTTTTTCAACAGCTATGAATCTGTTTGATAAAATGATTACCCCTATTTTGCTCTATGGATCTGAAATCTGGGGATATGAATATAGCCATGTTATTGAACAGGTACAATTGGAATATTGTAAGAAAATTTTGGGTGTGAGGGGCAACACAATAAATTGTGCTGCTCTGGGTGAGTGTGGTCGACGACCTCTTGCTGTACATTATATGAGTAAATGTGTGAAATATTGGTTAAAACTTATACAAATGCCTGTGAATCGTTACCCGCATGTATGCTACAATATGTTGAGGTCATATGATGACAGTGGGAAGATCTCATGGGCAACACATGTTAAAATGTTATTGTACAAATACGGCTTTGGACATGTTTGGTTATCGCAAGGTGTTGGTGATGAAATAATGTTTTTAAAAAATTTCAAACAGAGACTCTCAGACTGTTTTGCTCAGGACTGGCACCACGATATAACTGCTAGTCATAAACTCAACTATTATGCTAATTTCAAATATACATTAGAACCAGAACGTTATCTTCATATCTTACAAGTACGGAAGCATTTAATAGCGTTCGCTAAATTAAGATGCGCCAGCCATAATTTAGCTATAGAAAAAGGCAGACATGATAATATCCCAAAAGAAGAGCGTTTATGCACTTTCTGTGATGTCAATGTACTGGAAGATGAATTTCACGCAGTAATGATTTGTGATGTTATTTAAATCCACCATCTATCCACAATTTTAATAAACTGATGTCTACACAAGATGATAATACTATTTTTCAACTTTCTATTTTTATATACAAATTATTTGAATTGAGAAAGAATTGAATGTGTGTGTTATTATATTTGCAATGTAGGCCAGTGGCCCTTATGCATGAATAAACTATTTGACTTGACTTGACTTGACGTCTCGTGTCTGCTGTGTATTACCTGGTGAGGCGTGCACAAACACTGAAATAACACCACTGACATCGATCCATTTTAAACCCTATAGTCTGTGCAACAGAATAAAGTAACTGGAATTGCTGGATGAGCATTGTTTGTTTGCAACTATTACCTATATAACTCACAAAAAATCGTCATTGCTGACTTATTGATCAGTCCTAAGTCATCGCTAAGTTATTGCTGAAAGATGTTATAATCACTAACTGTAAACATTCGCTTAAACGGTAGCCTACAGTTGATCCTCAAAGGTGTGCACAATTACTACGAAAACACCACTGCCACTGGTCGACAACGGCTACTTTAGGCGCTATGTCAACAGAGTACCAATATAATAATATTAACATGATCGATATTATCCACAATAATATTCTGCCAAATAATAGTGTAACATTTATTGCTGAGGGTAGCTAGGCCTACTTGAGCGTCTGCGACCATTAGGCCCCTATAGCCTCTTAACCCGCTAAGCGTTTTTAATCCATTTTATTAGCAGATCATATCGCTGTTATTGGAAATGAAACGAGCGTTTCAACATCAACATTAGCAAATATTAGGTCACAAATTAAACAAATGTTTGTAATTTTCCCCGACTTGAAGCTATGGGTCGCGGCAGCGAGACACAGCTTCAAGTGGGTGATACTTAATCTTCTAACATAATTATAGCGCTTATAATGTGTGAAAATCATCACACGAAATAATATACCTAACAATCAAAGGTAATAGTTTCAATACTTATCATAATATAAATATAAGTTTAAGGACTCACGGATCCACAAAGAAATGCGCATGAGAAATGATTATTGAGTTAGCTGGACTAGGACACGATTCAGGGTTGTTGAGCATCATTTTTCTCACTCGCAATTTCAAGTGGGTAAGGGATTAAAGTACATATCTTAGCGCCTTATGAGTTACGATGTAATTAATATAACATATCATCACATGGAAATCATCTGTAATCCATCACTTTTAAATATGTTATATTAATGTATAGGCAATATAATTAACACCCGAAAAGATCATTTTGCAGAGCCTACTCGAAGGAGATTGCGCTATTATATACGATTTGCTGACACCTCTTGTGCTCTGAAGGTTGGAAGCCATTTAGAATGTCAGTCTTAATTTTAAAGAACCCAACACCTGAGGTGGCGACGCACTCCAGTGGCCAATCATCTTGTCGAATACCTCCTTATGGCTTCTTCACACGGTTTTCTGGTACTTATAAAAACCTGGGAAATTGAAATTCAGACATTCCAGTTTTTGATCAGGAATTGTCGCATCTCCGAAGAACTGAATAGTTGAATACATGATAAACAATGCATTAAGTTATATGTTATATGTTAACTTAATGCTATTGCTAGCTAGGAGTTGTTTTTGTAATACATGTAATATGGCCTATCGCATAGTTTATACAAAATAAAGCACCACACGTGATGTGTTTAATAATGCGTTTCTGTTTTCATATGTTGTAGCTTTACAGACTGCTTACACTGAGCGCAAGGGTTTGTACAGTTTTATCAGGAAAGTCCTGGCATTGCC
Organism: Flabesymbios commensalis; assembly: GCA_964017125.1. NCBI lineage: Eukaryota > Metazoa > Annelida > Polychaeta > Terebellida > Flabelligeridae > Flabesymbios > Flabesymbios commensalis. The sequence continues at coordinate 7,038,166 of OZ024910.1, read as the reverse complement.
ATTTCTGCCACACGAACATATCGCCACCTCATTCACACAGTTGACCGAGGAGAGTCAAGTCACAGACGACAAGCGACTGGCAGCACTGATGGAATACGTCAGAGTGACGTGGCTGGACAACACGGTCTGGTCTGTCGGCAACTGGTGTGTCTTTATGCAGCCCATCCGCACCAATAACGATGTCGAGGGTTGGCATCGTAGATTAAAGAATCATCCAGCTGCAAAACGTGCATGCCTGGGACGGTCAAGTGTAGGCCAACAGTAGCCTATTGAGTACAGATTGACGGCATTAATATAGCCACTGAACTGATTTCAAGTTACTACTCAAACGAGACATTGATCCAATGCTGTTTTAATGTTAGGCCAACGTCTGCGACGCTGGTCCAACATAGAACCAACATTAGATAAGTGTACAATGTTTGAGAGAAAGTCCTCCTGCCCAGCAAACACAAGACATTTGTATAACATTTATACAATGTCGGCCCAACGTCTTCGACGTTGGTCCAACATTGCATGAAGTCATACAAATGTTTTGTGTTTACTGGGTGACAATACAAGCTTGGGGGTCAAGCAGTTTCCAAATCCCCGTAGTAATACAGTCAGTTTGTTTGCAAGTAGGCGACCAAGTGGGGGCAAATGCCAAGGGCTTTGAATTATTAACTCATAGATGTCGCTCAAGTATATATGAACTTGCTGTGATTTGAGAACTACACTATCATGCGTGTTTAACCCCATAAACATATATTTTATGACATTGAACTGATGCGTGTTTCACCCCATAAACTTATATTTTATGACATTGAACTGCCATAACATTGAACCCGGCCCCACAAATAAATATTGTACTATGTAAATACTAATTATTTAATAATTTTGTACAGCGAGATTCATAAATATTGGTTTAATGTGATTATATCATAATAAAGTCAGTTGTGTCACCATAGGCCTACACCTCACTAGAGAGCAGCAAAATAAAATAAAAATGAGATTAAAACAACTATATCCTGGTTATGTGTTTGTTTTCTTACAGTAGCGGATTCGATTATAATCATAATGTTTCACTGGAGTAGGCCTATAGTGGATATGATCTCTGCTAAATATATGTCTATGATGCGATAAGTAGGCGTATAGAATGATAGGGCATGGAATAAAATCAGTGCATCAGTGTAGTCTATGATGCGATAAGTAGACCTGTAGGATCCTGACGTCATTCAGTTAATGTGGCGTTTATCCCCGGCTTCTCGGACGCGAGGGGTTGTGGACGACCGCCTCATTTCCGTACCTTGGTGACGGGGCACAAATTGCAATGTGTGCGCCCTTGGTATTTTTTCCGCACTTCAGGCGTTACACTCGGTGACTACGGACGTGCCGTAGCTCGCTCTCGCTAAGTCAGTTGAGACGTGCCGTGCGCGGGAGGTTGTGCTTTGCTGTTGCCGTATGTTAAACGAATAAACATGATAAGAGAAGAGAGAGTTTTCTGATTTGTTTGAAACCGTCGACTCAAGGAGGAGGAGGAAGTTTGAGTTTAAATGGTGAGATTGGGCGGAGTCCCTCGTCGGCCATTGTGACCCCATAATGGAGCCCCCGACGTAGGCCCATCTTCCCATACTGGTGACCCCTGACGACTGATCGTCTACGCAACAGTATTTTCACCTAGACGCCAGTTGAAAACTGCTGTTTTCAAGGATAGTTTTCATTAATTTTAAGGGATTTTTTGAAAAAAATCAATAGCATTTTTTTCATAAGGTACGTGAAAACTGTGGGTCATTATTCATATGCCAGTTTAAATTAGTCAGAAAGAGTTATCAGAAGAGAAGCACGTTTCTTTACGTCGAAAACAGCGTAAATTTCTAAACTTTTGGACGAAATCCCACGTGTTTGGCGCCTTTTCAAGATGGCGACCTTGTCAGTTTTCTCGAAAGAATCCACAAAATTATTCTCATAGACATAGTCTATCATTTTTTAATTGTAAGAGTTTGTTTAATGCCTTCATCCTATTAATGCCACTGTAGGCGAGTAGGAAGTGGGTATTTTCGGTAACTCAATTTTTATCGTTGATTACCATAATTGGGTAACTCGATTTTAAAGTCCATAGACAAAATCTCGTCATTTTTTCCGATTTTTTTCTGCAAAATCGACAGAAATTTTAAATATCGCTTCGACTCGGGTAACCTTTAATAGGTTTAGGGCCAAAAAAAATTGTTTCCCTAAATGAATGTCAATAAATGGTCTTATTTGGTCTGTTTAAAATATTCCCAGGACCGTAGGTCAATATTTTGTACTATTATCATATGTTATTTCAAAGAATGCTGAATATTGTACATGTATTTGGTAGGTGTGCGCCATTTTGGATGCTGGTTTCCCTAACTTAGCTCTTCGCCCGCCGTGGGCATCCACGTGCTCCCCCCTAACCGGCATGCATCTGGACAGTGAACCTGTGTTGCCACATCACATTAGCATAAAATAGGCCGCCATTTTGATTTGGTGGAGATCATTTTTCACGTGTTCAAAATTTTACATGGACTGATTGTAATAATTTTTTTTTTAAATTGTTTATAAATCTTCTTTTTCAAAACGATTGAGGGAGAAGAAATGTAGATAAGTTGTTTCGAAAACAAATTGTGCTACTAATTGTGCGAGATTTTTGTTCACTTTGAAACGCCCTTCGGTGTTTGTAATCGTGCTAGGCTATTTAGCGCCTTATTTGGGCACGCAGTAGGTAATGAATATGCTAATGTGAGGCGAGACGGGGATGCTGACTATATACTATGTACATACCGCCCAAAGCTTGCCGTCACAGACTATAAGCCACATGCTGCCTGCCGCACAGGCTGTGAGCACCAACAATACACCACGCACACACCCACCACAGACGACATAAACACAACCGCACCGAAGACAGTCGGTTTAAATACGTCAATCAATGAATCGATGCGAGCGATTGATTCGGACGTTTATGAGAATGACTCGGTGATGAACGTACCATTATAAAAAAAAAAAAAACGTGGAATGTTCATCACAGACACCATTTTTCAGCGAAATGATATACTTTATTATTAATCAGCATAGACTACTGTCAGTCACGTTTTAGATATTATTCTTAAATCATAAATGTAACTGTTTTTCTTCGCAGTCACATTTAGTCTATCAGTTTGAGAACGAAATTTTCTCACGATAGTTTATTTCTGAAGTTTAAATTTTTTATAAATACAGAAATATTCGATTTGACAGTTTCGCTGACGCGAAACATTGCAAATATTTGAATGCGTTTTTCGACTTTTTTTTTTTTCACCCAGGTCGATTTACAAAATACTATTCTCCTAGCTTAGCATTACATATCATAGTTGTATCTGGCATATTATTTTTATGTACCACTTCGACCTACGGTTTTCACGGTACCATTTTGCATGTGTGTGACTTAGTGAAAACGTTTTATGTCAAATATAGACCTTCAGTTTTCACTTCAATCAATATATACCTTTGTGAATTAGTGCACAGCATTTAGGTGAAACTTCAACGACGCATTTTTTCAACTAATCTGCAACCCCCGTTTCTCGCAACATGCGACATAGCATGAACATTTTCTACAGTTTACACTTATAAGCTTCAACATATTACAGACATTTTTCATCTGATTTTCACGGTAACGCACAACCTATCCGCGCACGGCGCGTCAAAAATAGTTGGCATGTGTTAATACGACATGCCATTTTAAACACATTTGGGATAGACGCAGAGCCAATAGGCCAGCTATCTCAGATGCTACACTAGTTAGATAATTTTAAAACCACTACTTCATAATGTCAAAGCAGTACGACAGTGAAGGCTTCATGTCAACGCCCCTAGAAGGTTCGGGTGCTAGACCTAAAGATGATTATCATCCCGACAGTGAGGAAAATGAGGTTCGATTCCGAGAGGCGGACGAGGAATATCAACACCTCAAAGCTGATTTCGCTCGAATTGCCCGAGCTAGACGTATGAATTCTCACTCTAGGAGCGACTCCTCAAGGAGTTCTTCACCTCTCGGTAGACAGTCGCAGAGACGTGCTACGAACTTACCAAAGTTCAGAATCGCTACTTTCTACGCCTCGGATGTTGAGCTCTGGTTTAACCAAATTGAGACTTAGTTCGCTCTTCACCAGATCAATGATGATGATGAGAGGTACAGCTTAACCTGCGCTGCACTTTCGGGCGAGATCGCATCGGACGTGAGGGACGTGCTACTTCAGCCTTTCAGGTCCAACAAATACGACAGCCTGAAAGCGATTTTGATTGAGAGACGAGGATTGAGCACACCCGAAAGGGTCAACAAAGTTATCTCTGGCGAGAAGATTGGTAATGACATTCCCTCGCGTTTCCTGCGGCGTCTGCAGAAGACTGCAGGTTTCGGCACCAAAGCTGTGGTGGGGAAAGCTGTAATTCGGCAAGCATTCATACGCCAGATGCCCGCTTCCATCAGAGCCCATTTGGCGACTCAACCCGACAGTGCCACCCTCGAAAGTTTGGCCGTTTTGGCCGACCGGGCACTGGCAGCAGAAGAGGACGTCGAAGAGAGTAAGCCGGGGGTCGCAGAGATTAAAGTCGAAGAAACCACCAAACTAGTTGGTTTGTTAGAGGATCTGTCTAAGCGAATCAAGAAATTAGAAACAGTGACTACATCAGAGAGGAAAAGAAATAAAGGACGTGGACGAGCAAATAACTATGCTCACGCGCCTGCATTTGTCCTAATGTTCAGGCCTCAGGTTTTGTTAGCAACCAGCCTAGTCAGTATACAAACGCAAAAGATAATGCTCGACCTTTCGCCCCGCCGACGAATTTGCAACCACTTGCTCGACCTTTCGTTCCGCCGCCGAACCCTCAGAGAAATGACGCCGCTAAGACATTAGATTCGGCTAATGCACCTGTCTGCTATTTTCACCAGACTTTCGGTGATAAGGCACGCACGTGCAGGAGCCCCTGCGCTTTTTCTTTAAACTGCTAAGCCAGAGCAAGGTAGCGACTCTTGCATCTGGCGGTATAACTGAGACACGACATGACTCCGCGGACGCTAGTTCTCCAAAGTTATCTCACTCTAAGTTATTATATGTCGCAGATAAAGGACATAAATGCAGATATTTAATCAAAACGGGCGCAGCTGTCAGTGTTCTGCCGAAATCTTGCGCTAACAGGATTTTGGACGCTGGCAGTCTCCCCCTGGTGGCAGCTAATAACAGTACTATACATACTTACGGCAACTGTAAACGCGTCGTCGATGTCGGCTTAAAGCGCGAATATCCGTGGACGTTCATAGTGGCAGATGTACAGCAACCCATAATCGGGGCTGATTTTTTAATCCACTATAATTTGCTCGTAGACTTGAGAAGCAGATGTCTCCGAGACATGCGTACAGGCCTAGCCATTGCCGCTTCACTATCTTCGATTAAACCTCTGTCATTGAACAGAGTTGACACCGTTCAGAATGAGTACACAAAACTCCTCGATCAGTCCCGGAACTGACACGCCCTACAACAAAGGGTGAGACCGTTAAACACGGTATAACACACAAGATTGTGAACAAAGGTCACCCAGTTTTTGCACGACCACGACGTTTAGCACCCGATAAGCTGGTTACCGCAAAACGCGAGTTTGACGATATGATTAAATTAGGGGTCATTGAATCCAGCGACTGTGAGTGATCCTTAGCGCTTCACATGGTGCCAAAGGAAAACGGCGATTGAAGACCATGCGGGGACTACCGTAGTTTGAATGCACAGACCGTACCGGACCGTTATCCGATTCCTCATATACAAGATTTCACGCAGCGGTTAGCCGGATCGAAAAAAATTTCGAAGATCGACTTGGTCAGGGCTTATTACCAAATTCCGGTGGAACCGTCCGACGTACACAAGACTGCTGTTACCACACCTTTTGGCTTGTTTAATTTCACTAGAACACCATTTGGTCTAAGAAATTCCGGTCAAACGTTTCAGCGCTTTATAGACCACGTTACACGCGGACTTGATTTCGTTTTTGTTTATTTGGATGACCTACTGGTAACCAGCCCAGATCATAAAACGCATAAGAAACATCTACGAATTCTTTTTGCTCGACTATCTGAATACGGAATTATCATTGGTCCTGAAAAGTGTCAGTTCGGTACAGCTGAATTAAGTTTCCTAGGTCACCACGTTTGCGCCGAAGGAATTTCGCCGCTACCCAGCGCCGTTGACGCGATTGTTAATTTCGTTAAACCCGAAAAGCAACGAGCATTGCGTAGATATCTGGGAATGGTGAATTACTACCACCGTTTCATACCGCATTGCGCCGCGAAGTTGACACCACTCAATAATCTACTGACAGCTGCCAACGAAGGACATACCAGACTGTCACCGAAATCAAATATCGATTTGAAGTGGAATAAAAATGCAGAGTCAGCATTTTCTGAGTCAAAACAGATATTGGCAAACGTTACGCTTCTGGTGCACCCAGATTCTACGGCCCAGCTTAACATCACGTGCGACGCTAGTGATGTCGCCGTCGGTGGCGTTTTGCAGCAATTTTTAAACGGTATGTGGCAGCCGCTTTCATTTTTCAGCAAGAAGCTGAACCCAGCAGAGACACGCTACAGCGCGTTCGATCGTGAGCTTTTGGCAGTATACGCTACAATTAAACATTTCAGACACAATTTAGAAGGACGAAATTTTTTCGTTAATACAGATCACAAACCGTTGACATTCGTAATGTCATCCGTGACTGAGCGCGCGTCCCTACGACAAACACGTCATTTAGCTTTCATCGCTGAATTCACCACCGATATTAGATATGTAAAAGGAGAGACAAATTTCGTCGCTGATGCGCTGTCACGACCATCGGTGTCAGCGATACATGATGGACCAGCGATAGACTATAAAGAGTTAAGTCTCGACCAAGCTAATGACGCGGAATTCACGCGTTTGAGACACTCGACTACATCCACTATGAAGTTCAAACTATTAAAATCGTTCGATAATCAATTGATCTGGTGTGATGTGTCCACGGGACACAACCGGCCGTACCTTACCGCGAAATTTCGCCGAAAAGTTTTTTCAAACTTGCACGGTTTAGGCCATCCATCGCATAGAGCTACCAAACCTTTGATTAATACCCGATTTGTATGGCACGGCATGAATATAGATATTGCTAGATGGTGTCGTACCTGTAAGGGTTGCCAGACTGCTAAAGTTTCACGTCACAACACTCCAATTTTCGGAAAGTTCACTGAACCTACCGAGCGATTCGATCATGTCCACGTAGACATAGTCGGACCTTTACCTTATGCTGATGGTTTTAGATATCTACTGACTTGCGTCAACCGTTTTACACGTTGGCCCGAAGCTATACCTATGGTAGATATTAGAGCCGAAACGGTCGCCGATGCCTTCTTCAGCGGGTGGATAGCACGTTATGGTACCCCAGCCACTATCACCACTGATAGGGGCGCTCAATTCGAGTCCAATTTGTGGGATAGTTTGTGTAATCAATTCGGGATTATTCGGAATCGTACCACGAGTTATCACCCTCAGTCGAATGGCATGGTCGAACGTTTCCACCGTCAATTGAAAGCCGCCATTATGGCGCACCAGTCACCAAACCCGTGGACTATCACGTTACCTGCTGTACTTTTAGGTGTTCGTTCAGCCGTGAAAGAGAGACTAAGCAGGTCAGCTGCCGAGATGATTTACGGGACAACCCTTAGACTCCCAGGAGAATTTACTAAACAGTACACAGTCGACGCCAACACTGATTTGGAGAATTATTCAGACAAGCTACGCGTGGCCATGTCGCGTCTCCGTCTATGTCCGCCACGTGACACACAACAACACAACATTTTCCAATTCAAGGAAATAGCTACATGTACTCATGTATTCTTGCGCCGAATCGCAATTGCACCGCCTCTGACCGCCCCTTACGACGGACCATATAAGGTCGTCGCGAGGAGTGGCAGAGTAATGAAAATCCTAGTTAAAGGCAAGGTTGAGACGGTCTCTTTAGATCGCGTTAAACCCGCACATATGGAGTGCGAGCCTACGACAGGTACGACAATACAGCGTAAAACGCCAAGCAAACCACGGAGATCGACGGCTACCAGGACATCTAGTAAGAATCCACAGGGTCCACCTAGACCTGGTAGTGCGGACACTCCGACGTCCAACGGGACGAGAGTCAACACAAAAAAGTCGACGGCAGTCAGAGGCAGTCAAAAATCGGCCACAGTCCCAAAGCAAATAGATGTTAAAGTCAACTTGTCTAACAGAGACAATACTTATGTAGCGCCGCATTCGTGAGCCCCCGCAATGATTGTTGGCGTATTCGAAGGAGCCAAATATCAATCAAGGTGTTGTCTAAATAAATATAAAAACAAAGATACTGCAACATATATCAATCATCTGGTATCCAATAACAACCGGCTTAAACAAGATGGCGCCCACCATTCAAAACAATCACGAGTGCGGACATTCTGTGTAGAAATTCAGCATAAATAAAAGTCTGCTGATATCATCGTTATTTAAAAGCAATACGTTTATGATTGAATAATTAGTAGGCCTAGGAGTAAAATAAAATAGCCTAGCTAGGTTTTATATTAGGCCTAATACATGCATCTGCATAATATAGTTAGAGGTCTACCTATCTTTAACATATACCAAAAAAGAAAGGAAAGTACCCCTAGTACATTATTTTTAAAGTTTACCTGCTAAGTTTATAATAATGGTAAGTTAGCCATTACACCACCAAATTTTTTTTGCTAAGTTTATGCAATAGCAGGGACCTAAAATAAATGTCAGACAAATGTCTTAACTTCAATTATATCATGAAAAATAGAATTAAATTTGAATAATGGAGGAATCATCAATTCATTTCACTCTCACAGCTTTTTACACAACTTTTCAAACTCAGTTTATCAGACACCTGAGATATTAACCTAGAAAACCCATGTTTGAGACACAAAAAGGCACTCTAGGCCCACCAAATTCACATTGGCCCACATGCAAAAAAATCCTGGATACAGACATCCCTAATTTTGTTAATACATGTATTAGTATTTTTTATTAATTTATTTGCATAATTAAAAAAATAACTATCACCACAAGTTAAATGTGTTAGGAACTAACTGTACATTCAGTGTATATTTGAACCACTGTGTATAAATATGTCTTTTTTATAACTAATCCCATCTCATTTGATACTGGGAATTGTATATTACAAATTAAATGTTAATCATTTTTTCCAATTGTACATGTAAAAATTAGATCTGAAGTAATTAACCAATTCACTGAAATTGTGCATATTTACACAGTTAGACATTGTAATAATCTCAAATAATTCACCATTTGCAGTGACATATTAAATGTCTATTTTCTAAATGTAATCACAATTATTCTTCTAACATTGTGAAGTTCGGAACTGTTAATTATCACCAGATCACAGAAAATCAAATATTGTGGAAAAAAGAATAATATTTGTGATGTTTCACTGCATTGATTTTTTGCTTAATTTTTTTTGTTTGTATATTCCAGATGTAAACTAGGCATTGAGATACATTGCAGTGAATATGTTCTGTGCTACATTGTTGTATGAGGTTTCACTGTTTATTAACGGTATGTCAAATCGATTAACCCTTTCACTACTAATGAGCACTTAAATTAATTTTAATATTTTTTATTAGCAGTTATTGGAAATGAAACCAAATTTACTAAAAATGATTAATTTCTGTCAAAGGGGATGAAAAGTTAAATACATGTAGCAGAACCTTTGTAAATGATTGCATTATTGGTAAGTTTTCATCTTCTAGGCAATTAAACATTGAATAATAATTAACTCCAGACATTTCATTATGGGAGAAATACAACATGTTGACTAAAATTTGTTGCTGTCATTTCAAATGAAGGAACTATAGGCCTAGTACTTGTATTTTATGTAGTTTTGTTTAAAACTAAACATTTAGTCTTAGGTGTATTATTATGTTTAATTACTTTGATTATGGGAAAAAATACTTCTATATTCATATAATGAAATAAGTATGTTTGCAGACATGTTCACTGGAAAGAAGTGACCTGTTCTTTGGAAAAACATGTGCATCACAAGATTGCTACAACAGCACATATTTCTCACATTTAATATGTTTGAGCCACATGTTGTATATTTTGAATACCGGTAATATTCATCTGATTAATTGTACTAGTATATTACATCACAATCATAAAGAGGATGTACATGTATTTATTATCCACAATAAATTAAAACTACAAGTAAAAGCTTAATAGGTTAATGTTCATGAATTATTTTGTTTGGTATGGGCATTTTTTGAGGTCATCAGATCATATACAAATTTGGTATCCAGCCTCCAAGCAATGAATGTAATGATTAATTTAATAATGAATGAATTGTCAACAATGATTTCTCAATCTTTTCAGCCAATTAATTAGGTTTAGAGGCACCCCAAGTTAATCTGGAGTGTCAAATAATGTTTAAACAATTTGGAGTCAAATGATTGGGCAATTCTGACTCAAAATGTGATATCTTACACTTTTAAAATTGAAGAAAATGTGAAAGTTAAAGAGATTATTTATGATTATAAATTTGAATTCACAAGGATTCATAAAGTTGTAGCAAAGTAATGAATTTACCAATTTTAGAAATAAAAAAGCTAATTTTATGAATTAAAGGGTAGAACAATAACATATTTAATTTTATTTCTTCAAATTATTTGACATGGGCTAAATCTATGGGTCATGAAATGCATGGCATAATCATTCTAATGATCATATTGTATAATTTATGTGTGAAAGTAATCATGACAATGGTAAAATCTAAAATGGAGTCCTCACTTATTTCATCTGTCATTTTCTAATTAATGGAAGCGGTTGTAAATGACAATGTTGAGTAGTAATTGGATATCATGTATTGATCCGTAAACCTGTTAAATATATGCCACTTTTAACATCTTTGCTAAGGGGTAACAATTTTAAATTAGCGCTTTAATGGGTTAATACACATCATACATGAAAAAATACATCATATCAGGTTTTAAAGTACCGGTATCTATTAAAAATGTGTGTGTTCAGCTAATAAGAAAAGCTATGTTTAGATTATAAGGAAAGGTAGTTGATTGATACAAGCTGTATAAATTAATGGCATAAACAAAGTGAGTGAGAATGAGAAAGAAAATGTATGTAACCAAGTTATGACAATATAAAAAATTACAACTTCTTAGTTATATATAAAGGTTTATATTGTGAATTAACCATAATGTCCTATGCATTTATGTATGTATATTGATCAATGGCAGTCGGCCATTTTTAATTGTTTTTATCCCCTGCCCATAGGGAAAGGGGGATTTTAGTCGCGCCAGGATTCCGTACAGCGTCCCTCACTTTTTCTTATGGGAGCAAAAACTGCTGGTCATTTTTTTTTTAAATTTTAACATCACATTCCTAACACCATGGGGATTGCAAGAGATTTTTTAAAGATGCAAGCAAAATTCAAAATGGCCGCCAGAGGTCAACTTATCATTTTTGTGAACGCAAAAAAATTTTTGAAAATTTTTAAATCACGTTCCTAACAAGGTGTAGATGTGAAAGTGAGTTTTTAAAGATGCTGACCGAATTTAAAATAACCGCCACGGACCAACTTCATATTTTTTGTTGGCGCAAAAACTAAAGTCGTAAATTAGTCGAATTTTACAATCACATCCCCCATGACATGGAAAGGTGAGACTGTTTGCTTAAGGTTTTGCTGAAATTTGCAAAAAACTCAAATACAGTCAGAAATTATTCAAATTTTACAATCACATTTCCCAAGATATGGAGATTGTTGGTGATTTTAATTAAATTTAAAATAGTTGCCACAAGGCGACTTTTTAGGCCTTTGCCAAAATTTTGGCGGATGCCTATTGTCGTCATCAGGAGCGTCTGTCCGTCCTTCTGTCCGCCACTTTTAGCACTATAACTTGCTTTGCTTATCTGGAATGCAAATTAAAGTTAGCATACAGGTAATCATGACTAAAGCTTGAATAATTTCACATTTGACCTTTCTGTGTCCCCTATGACCTTGACTTTTTTCCGATCGACAATTTTTCTCGTTATTGGGATTCACTCAACATTTTTTCATGTATCGATCCAAAATTTATACCATATATCCATTTAACAAATAGCTCGAATGACTTCGAAATTGGGCAAGATTCGGACAGAAACTAGGTCATGGCGGCCAAAATGACCGATTATCGGCCATTAATTATTTTTTTAATATGCATAATATATCTGGAAAACCGGACTAGATAGCTAGGCCATTACTAAAGAACAAAATGTGCAGTTCCAGGTAGGGATATACCATGAGAAATTTCAACATGATAAAATTAAAAATGGCCGACCTGCGGCCACTTCCGCTCGACAAATTATCTCGTTAACGCGATTCACTCAACATTTTTTTATGTAATTGTTTCACTGCAAAATTTATACCATATATCCATTTCACTAATAACTCGAATGAGTTTGAAATTTGCCAAGATTCGGACAGAAACTAGGTCACGGTGGCCAAAATGGCCGAAAATCGGCCATTATTTTTTTTAATATGCATAATATCTGGAAAACCTGACCAGATAGCTAGACCAATACTATAGAACAAAATGTGCAGTTTCAGGTAGGGATATTCCGTGAAAAAATTCAACTTGATCAAATTTAAAATGGCCGACCTGCAGCCACTTCCGATCGACACATTTTCTCGTAAACGATATTCTCTCAACATTTTTTTATGTATCGCTCTAAAATGTATACCATATATCCATTCCACTAATAGCTTGGGTGAGTGCAAAATTGTGCAACATTAGGACAGAAACTAGGTCATGGCGGCCAAAATAATATGCATAATATCTGGAAAACTGGACCAGATAGCTGAACCATTACCATGTAAATTGTACCAAAATGTGCAGCTTCAAGTAGGGATGTACCATAAAAAATCAAACTTGATCAAATTCAAAATGGTAGACCGACAATTTCAATAATAGCTATTGTCGAGTGTGCTTTTGTTTTAAAGGTATTTCCCATTTAAACGATGATTAGAGGCTGAGGCCTATTTCATCGCCGACGGGCCTTGTTAATTATTTGTAGGCGCCAAAATTTAGAACCTACCGGTAATTTATGCCAGGGATGATATTGGACTTCAGGCCTCTTGTTTCTCATTATCTCGGAAAACTGGCATGATAGCTGATTTATCAACTTCTGTTTTCTCATACTTCACATAGTTATCACATACCACAGGGGGATTTTTGGTGACAGAACAATACGTAATGACTCGCAGAAGGATAACCCATGAGAAATTTTGCAGAAATAAAATCCAAAATAGCCAACTGGCTGTCATTTTAAATTGTTTTTTTCGCATTATCTCATAAATCTTGCATAATAGCTAAAGCGGTAATATGAAATAAACCTTGAAAATTTTACTGATCTATATCAAATTTAAAATGGCCAACTGGCGATAACGGAGGGCTGCTTTCGTGTTTGTTTCAGAACAACTCTTTCTGGTTTGACTACCTTTTTTTTGGGTTTGAAATTTGTTTGTAAGACATATATGTCATAGCAGAACAAGGGTTAAATTTATTTTTGCATATCTTTTGCTGAGTATGTAAGCCTAGTTCATGAAATGATGTAGGCCTACTATTAATGCCAGTTTTGTTTATATTGTGTTAAACATGTACATCTTGTCATGAATGTCAGAAAGTCATGCTAAGAAATACATGCATAACTTGATAACAAATGAAAATATCACTGACTGATTTAGAAAATGTCCACATATTTATCATGGATAAAACAAAAATGACATTGATGTAAATACTTGTATTCAGTTATTGGTCATTACAGGTATGTAAGAACTTTTGAGAATGTTATTCATAAAATAATAAATAAATGCATTAAGATGAAATGCAAATAGCTACACATAAAACATTCAATTTTAATCTATATTAGTCTAGTACATTTCTTCAAGTATGATAGCCTCTACAAATGAGTTATAATTCATCTGGGGTAGTGTATTTATTAATGTAGAATGTTTTGATTGCATATAAACACAGTAATTACAATACACTCTGTATATGTCGTAGGCCCACTCAATAGTATCATTATATATAAGATTTTTTGTGCAGTTCAGTGTGTGTTTTGTATTCATTTAAAAATGGTCATTAATTGTGTATAGGGCCTACACTACATGCAATATTTTCAAAAAATGTAGGCCTATTAATAAAATAACTGAAAAATAGGGTAACAAATGTGTATGAGAACTACTGTTAAGAATTTATGGCAATGTAAATTAAATCTGAAGTTAACTCCGCTCACATTCTAGAAATATTAGGCATATGCTTGATAATTAGCAAGGGATATTACTGTCTATATATTTAGTAATAGATTGCAACAATTTGTAAAATGTTGCTAACCAGATTTATTTGTCACAGGAAAAAAATTCTGGGACAGATCCGGAATTATTTCAAGATAGGCCTACTTGAAAAATGTGTAATTTACTTGTATTGATAATGAGGGTGAAATAAAAATTAAAACATTTTATTTATTCCTGATCAATCAATCTAATTTTAAAATAGGCCTAACGTTACTGATAGCCAATAGCAAGGTTGACCTCCTAGTTAAAAAGCAGTGAATTTTTCCTAGCCTGTTGAAGTCACATCCAGACCTAAAGTGTAACTCAACAGGATTTGTTTGTAATTTTTTTTTTCGGGGGCAAACAAATTTTGGAAAAGTTATTATATATTTAATAACCACCCACAACAGACGTTGATTGTGATTATTTTGCCATAGGCTCCCCCAGGTGGGATATTTGTTTTTTTCGCCAAATGTTTTTAACACCGTACTCCCCTATATCATGTATTTTAATAAATGGAACATTTTTGAGCTATAAATTAAACAAATAGGCCTAGGCCCTATGTTTTCTATTGTTTTTTTCTATTGGTAGCAGTGGTGGATCTAAGGGGAGGAGGGCACATAGCCACCCTATGAAAATAATGTTTTGCCAAACTATTATAACCTACCTTAAAAATGCAGGGCAAACCTCTGTGGCACCCCCTTCTTCTCAGATCACATATCACTGGTGGTATAGTCAGGTCTAGATCATAAATTCATTGGCTACATGATTTAAAAAAGTGAAAACAATATTTTGCAACATTTCGCATTGGATCAGCCCTTGAAGTCTATGGGGCTATGACCTTTGTATTCGGGGGTGGGGTGGTGTGAGACTTCAGATTTTCTGTACCAGTGTAGTGTAGGCCTAGACTACACTTTATTAAGCAAAATGCCCACATAGTGGAGGGGGATATTCTTCTAACTATAAACTATAGGCCTACACAGGCAAGTAGCCTGTAGAGTGTAGACACAACATCTATGCAGGCGCGGATCCAGAGGGGGGGGGGCGGTTCGCACGCCCACTCGTTTTTGCGTCAAATTCTTTAAAAAGATCCGCCCCTGCTATGGCTATGCAGACGTACCCCTCTGATGCAGGCCTATGACATGCATGATAAGCTATTACTATGCCATATGATTATGCCTATAGTAGGCTATAAATACTATTGTTCAGTCGGCCTATTAGTATTATAAGCTATTATAAGCACTGAGTAGGCGTAACGTTACAGGCTGGCCTAGAAGTGGGCTACGAAAATATGCATAAAATGGCAATTGACGGTTCTGTTTAGTCTGCATCCGGGTTGTGGGGGGGGGGGGCATTTGTATAGGCCTACCCAAAAATGCGCTGTAACCTACCGGCGTATGTATTACATGGCCTATAGTATTAATCATACACACTACGGGCATTAGCCTGATTAGGCCCATGGCATCTAGGCTAGGCCTATAGGCCTAGGCCTACTAGCTAGACTATATAGTAGCGGTAATAATTAAGTCATTGGGACGATTCGCCTGGACCACGGCCTGCTGCATCTCAGCTTTCATTAGGCCTAGCCTACGTGGAAAATTTCATGAAAATTGTTTGAAATTTTACATGGAAATCAGCGAAATTTATTCACCCTTGCTACTGTGAATAGGGGCCTATGGGAAAAGTGCACTGGTTGCGTACCTCTGAGCGATTCCAAAATTTCCCCGGGGGCAAAAAAAAATATTATTACAGAGCACACTCTCAGTTTACCTATCTGTGGACACTGCAAAGTGAAATCGCCCACATAATTTGCCATAAGTGGTCGTAAATGGGGCGACTGTAAATTGTGACAGCTTGTGTTGACAAGGCTCAGCAAAAATTGGATCATTTTTTTGTCTGAAACCGGCGGTCGTAATGACTAAAAAGGGGTTGAGCCCAAGATTTTAAGCCACATAAAAAAATATTCAGTTTAGTGAACCATCTATGTCCAAAAAAATGATCCAACACCGAAAACATGCTATTTTGGTGATGCATCGGACCTGCGTTTCAGTGGTACATTGATTCATCTTCAAAATCGTGTTTTAAATGCGATATAGTTGATACTATTTGGGCAGAACAATTAAAAAATGTCTATCTTCCCACCCAAAATATAATAATCGTTCAGCACTAGTTAAAATTAAATGAAAACAATAACTGGAAAGTAACGAAAAACAACATTTGTGACGGGGTTTCCCGCCATATTTTTTAACACTTCCGGGAGTGCCAAAAAGTTCAAAACAAACCGACCTTTTCGCGAAAATAATCACAGACAGCGCACTGACCGGACATACAAAGTGGGATTCGTCTTCTATTTGATTTAAATTACAGAGGCGGCATAATCTTTGATCTACTGGCGTGTTTGTATACCTGCCAGTTTCAATAGCTAATGGTAGTACACCACATCTTAATTGACACAAAATTGATCTTTTAGCTTCAGAAAACAGTGATTTTACATACATTTCTGTTGCATAAATAGTTTTAAAAGTAATGTAGGTTCTTAACTTAGGTTTCAACTGCATGCTAGTGTTCCACTTATTATTTTCAAATAAAGTAATTTTGTTTATAGCTATGCTTAGGGGTATCACTTCCTCATTTACAATGTAACAGTGCAAATCATATATTTTAAACAAATCAGTTGTTCGGCGAAACCAGCCACCATTTGTCGTGGACATCCAACTGAATACAATGTATGGCAATCTTGCGTGATCTAGCTGGACTAACTTGTTCCATAGCTGTATAATCAATAATGAGTGTCTAGCAGTAGGACTCAACCAGCCCATCCCCCCCTGCATTGCCAAGATGGGAGTCCGTGGCCCAAGCCCGAGAAAATACCTGATGGCACGATTTTGTATTTTTTCTGATTCTTGAAATGAGGTGTGACCCCAGAGTGCAGAGAAGTAGTCACATACAGGGTTAACCATGCAGTTATATAGCTTAGTAAAAGTTATAAATCCAACATCTTTCAAAGCTTTAAATCTAGATATACATGCGGCGAGAGCTCTACCACCTTGTAAACAGAGATCATTCACCCCTAAATCAAAGGTCAGGTACTCATCAAAAATAAGCCCAAGATATTTATATCTATCAACAGTATTTAAGCACATATCTCCTAATTTAAAGGAGTATTTACTCTTAGCAGATCTCGTCTTACGAAAATGTACTACGTTAGATTTTGGACAATTTATATTTATTCTACATTTTTCACACCATTTATGTACACAATCCAACAGTAATTGAAGCTGACCCTCATTGTCGGCTATCAGAGTGAGATCATCAGCGTAAAGTAGATGACAGAGCAGAACATCCCCTATTTTCACACCTAAATTAAGACTGTTTAATTCATTTGATAGATCGTTAATAAATATGTTAAACAGCGTAGGCGACAAGGCGTCACCCTGTCTTACTCCAGTATACGTTTCGAACCAGTTAGAAATATGCCCATTAAGTTTGACACCTGCATATGTTTGATTGTATAAAGATTTAATTGCATAGTAAAATTTACAATCTATTGGGCATAGCAAAAGTTTATATAATAACAGATCTCTGTCAATCCAGTCAAACGCTTTCTCGAAATCAATAAATGCAACAAAAGTGTTTCTTTTTTCGTCCAATCTTGACCTAATTACATTAGACAATACAAATGCGTGCTCTTCACAAGAACGGCCTTTCCTGAACCCGTTTTGCTCCTCATTCAATATTCCTACCGCTTCTAAATATTTAGAAAGTCGTGTATTTAAAACCGAAGAGTAGACTTTGGAAAATATAGACAATAAACTGATACTTCGATAGTTAAGTGGAACATACTTATTTTTGTCGCGACTCTTCGGTATAGGAGATATAATCCCATATTGCCATATTGATGGGATGCGACCATATTCAAAACATTTTGTAATAAATAACCATACAGGTACTAGGAATGATCTTTCTTGCAGGACATGAGTTGGTATGCCATCAATTCCCAATGCCTTATTCCGTTTTAGTTTAAGAACATTTTTTTCCACCTCATCATAACTAATATTTTCATTTAGAAATGCAATACCACCGAAATTGTTTCCCATTTCATTTTCTATGATATTCTCATGAGACATGCAATTATCATAAAAATCATCTGAGTTATCACTTGGGGCATCCCGCGGTGCCCTATTATAAAGTCCAGAAAAATCTGAAGAGAATGCACGTAATACATCATTGACATCAGTAATATAATCGTTACCACGCTGAACCTTTAGGGGAATTTGTCTGGGTTTACATGGCAGAAGATTATTGACTTCATCCCAGAATTTTTTGGGATCTTTGGCATTAAGCTCGTCAATTCGTTTCACTTTATTTCTTCTAAATAATCGTTCTTTACTCCTGAGCAATTTGTCAAACTGTCTTCTACTTTGAATAAAATTATTACGTAACAATGTTTTTGTAGCCTTGTTTCCACTACACCTTAAAAATATCTTCTCAGTAGAATGCATTTTCTTAAAGAAATCAGTCAGTTCGTCATCCCAGTATGGCTTGCTATGCTTATGCTTCTTACGTGTTTGCTTACGAGAATCAAAACTCTTAAAAAATACATGTAATTCGTCGAAAACCTTAGCACACATATAATTATAACAATCATTGATGTCTCTCTCAGTATTATTTAAACGTTCAATATAATCAATCATATCACTTACAGCCAGCTTCCAGGTATCATTGTTCATAAAGTCAATATTTATATGTAGGTTACAGTATTTAGTAAAGTATTGTTTCGGATCAGGAACTGAATGAGTCACTGGTACATTATATATAAAATCATCATTATGAAAACCATTAGTTGGTATAGCATGTATAGCATTGTCTGACAAGGCATGAACATTTATTACAAGCTCTAGCACTGAGTGATCGGGGGGTCTACTATTTGACCCCATTAGGCTATGCAAATTATATAGTGCTAGTAAATTGGTAACAGTGTGCACACAAAAATTGCTAATATTTGACAATGATATCTGCTCGGTAATGAAGTAGTCGACTACTGACCGACCACGACTAGAAATTCAAGTAAAATCATCAAAGTCTGGCGGGAAACGCCCGTTTACTAAAGCTAACTTCATGTCCTTCAAAAATTCTACCAGTTTCTCGCCAATATTATTGCGTTCTTTGTCCAATGATATTCTCGGCAGAACGTCACTATCTCCCTCTGCTGTATCAACTAGTGAACCAGTTCGCGCATTGAAATCACCACACAGGTAAACAGAATCGGCATAACTATGCAAGTATAACTGAGCAATTAAATGTCCAAAGAAATTAGTAGAGTTACTCCATACGGATTTGTCTGGTGGGAGGTAGCATCAGTATATAATAAATGTATAATTGGTCAATTTATCGACAAATTGTAGACCCAATACTCCATCAATACTTTTGTCCACAATGTGTATATTATATGTGCTGAAAAGAATATCTTTAACAAAAATACCTATCCCACCCGAAGCTTTGGGTGCATTTACATGTCGAGCCGGTCTATTGAATCCGAACCATGTATATATAACCTGCCAATTTAATTATATCCAAGTCTTTCAGGTGAGTTTCATTTATACACGCAATATCAGGATTAATGTTTCTAATTATCTCACATCTTAGCATTTGGTTTTGATATGTCCATCCATTAACATTCCAGTTTATGATCTTTAAAGACTCGAGGGACTGGGTTGAGTCCTATTGTTCTGTCTGAGCTGAGGTACCGGGTTGGGGTGGGGTAGGAGTGGCTGTATTTGTAGATTGATGGTGGATGTTCTCGGAATGTTGTGTTGTGTTGACTGGCATCTGGTGCTGGTCATGTTCATTATGTTGATACTGACGGCCGTCCTGGGACCTTCCACCACGGCCAAAAGCAAACCCACGACCAGGCACGCCTCGGCCTCTGCCAAAGTGCCCGCGTCCCCGTCCACCACCGTGATTGGTTTCAGTCGCTTGCATGTCTACATTGCTGTTCAAAGTGTCACTGCTGACCAGGCGACCTGAATTGGTCACCCTGTAATTAGAACCATTTGGCATCTCACCTAGTATTGGAAGATTAGAGACTATTATGCTCACCTCAGGATCGAAAGGGTCAGTTGGCTTTGACATTCCAGCAGGCCGACGTGTATCCACGTGTACAACCGCATTCGCACCTTGTACATTTTGATTCTCTAAATGTGTCAAGCGTTTGGTGAGTACATCCACTCGCTTGTTTACGTCTTGTAGGCCCATGTCCAGCCCGACACTAAATTCTTGCAATTTTAATTCTATGCTTTCGTTTACAGCAACTTTCAGTTTTTCTATTTCGGCTTTTATGTTGAATTGAAAATTGTCCTGAGAAAGTGTAAGATCTTTGATAGATTTGTTGATTTCTTTCAAAGCACTAGTCAAAGAAATGTCAGTCTCACCTCCTACTAATTCGTCGTCGTCCTGTGTGATTTTTCCTGGCGTATATTGATCATATTGCTTGTTCATATTGACATTATTTTAAACTGTTCAAAGACATGGAGTGTATATTGATGCCTACGATATGCAAATATTATTATTGTACTAGTTATCTTGTTCCTAAGATATATGTAGAACATTGACTGTCATTTACAGGCAGCTTGGAAATAACCACTTATTATGGGTATTTTTCATTCATTTGAAGCTGGAAATTACGTCAGCAACATTAGGTTAAAAACGTAGCCTATTATTAACGCAACCTTTCTAAAAGTGCTAGACGTTGTTACTGGCACAAATAAATAAATAATAACAAATAATTGGCCATAGGGATGTTCACAAATGAGATGATTTCGATGACGTAGTTATCTGACTTTCTGACTAACGCGCCTTCTGACAAACGGGCATTCTGACTAATCACCCTTACCAGTTTTCTGACTGACGAGCCGTTCGACTAACGTGCCTTCTGACTAATGGGCCTTCTGACTAACGGGCCTTCTGACTAAAAGACGGACACCTCCAATATTGTTTTATTCACTGTATGTTTATTAAAATATATAAATGATTGTAACAAATTAGGAGCGATGAGTAAATACAAAAATGAGTGATACTGATATACACCTGATTACGTACATGGTTGATGATTGGATATGGATGGTGTTACTGGGAGTGTCCTGCTCTCGTCTGATAAGGTGTTCTAGGCATGGATGGGAAATATATCCCCAGACAGCCGAAGACTTGGGTGTCGCTGAGCAATTTAATCCTAAAACGCTGTGACCTATAATCACTCAGCTCCGCTCCCTCGACTCAGATAGTCTAAAGAGTGACATCAATTGGGTTAGATATACCCATTCATTCAAGGTTTTATCTATTGTGAAATTGCTGGACCTCATTAATTGAAACAAAAAACCTCATCCCTAAAATGGATTGCTGTCGGGTTTCATGATATGAAAAAAACGGGGAACTATTTTTGCTAAGGGAGGAGCTAAGTTAAAAAATACAGGAAATTCTTCATAAGGACTGAGTGAGTTCATGGAGAAAACAATGTAAGCAAGTTTAGGAGTGGCTTTACTCCAGACACAACCTGAGAAGATAATATGAAAATGTTAGGGAAATGTTTTTGTTTTGTTCAAGAGAAGAGCGCCAATGTTGAAAATTACAGGAAATGCATGACAACAATTTTAGGAGTGGCTTTACCTCGGACATCAACCTCGAAAGTTGCATCCAAATGGTAGGAATACGTTTTTTGTTCAAGGGAAGACGAGCGCCAATTTTAAGAATTCTAGGAGTGGCTTTACTTAGGCAAGCAACCTGGAAAGATTTTATGAATTCTAACGTTAGGAATGATAAATAACCTGCGCAGTGCATGGTGGTATAAACCATAGCTGTATATGGCAGTCACTGAAACTTATCTTGTTATAAAGCAGGCTAATATAATACATAAAGCCAATGTACAGTTATAACTTACTTGGGCTTTTTAATAAAAAATGTTACAATTTATGTCTTATATGCCAAGAGACAAACAAGAATAAACATGGGATGAAAACTATGAAAACTTACAACTGGTAGACATATGGGAAGATGGGCCTACGTCGGGGGCTCCATTATGGGTTAACAATGGCCGACGAGGGACTCCGACCAATCTCACCATTAAAACTAAAACTTCCTCCTTCTCCGTCGAGTCGACGGTTCCAAACAAGTCAGAAAACTCTCTTCTCTCTTGTCATGTTTATTTGATTAACATGCGATAACAGCAAAGCACAACCTCCCGCGCACGGCACGTCTCTTTTGACTTAGCGAGAGCGAGCTACGGCACGTCAGTAGTCGCCGAGTGTAACGCCTGAAGTGCGGGAAAAATACCAAGGCCGCACACATTGCTTTATGTGCGCACGTCACCAAGGTACAGAAACGAGGCGGTCATCCCCATCCCCCCGCGTCCAGGAGGCTGGGGATAAACGCCACATTAACTGAACGACGTCAGGATCCTACATTACCCCCGGGTGAGTGACAACGTAGGACAAAACTGACGTGTAGGAGGCTGCTTCAGGCAAGTAGCGGGGTTGTAAAATATGTAACTGTAACCTCTTATAACTAAGCGTAGTTTTAAAAAAAATATATATATAGCGGGTGTGGTTACAGCGTGGGTGGTTGAAAGCGCAGCATTATACGTGAATTGTCCTATCCTCTTAACACCAACTGTCCTTTATGTATGATTCATTTGCTGCAAGCTGCGATCAACCCATTCATTTAATTAACATAATTTCTATTAGTAATTTAGCAATGAGCTTGCTAAAAAAAATGTCTTTACATTTATATATCTGTACACAATGCTGCCAGGCCTGGCATATTTATTTACAATTTAACAACATTGTTATTACGAAGTATGCGGTTGGGCCTGCCATAGATGTCGTTATGCGCAGCTATGGCGTGAACCATCTGCACGAATCGGGCAGGAGTCTGGATTATTCGTCCGACTCTAGTTTTTCGCACTGTTTGGTCGGTCGAAATTTTTTCGCGATTAGCGATATTCGCATGTTTGCTTTTTGTCGAGTCGGTTGCGGCATCAGCAGCACCCGGGGTTTTACCCCGTAGATGTAAAGGTATGCGGGAATACGTTCGTAAACCACCGCCGTTCCCGTTAGCGCGGGACACGGCGGGGGCTCGCGAATGCGGCGCTACATAAGTATTGTCTCTGTTAGACAAGTTGACTTTAACATCTATTTGCTTTGGGACTGTGGCCGATTTTTGACTGCTTCTGACTGCCGTCAACTTTTTTGTGTTGACTCTCGTCCCGTTGGACAACGGAGTGTCCGCACTACAAGGTCTAGGTGGACCCTGTGGATTCTTACTAGATGTCCTGGTAGCCGTCGACTTCCGTGGTTTACTTGGCGTTTTACGCTGTATTGTCGTACCCGTCGTAGGCTCGCACTCCATATGTGCGGGTTTAACGCGATCTAAAGAGACCGTCTCAACCTTGCCTTTAACTAGGATTTTCATTACTCTGCCACTCCTCGTGACGACCTTGTATGGTCCGTCGTAAGGGGCGGTCAGAGGCGGTGCAATTGCGATTCGGCGCAAGAATACATGAGTACATGTAGCCATTTCCTTGAATTGGAAAATGTTGTGTTGTTGTGTGTCACGTGGCGGACATAGATGGAGACGCGACATGGCCACGCGTAGCTTGTCTGAATAATTCTCCAAATCAGTGTTGGCGTCGATGGTGTACTGTTTAGTAAACTCTCCTGGGAGTCTAAGAGTTGTCCCGTAAATCATCTCGGCAGCTGACCTGCCTAGTCTCTCTTTCACGGCTGAACGAACTCCTAATAGTACAGCAGGTAACGTGATAGTCCACGGGTTCGGTGACTCGTGCGCCACAATGGCGGCTTTCAATTGACGGTGGAAACGTTCGACCATGCCATTCGACTGAGGGTGATAACTCGTGGTACGATTCCGAATAATCCCGAATTGATTACACAAAATATCCCACAATTTGGACTCGAATTGAGCGCCCCTATCAGTGGTGATAGTGGCTGGGGTACCATAACGTGCTATCCACCCGCTGAAGAAGGCATCGGCGACCGTATCGGCTCTAATATCTACCATAGGTATAGCTTCGGGCCAACGTGTAAAAATGTCGACGCAAGTCAGTAGATATCTAAAACCATCGGCATAAGGTAAAGGTCCGACTATGTCCACGTGGACATGATCAAATCGCTCGGTAGGTTCAGTGAACTTTCCGAAAACTGGAGTGTTGTGACGTGAAACTTTAGCATTCTGGCATCCCTTACAGGTACGACACCATCTAGCAATATCTATGTTCATGCCGTGCCATACAAATCGGGTATTAATCAAAGGTTTGATAACTCTATGCGATGGATGGCCTAAACCGTGCAAGTTTGAAAAAACTTTTCGGCGAAATTTCGCGGTAAGGTACGGCCGGTTGTGTCCTGTGGACACATCACACCAGATCAATTGATTATCGAACAATTTTAATAGTTTGAACTTCATAGTTGATGTAGTCGAGTGTCTCAGACGCGTGAATTCCCCGTCATTAGCTTGGTCGAGACTTAACTCTTTATAGTCTATTACTGGTCCATCATGGATCGCTGACACCGATGGTCATGACAGCGCATCAGCGACGAAATTTGTCTCTCCTTTTACATATCTAATATCGGTGGTGAATTCAGCGATGAACGCTAAATGACGTGTTTGTCGTAGGGATGCGCGCTCAGTCACGGATGACATTACGAATGTCAACGGTTTGTGATCTGTATTAACGAAAAAATTTCGTCCTTCTAAATTGTGTCTAAAATGTTTAATTGTAGCATATACTGCCAAAAGCTCACGATCGAACGCGCTGTAGCGTGTCTCTGCTGGCTTGCTTCTTGCTGAAAAACGAAAGCGGCTGCCACATACCGCTTAAAAATTGCTGCAAAACGCCACCGACGGCGACATCACTAGCGTCACACGTGATGTTAAGCTGGGCCGTAGAATCTGGGTGCACCAGTAGCGTTTGCCAATATCTGTTTTTACTCAGAAAATGCTGACTCTGCGTTTTTATTCCACTTCAAATCGAAATTTGATTTCGGTGACAGTCTGGTATGTCCTTCATTGGTAGAAGTCAGTAGATTATTGAGTGGCGTCAACTTCGCGGCGCAATGCGGTATGAAACGGTGGTAATAATTCACCATTCCCAGATATCTACGCAATGCTCGTTGCTTTTCGGGTTTAAAGAAATTAACGATCGCGTGAACGGCGCTGGGTAACGGCGAAATGCCTTTGACGCAAACGTGGTGACCTAGAAAACTTAA
This sequence comes from Flabesymbios commensalis, assembly GCA_964017125.1. NCBI lineage: Eukaryota > Metazoa > Annelida > Polychaeta > Terebellida > Flabelligeridae > Flabesymbios > Flabesymbios commensalis. The sequence goes on along the minus strand of OZ024910.1, from coordinate 7,012,511 downwards.
TTCAGTTGTTCCAAATTGACACTTTTCAGGACCAATGATAATTCCGTACTCCGATAGTCGAGCAAAAAGAATTCGTAGATGTTTCTTATGCGTTTTATGATCTAGGCTGGTTACCAGTAGGTCATCCAAATAAACAAAAACGAAATCAAGTCTGCGTGTCACGTGGTCTATAAATCGCTGAAACGTTTGACCGGAATTTCTTAGACCAAATGGTGTTCTAGTGAAATTAAACAAGCCGAAAGGTGTGGTAACAGCAGTCTTGTGTACGTCGGACGGTTCAACTGGAATTTGGTAATAAGCCCTGACCAAGTCGATCTTCGAAAAAAATTTCGATCCGGCTAACCGCTGCGTGAAATCTTGTATATGAGGAATCGGATAACGGTCCGGTACGGTCTGGGCATTCAAACTACGGTAGTCCCCGCATGGTCTCCAATCGCCGTTTTTCTTTGGCAACATGTGAAGCGCTGAGGACCACTCACTGTCGCTGGGTTCAATGACCCCTAATTTTATCATCTCGTCAAACTCGCGTTTGGCGTTAACCAGCTTATTGGGTGCTAAACGTCGTGGTCGTGCAAAAACCGGGTGACCTTCAGTCACAATCTTGTGAGTTATGCCGTGTTTGACGGTCTCACCCTTTGTCGTAGGGCGTGTCAGTTCCGGGAACTGGCCGAGGAGTTTTGTGTACTCATTCTGAACGGTATCAACTCTGTTCAATGACAGAGGTTTAATCGAAGATAGTGAAGAGGCAATGGCTAGGCCTGTACGCATGTCTCGGAGACATCTGCTTCTCAAGTCTACGAGCAAATTATAGTGGATTAAAAAATCAGCCCCGATTATGGGTTGCTGCACATCTGCCACTATGAACGTCCACGGATATTAGCGCTTTAAGCCGACATCGACGACGCGTTTACAGTTGCCGTAAGTATGTATAGTACTGTTATTAGCTGCCACCAGGGGGAGACTGCCAGCGTCCGAAATCCCGTTAGCGCAAGATTTCGGCAAAACACTGACAGCTGCGCCCGTGTCGATTAAATATCTGCATTTATGTCCTTTATCTGCGACATATAATAACTTAGAGTGAGATAACTTTGGAGAACTAGCGTCCGCGGAGTCATGTCGCATCTCAGTTATACCGCCAGATGCAAGAATCGCTACCTTGCTCTGGCTTAGCAGTTTAAAGAAAAAGCGCAGGGGCTCCTGCACTTGCGTGCCTTATCACCGAAAGTATGGTGAAAATAGCAGACAGGTGCATCAGCCGAATCTAAAGTCTTAGCGGCGTCATTTCTCTGTGGGTTCGGCGGCGGAACGAAAGGTCGAGCAAGTGGTTGCAAATTCGTCGGCGGAGCGAAAGGTCGAGCATTATCTTTTGCGTTTCTATACTGGCTAGGTTGGTTGCTAACGAAACCTGAGGCCTGAACATTAGGGGCAAATGCAGGCGCGTGAGCATAGTTATTTGCTCGTCCATGTCCTTTATTTCTTTTCCCGTCTGCTGTAGTTACTGTTTCTAATCTCTTGATGCGTTTGGACAGATCCTCTAATAAACCAACTAGTTTGGTGGTTTCTTCGACTTTAATCTCTGCGACCCCCGGCTTACTCCCTTCGACGTCCTCTTCTGCTGCCAGTGCCCGGTCGTCCAAAACGGCTAAACTTTCGAGGGTGGCACTGTCGGGTTGAGTCGCCAAATGGGCTCTGATGGAAGCGGGCATCTGTCGTATGAACGCTTGCCGAATTACAGCCTTCCCCACAACAGCTTTGGTGCCGAAACCTGCAGTCTTCTGCAGACGCCGCAGGAAACGCGAGGGAATGTCATTTCCAATCTTCTCGCCAGGGATAACTTTGTTGACCCTTTCGGGTGTGGTCAATCCTCGCCTCTCAATCAAAATCGCTTTCAGGCTGTCATATTTGTTGGACCTGAAGGCTGAAGTAGCACGTCCCTCACGTCCGATGCAATCTCGCCCGAAAGTGCAGCGCAGGTTAAGCTGTACCTCTCGTCATCATCATTGATCTGGTGAAGAGCGAACTGAGTCTCAATTTGGTTGAACCAGAGCTCGACATCCGAGGCGTAGAAAGTTGCGATTCTGAACTTTGGTAAGTTCGTAGCACGTTTCTGCGACTGTCTACCGAGCGGTGAAGAACTCCTTGAGGAGTCGCTCCTAGAGTGAGAATTCATACGTCTAGCTCGAGCAATTCGAGCGAAATCAGCTTTGAGGCGTTGATACTCCTCGTCCGCCTCTCGGAATCGAACCTCATTGTCCTCACTGTCGGCATGATAATTATCTTTAGGTCTAGCACCCGAACCTTCTAGGGGCGTTGACATGAAGCCTTCACTGTCGTACTGCTTTGACATTATGAAGTAGTGTTTGTAAAATTATCTAACTAGTGAAGCATGTGAGATAGCTGGCCTATTGGCTCTGCGTCTATCCCAAATGCGTTTAAAATGGCATGTCGTAATAACACATGCCAACTATTTTTGACGCGCCGTGCGCGGATAGGTTGTGCAATGCCGTGAAAATCAGATGAAAAATGTCTGTAATATGTTGAAGCTAGAAGTGTAGACTGTAGAAAATGTTCATGCTATGTCGCATGTTGCGAGAAACGGGGGTTGCAGATTAGTTGAAAAAATATGCGTCGTTGAAGTTTCACCTAATTGCTGTTCACTAATTCACAAAAGGTATGTATTGATTAAAGTGAAAACTGGAGGTCTATATGAGACATAAAACATTTTCACTGAGTCACACACATGCAAAATGGTACCGTGAAAACCGTAGGTCGAAGTGGTACATAAAAATAATATGCCAGATACAACTATGATAAGCTATTGATTTTTTTCAAAAAATCCCTTAAAATTAATGAAAACTATCCTTGAGAACAGCGGTTTTCAACTGGCGTCTAGGTGAAAACACTGTTGCGTAGACGATCAGTCGTCAGGGGTCACCAGTATGGGAAGATGGGCCAACGTCGGGGGCTCCATTATGGGGTCACAATGGCCGACAAGGGACTCTGACCAATCTCACCATTAAAACTCAAACTTCCTCTTCCTCCGTCGAGTCGACGGTTCCAAACAAGTCAGAAAACTCTCTTCTCTCTTGTCATGTTTATTTGATTAACATGCGATAACAGCAAAGCACAACCTCCTGCGCACAGCACGTCTCTATTGACTTAGCGAGAGCGAGCTACGGCACGTCCGTAGTCGCCGAGTGTAACGCCTGAAGTGCGGGAAAAATACCAAGGCCGCACACATTGCTTTATGTGCGCACGTCACCAAGGTACAGAAACGAGGCGGTCATCCCCATCCCCCCGCGTCCAGGAGGCTGGGGATTAACGCCACATTAACTGAACGACGTCAGGATCCTACAGACATGACAACGGGCTTCAAATGACTGATAACGTCTTAAGCACAACAAATATGTTCAGAATAAATGAGGGAGATGGTGGTCATTTCTACCACTCATTATATCACTACTTATTCCTGTACTGTGAAGATGTCTGCGATATTTACAAGAGAACCATCTGAGCCATTTAGGACGCTCACCCGTCGGCTTCTGTTTTCCCTACTTAAATAAAGGGTTGTCTTGAAAAAGGTTATGTTTGGTTAAATCAAAGTAACGAAAAACATCAGTATCTGTCTACTGACGATACTAAATAAATTATTTATTAATGTTGGAGATTCCATGGAGAAAATACAAAAAGTACACGGCACATGGACTCATGACAATACTAAAGGGAACATTCCAAAACATTGTAACTCATAAACATCAACAAAACAGGATGTGATTTCACATCGTACTTTTTCAGAAAAGGAAATTTGCAACTCATCATATTATTATATGCCCTGAGATCTCTTACCTCTCAAGACGTGATGTTCTAGCTGATCCAGCTCATTTTGTGCCAAAAAGGGGTGAAACTGGAACAAAATTCTAGCAAGCTAATTCTGTATTATAAGGTCCCTGAAACTTTTGATTTAAAGGGATTAGCTCAGGCTAAAATCATAAAAAAAATCGGTGATTTTATTTTGGCTGATTAATATGATTATATGATGTAAACATGTTCATAGACTAGACTAGAGGAAATACAGTTTTTTTAAATTTTTTTGCTGCACATTTACCAGTTAAGCTAGCTATAGAGAAGAAATCCCCGTATTTCTTATTTTCGACATTGTTGTCCAAAATAAGAAATCAGGAATTTACTGTCGTTCATTATTCTGAACTCCCTCGGTCCCTGGGAACAATTTCCCGTAATTATTTAACATTGGCGCTCTTCCCTTTAACAAGAAAATGTATTTCCCCGCCACGTTCATATAATCTCCACAGGTTGTTGTCCCAGGTAAAGCTACTCTTAGAATTGCTGTCGTTTACCATTTTGAACACCCTCAGTCCCTGGGGATAATTTCCTGCAATTTTTAACATTGGCGCTCTTTCCTTGAAGAAAACCCAGTTTTCAGTAATTTTCATATCATCTTCCCAGGTTGCTGTCAGGGGTAAAACCTCTCCAGAAATTTCTATCGTTTACTATTCTGAACTCACTCAGTTCATACAACGAATTTTCTGTAATTTTCAACTATGGCGCTCTTTCCTTGCAACAATCCATTTTAAGGATGTTGCTGTTTTTTTTTACATTAATTTTAATGAGGTTCCCCAATTTTGCCTTTTTCCCTTAAATAAAAGTTGTCTAATTGGCCAGTTCTTAGGAATAGGTTTGTTCGTGAGAATTGTTGTTGTATTTCTTGGGAAGTTAATGAATCAGATTCATGGTGAGGTTTGAATGAGTGAGGATGCAAGATAATTGTCTGTTGGGAGAACACAACTACCGTTAGTGTTGCGAAACGCAAGCCCTGCACAAAAGCAACATCGACACCCTGATTTCAACATCAACCCGACGAGGCCATTATTAATGCAATTAATCGCCTAGCAACATTCAGAGGGAGGAAGTAGGATATATTTCTATGAAAGAACTGTGGAATGTGCTCTGTAGACGTATTCATGAATTTGGCCTAATTTTGTATCAGACCAATAAGGTAATACCTAACAGAATTGGTGTCCTTGACATTCTCAATCACATGGTCAGACCAAGGAATACATGTAGCCAGGCACGTGACTATTTTTATGAAATTAACAGCTTCTTTTAACGTGATTAGCAGAGGGTGTGGTGGACCAGGGAGGGGTTTGACTACATCACTACATCTAAAATGTTATATTTGGTGTTCAACTTGGCCTGATATCTTGTGGATATTTATTCCTGACATTATGTGCTCGTGTCAGTATTGTCTGATGAGATATAGGCATACATCTGTACATGTATCATGTGTATTGATTATCCTACTAGTAGGCCTATAGTTTTATTATATAAGTCAATATACACATGTTGATTTTATGTTGGGCCAGCGTCGTAGACAATTGACATACATCAATCAAGCACCTACAGCGTAAACAGGATAGGTCTACAGCGGCCCAATGTTTTCATAATTTGGGCCTGCATCGCAAACGATGGACCAACGTTAAACCAATATTGGGTCAGTGTGACTGCACACCAGTATATGAACGATGACCCAGCGCTGGGTTCATGTTAATCCACAATCTGAGATGCTGTCCCAACATTAAACAAAAAGTGGTTGTTATCTGATCATAACTTTGGACATGCTGCTGGTATCTTTGCCTCACACAAAAGCAAGTCTATATAAACACAAGTAAAAGACGCAGATCCAACGTTGCTTTTATGCTGGGCCGACATTGTATAGGATGGACCAACTATAGTACAACACAGGTTGATCGCATGTACTGGTCATAATAATACTAGGCATATAATGACGACCATAGCCCAGTTTAGGGGAGACATAATTATATAAACTTGTCTCTCATAGGTGAAAGGAATTATTAAACTTGACATAGTTTCAGGGTCAAGTGTGGGTCACGAGACACCAGATTTTGAGGCCCTATCAGAGCGCAGCAGTTACAGGAGAGATTCTCAAAGCACTAGCAGGGCCACCTAGCTGTGCTAGTGTGGCCTCAGAAGGAGGCTGACTTGATGCATGCACCTTTGAATAGTGGTGTGCAATCGGGTAAACTCTCTTCTTCACACCTACATTCAATATTAACAATATCTAGTTAGACTATTTCAAGACATTGTCTTGTTTTGTTTCCGGATAGGCTACCCCGCAAAGTTTAATTTACCTTCACATGAACATCCTAAATAAGGCAAAAAGCAATGAATTTTTGCCAGAAATGGACTTGGCATGCAGAAAATCATTGCAAACCATGTGTCACACATTAAATTTGAACAAACAAAATTTTGAACAAACTATTAGTTGTCTTAACAATATATTGTTATATTTTAGATATAAAATTAACACACGTTTACACTCCTGGGCCGACTGGTCATATTAGGCTATATTCAATTTCTTATAACAATAACAATTTGTGCTTCACAAAATATAATTGCAACAATATAACAAAATATTAACTCAAAGATAAATGCTTGACTGTTTTCTCTTAAATATAATATCAAAATGATATATAAATGCTATAACCTGACTTCGCAGCCTATGCCTTTTTGGGTTCGCAAAAATGATTATGTTTAAATTTTGGGATTTATCTTACTTTTTAATAGGATACCACTGTGGAAATAAGTGACATGTAGGTAAACACGATAGCCTCATGAACATTAAACCGAGCGAACCACAAACAAATGGTTTGAAAAAAATGAAGATGAGGGCTATTCCATAATAATTGGTGTCACCACGGTCGTTTTCAACTTTATAAGGTAATTGTAAGCACAATACTTTAGGAAATATTTAACCGATTGCAATGATTTTTCACCATGCATCCACTTAACAAATGGTGCAAAGGTGGTTTTATAACAATTAGATAATTAGTTATCCTAGAGCAGTTTCAATAATTGTTTTGATCCCTATGATCATATATATATTATTATATTAATATATTCATAATTCCAGTTTTGATTCAATGCCGTGGTGATACCATGATCATGATGATGCCGGCCAGGGGCGTATCCAGGAGGGGGCTCAGGGTGCTCGAGCACCCCATTTAATTTCCATAGTGGTAATTTTCCAGCCAATAATTTTATATACAATTAATCCACCAGTGTCCGACGTGTTTGTTCAAGCCCCTCAACACCTATATATATACCCCTTCCCATTTAAAGGGCTGGTGTCTGGGATGCATCATTGGCGCCATCAACAGATTAAAGACTCAGATTAGACAATGAACTGGGCAAAACAGGGTGTTCTATTCAAATTACCTCTGTGCAAGACTGTTCAGTTCCAATGTACTTATTTTTATCGCACTGCTCGCTTATGGAACACTTTACCTTTTGTTATCCGAGATGCTAGTAGCTTGCAGATTTTGAAGAAGAACCTGAATGAATTATATTCCACCATGGTAAACTTATTTGATGTGAATAATCGATGTACCTGGTGCCTGGCTTGTGCTTGTGTAAATTGTCGAATATAGCAGAATATTTTGTGTCTCAAACTACCTGTGCAATTTGAATCGGCTGTGAGACGGCTATTTGAGCTGTCACCAGCCACGCATGACTAGGGACGGAGGGCTCCGATAATCTGCGAATGTTGCATTGTGTTGTCTGCCTGGTTCGAATTCAGGCCGGAGACAGTCTCTGATATTGTTCGGAGCAGACCGACATCACTCTACATGATCACGCTTGTCATGATCTAACTTAGAGTATTACCACATGGAATAGATGGCTGTTCCCCTCAAATTTTTTTTTTTTTTTTTTCTGTTTTATTTTTAGGTTTAGTGATTTTTCAGTCGCCTTTGTTTCCAGACAAGGTGGGTCGTTACGCTGAATTTCAAAGATCTCTAATCAACTGATTTACTCCTAGAGTTTGGGATTGTTTTTCCTCCAGTCTATTATTGCATATGTGGTACTACTCAGCATATTTCGGCTGCGCGACGGCTATATGAGCTGACGTCAGTAGATGCATTCTAGGTTTATAGTATTAATTTTATTTGGGGATGTATGTAGGCCCATGTTAAAATTAAGAGTGTCATTAGTTTTTACTATTTTTCCTTCACACATACCCTGGTTGTCTGTCTTTTTATATAATAAACAACTAAAGGATTTAGAGGTTTTAGTTAGGTTTCTACGCTTTCCATAGTGTCTTTTTTTTTGCCACACTGTGTAGAGCACAGTGTAACTATTTTATCTCTGGTTTTGGTGCGGGAAACAGATGAGAGACAATTGTCGGTTATTTTATTTTTTATGTGTACATATCGCAAAATTTATAATCCATACTATGTATGTACATTTTTAAATAGCATGTACACAAAAGCATTGCTATTTTAAACACCGGATATGATGCTGCCTTACATGATAAGTATGGCAACACCTATAGCCAGTGAACAGTTGGTTTTTTATTATACTATCATATTATTTTATTATCTAATTTTAATTCACTAATATGGTTGATAGGCATTGTACAGGTCGTCTCGACCTGTTCCCGTCAACCAGAGTTGATAACATGTTAAAAAAAATACCTAATTAATAATAATGATAATGTACCATTTTTGCATGTTTTTAACTGGAAGTCAAATAAATGATAGCCACATAGCCCTTATGTGGCGACAGAAGCAAATCTTGACCATTCAGAGCACCTAAAAGTAGGAATTTGTTGCGAATGGTTTTCTTTCTCCTGTCCACACTTAATTAGTGTGAGATAGAAATATTTTTTTTTTAAAGAAACAGAGTAAAATATATCAACTTTGTGTTAGTCTTGGCCAATAATTGAAACGTCGAGCGAAACTTGCAACAACGTTATGGAGAATAAATATGCTAAGATTCATGATAATTATCATAGAATACCTTGAAACAACGTTGTTCCAAAGTAGATATGCTAAGATTGATAATAATTATCATAGACTATCCTACCCTATGATAATTATAACACACCACAAGAACAATCCACAGTAGGCTATGGGGATCGCTTGAAACGGACAACGGCTTAGAGTTGGACGTGCTGCCCTCTCAAACACTTGGCGTTGCATAAAATAAAAAAAGGACCACGGTATAAAGATTATTCCTCAATTACCATGATTCTTTCACCTGGTTGATGGCGAATTTATTTCTCAAGAGATATCATCTCTGAGACTCAGTTTTGAGAGCAAATGGATAAAAAACAGGGTCGCTTTTTCAATTTCCAAAATTTAAGAACCTGTTTGAATTTTTCGTATTTTCTCAGTGCAATTTATAGACCTCCAGTATAGCCACTGACACGAAATAATTCAGATACAGCTGGGACTCATCAGTTTTTTTTTACCAGAGACAAAATCAAGAATAAGAATTGAAAATTGGCAGTAAATTGTTTTAAAAATGTGGAACTACAACCAATACTAACACAAATATCTGATATAGGCCTAACTGATGATGAACTGGAATATAACATTTGCATTAAAACATATTCTGCCATAGAGGAGGGTGGCAAATTAATAAGGATGAAATAAAAATAAATATCTCAGGAATTTTAAGTGATCATTAGTAAACGTTGTAAGCATTTTAATGGTCCACAACTTTTTTCAATGACATGTTATCAATTTTAATAGATGAGTCTTGCCTAATTAGGCCGTACATAATTGCATACTCGGCATTCCACAAACATGGTTGCTTAATTATTATCACAATGAGGGTTAATTCTATGCTTTCGTTTACAGCAACTTTCAGTTTTTCTATTTCGGCTTTTATGTTGAATTGAAAATCGTCCTGAGAAAGTGTAAGATCTTTTATAGATTTGTTGATTTCTTTCAAAGCACGAGTCAAAGCAATGTCAGTCTCACCTCCTACTAATTCGTCGTCGTCCTGTGTGATTTTTCCTGGCGCATATTGATCATATTGCTTGTTCATATTGACATTATTCTAAACTGTTCAAAGACATGGAGTGTATATTGATGCCTACGATATGCAAATATTATTTTTGTCCTAGTTATCTTGTTCCTCAGATATATGTAGAATATTGACTGTCATTTACAGGCAGCTTGGAAATAACCACTTATTATGGGTATTTTTCATTCATTTGAAGCTGGAAATTACGTCAGCAACATTAGGTTAAAAACGTAGCCTATTATTAACGCAACCTTTCTAAAAGTGCTAGACGTTGTTACTGGCACAAATAAATAAATAATAACAAATAATTGGCCATAGGGATGTTCACAAATGAGATGATTTCGATGACGTAGTTATCTGACTTTCTGGCTAACGGGCCTTCTGACAAACGGGCCTTCTGACTAATCACCCTTATAGTCCGGCAGCCAAGTCCCTTATTTTGCTCTAACCCGGACTTGGAGTATATAGTTTTTTTCTTTGCAGAATATTGTTGTCCAGACCCCCCACTTAAAGAATCCAGAGGGTGTGGAGGTGTCACCCTTGGGCAATTTTAGTTATTCACGTTTTTCAAAATGGCCGCCAATAGCCTCAGTGGAAATGTAACTTTTTCACTTTCTGCCCTAGAAATATGTATAATACCACTTTTCCAACTAAATTGACCACGAGAAACTCATTTCCGGCATTATTTGTTTATTTAGAAGCTTAATTCGGTCATAAATCCAAAATGGCCGCCACCACTACATTGACAATTCACATTTTGTATCATCAGAAGCATGACATTTAGGTACAGGTATACAACTTTCTAAACCTACTTCTGACTTTACAAAGGCTATCACATTTGGAGGCATAGCACTAGACTCTAATTTAGATTAATCTAGGCCTATAGCATACAATAGTCCCAATACAATTATTTTCTCCAAAATAGTGGTCAGGCTTCAAGTTCATCGGTTCCCATATATCAAGACATTAGCAGATATTGCCAACAAGAGCACAATTTCAAAGGTTTGGGTAGATCTCCTAATAAAACCAGTTATGATCATGATAATATATATATATGTACGTGCTGAGCGGGAATCAGATTGACCTTTACATAATAATAGCTGCAGGTATGTAAAGCCAGGTATGTATGCCTACAGACATGGTCGTTTAGCCTACATTTTTGCGCAAGACTGGATATTATGGTCTTCAGAATATGGATGCCAATGTAACAATTCAGATTCAAAATAAGCGTAAAGAAGAGTTTTCAACAAGGATTTTAGATGACTCTAAAGACCGGTTTTCTTATCGAAAAAAATGAACCACCAGTAATACAATATCATTACATGATAAAAACTTAAATAGAGCTATAAAATTGGCATAACATTTATGTATATATTTGAAGCTAATTGGTCTGAAGGTTTTCGCGATTCAATCACCAAGCAGATTGTAATAATTAGTTGGGTTTGGAAAACCGTTGAAACGGTGTATGAAATGTACTGAATGAATGTACTGAAATGGTGTATGACCCTGCAGTAATTTATGGGCGGGTTCTTGAGCTTCAATCAAATCCCAGAAGTATCAATATTAATGATATATCTTGGTACACGAACTGGCTCCATTCGCAACTGCTATGTTTGACACTCCATTTGAAACGAAGGTAACTAAATCAAAGTGTAACCTTAACAACCTCAGGTAGACATATGTCGTAGAACTGTGAATGCCACTAGCTTGATGGTCGTTGGTTCAGTAGTGATGTGGACAGTAGCTTGGCCTACTAAATGAACTGTCGATGACTTCACTACAAAATTTAAGACATTTTTTTCTACTCAGCTCATTTCCGTCAATGTGTATGAGTATCTAATATTGGATAATGCAAAGAATTCAGCCCTAATGGAAATGCACGATTATGCGGTCCACAAAGTGGTTAGCAATGCACTTCTTCCTGCTCAAAATGTAATACTCACGGTTAGTGAAAATTAAATACAAACTAATCAGAGCCATCATCAAATAGGGGCCTACATTGAAGAGGATACAGTGTTCCATGACCTGTACAAATCGACACATCAACTTGTAATCACTGGTGATGATAATGTGCCAACAGAAAGTAGCCATGATGATATAATACTTAGACCAGATGTAAGCACCTCGCACGAAAAATCAGAAAATTGTTATCAGGCACTTGCTGTGCACTGAGAAAGAGGTTAGTCATGGGGTAAGTAGTGTAGTCTCATATGACACATTTTTTTTGCTTCTGTGCCATTTTGGAGAAATTCTCAACGGATATGTTCATGGAATCTCCGATCGGGGATCGCAACATCATTGAGCTAAAAGTTGAGAAGTACAAGCAAATTGTACCTGATAGTTATATTGGTCGGCATGTCATATCAGTGTACGATACATATACATTCACCCGTTGGTATGACTGGGAAAGGTAACTGCACTGAAGATAAATACGTGTTCAAGCTGGTTATTCGTTTTGTCGCATGTGTGACCAAACTCAGTAAATCACAGACATTTTTGAACAAACAACTACATTTATGGCAGCATGTTATGGTCTAGCCCTGAATACAAGGCTATCCGCCGATAGCTCCGGCGAAATAAACTTGTACTCAGGTCTAGTTATTGTCAGCCACAATTCTCTACCATGACAGAAGGTATAATCAGTGGGCATAATCAGTGGGCTGGCAAGCAAGCACCTCACCATTGCCCCATAACTGTGCTCATTGCCTCCAAGAACAACGGATGCCTTCACAGAAAAACTTTAAAACAGCACATCTACAGATACAGCTTTGAAAATATGCTCTAAAATCCCCTCCTAATTTGGACCCAAATGACTTTGGCTCGCAAAATGGACGGGTTTCGGACGGGTTGCCAGCGGCGTACCCTGGTTCCTGCTCTCAACATCGGTGCAAAGGCAGTTCCTGCATCTGCTCAGGCACTATGGTGATGGCCGTGGTAGGGCCTTAACCTACCGGCAATAGAGTGTTTGACATTAGGTCTATCACTACAGATGAATGGAGTTACTCTCAGCTAATGCTACACTGGGATTATCATACCCGAGGATAGCAGAGCTGTGTTTTGTATAGCTAAACCCAAGTCTCCCGACCGTCTGGGGGTAAATCCTCTAGACATGCCCAGAACCCCTTATAGGGCGAGTGAAGGAAACCACTCTCAATAACCCACCATGCTCCGTCATCCCACCCTCACATCGTCATCTGTACATCATGTATCTCATCAATGGACTGCACTAGTTTTAGTGTATTACAATGTCACTTGGGTGACTGTAGAATCCAGGATTAAAATCCCAGATTCTTTATAATATACAACAAGCAACATATACATTATGCTATGAACCAAATGCTTTATGTTGCTGGCTGGGATACATAGGTGAACAGGGCGTGCATCTACATGCACGCCCATATATGCATATATATATATGTAGTTATATTACATATGTGTATATACGGAAATACTCACCTATGGATCCTATTAATTTACCATTATTATTATACCTATTATTATTACTACATTTATTCTATTATTCAGCTCTATTAAACCTCGCCAGTAGACGGACTAACCAGATGGTTTACATAACACAGGAACCACTATAATCCCCGTGTTTGTCTGGTTTATGGCTAGGCTTAATAAACGTGCTGTGATCAAGCATGCAGGGGCAATCAGTCGTGGCGCCGCCAGACATCAGGATTGCACTTCTGAGCCACTGCTATGTTTACGACCTGTTGTGTGTGCTCACTACAGACGGTCTTACCATTGAACAAACCTGATAAAGACGGCGCAATCCCCGTGTTTGTCTGGTTTATGGCTAGGCTCAATAAACGTGCTGTGATCAAGCATGCAGGGGCAATTAGTCGTGTCGCCACCAGACATCAGGATTGCACTTCTGAGCCACTGCTATGTTTACGACCTGTTGTGTGTGCTCACTACAGACGGTCTTACCATTGAACAAACCTGATAAAGACGGCGCGTATTGTTCAAAGGAAGCGATGAAAGGGTGGCGACGATGACCTGATGGTCATCGTCACCACCCCCCCCCTCACGCTAACCTAGGCGGGTAGGTGGGGTTACGCTGGCGATGACACCGACGTTCATCGTCGCCTAACCCCTCCCCCCCCGCCTGCTGGGCCAGGTGGCGCTGATCATCGGGACGAGCAGCGCCGATGCCCTGGCCAATGAAATGAACCCATGTATTTTAATGAATGTAATAAAACAACGGACACTGGTGACTTGGATATGATTTGGCAGTACTAAGTAAAGGAGAGCTGAACGTGGAGCGAATGAATGGCCACCACTACAAGTCACCAGTCATGTCCTATTAACTATCAACAGTTGTTGGACTTATTTCTTTCACTTTATGTCAATGCTACGGCATTGAGTTCCTGGACACTGACGACACGTCAGATGCGTTGATAAGTGTCGGGGTGAAACCCGATCTTACAACTGGCGATCTTACCATTTGACCATTAGTGAAGAGATAGGATGGCTAACGCTAACATACCACTCACCATGACGGGCGAACAGTTTCAGCATCTAGCTAATATGTTTGTAGCTAGTAATGCTGAGACGCTTAGACACACGAAGATACAGAGTGCCGCCACAGGGATTGACCGCTGTGACGGATCAGTACCTGAACTTACAAGAGAATGGATTCAGGCGATCAGTGGATGGGAGACAGAGGAACCAAGCCCGGATTTTCTGTTGCCGCTGATTAAAACAACCACAACAGGAGACCTACTCCAAAAAGTAAGGAGGTGGACGACCGAGCCCCAGGCCGCTACCACATGGCCACAGTTACGAGCGAAAATTTCTGATCATTTTCTCTCAGCTTGTGAAACCACCCGCCTCCAAACCGCACTGGAATCGATCAAGCAGAAAGTTGATGAGACCACTGCTGCCTACATACGTCGGTTTAAGTCAGATGTTAGAAGAGCATACCCTAACACTTGTGAATCCGCGGAAGAGCAGAGGGTAGTCATGACGTTTCTGAAAGGATTCAGAGACAGATCCTTTGCCGGCCGCATTTTTAAGACAGAAAGAACGACCACCCTGGAAGAGGCCGTGGCAGTGGCCCTAGAAAAAGAAGCAAAGCGTGAGAAACTGGATCAGGCGCTCGGCCAACATGAGCCCATGGAGATTGGTGCAGCTGACAAGGACAAAGAGGCTGCAAGTAGAGTGTTGTCCATTATCCAGACCATGGAGCGACGCATGGCACAACTTGCATCTACTGTGGATCAACACGAGTCACGGCTGACCGCCCCACCTCGCGGATCCAGACCACAGGAGGACTGGGGATCACGAGAGAAACCGCGACGTGACAGGCAATGGAAGACATCACGCAAACAACAAGGCAGAGAGAGGGACACAAGGCAACGACCCACAGGACCACACTGGACACACGAGGGTGAGCCAATATGTTTTTCATGTAACAGAGTGGGCCATATGAGTTATGCCTGTACCTCTTCCCAAGCCAAGAATACGGCTTCGGGGGGCCGGTAGTGGCAGCGCTACGACCGTGTCGCATTGGGCTCCAGCTAGACATAGCAGGAGAACAGGTCCATGCCCTACTCGACACAGGCGCTGCCAAAACGCTCATGGCCGAAAAAACATACCTAAACATGTGTCTCAAATTGGGTCGACCATCACTTCTTAGACCAACCGGCACAGTGTGTGGACTAAGTGGCACAACCCTACCTGTCATAAGGGAGACAGGAATTAGAATTAAAAACACGGGCACAATTAGTGTGCTAGTGACAAAAGATTTCCCTCATGAAATTCTCCTCGGTAGTGATGCGCTGACCCAAGGACAAGGTAAAATTGACTATGCAGAGAGGAGAATGACGTGGTTTAGAAGAGACTTTAAAATCATCCCCTATACAGACTCCCTCCCATATACTGCGTCAATTTATCACAGTTGTGGCCACCCTGGGATTGACGAAGTGATGCGCCAATACACAGACGTATTTGACGAGGATCTGTCCAACCTTGGTCACTGTGACATCATTCCCCTCACAGTCAACGTGGACGGACACCGCCCCATCAGGCAAAGAGCCTACAGGACCCCACTACCCAAACGGAATGTGGTAGACGAGCAGGTGGACGAAATGTTAAAAGCAGGAGTCATTCAGACGTCCACATCACCATGGGCGGCACCCGTCACATTAACCCCTAAGAAAGACGGCTCTTACCGTTTCTGCATTGACTACCGTAAGTTAAATGCAGTAACGGTAAAAGACTGCTACCCCCTACCCCTTATCCAAGACATATTCGACCAACTTGGAGGCGCAAAATTGTTCTCTACCCTGGACCTCAAGAGCGGGTACTGGCAGATCCCTGTAGACCCCAAGGACAGACAGAAGACAGCCTTCACCTGCCACAGGGGACTCTTCGAGTTCAACAGGATGCCATTTGGACTCGCCAACGCTCCAGCCATTTTTCAAAGAACCATGGACAAAGTCTTACACGGTTTGATTGGTGTGTGTTGCTTTGTGTACATTGACGACATCATTATCTATAGTCGCAATGCCGCAGAACACGCCCATCATCTCAAGCTAGTGATGGATAGACTACGGGCAGCGGGTCTGAAGGTAAAACCTGGGAAGTGCAAAATTGCACAAACAGAGGTGAAATTGTTGGGCTACATAGTCAGCACGGACGGCATATCCAGTGACCCAGAGAAGACGAGGGCTATTGCCACCATGTCAGCACCAACGTCAGTCTCAGAGGTAAGACGTTTTCTGGGTATGACTGGCTATTACCGGCAGACTATCCCAGACTACGCAAAAATTGCAGCCCCACTAATTACCCTAACCCGTAAGAGTATTAACTGGGATTGGGGCCTAGTACAACAAACAGCCTTTGAAACCCTAAAGAATGTCCTCCAGTCCAACCACGTACTGGCATACCCTCAGACTAACAAACCCTACCGCCTGTACACAGATGCCTGCGACTATGCAGTCGGCGGCATCCTAGTGCAGGAGGGGGAGGATGGAGTCGAACGGGTAATACAGTACGTGTCCCACCAACTTGACCCCACACAGAAACGATGGGCTACTATTGAGAAAGAAGCCTATGCCATCGTTTACTGTTTACAAAAACTAAGGGCATACCTTTGGGGGGCACGTTTCACAATTTTGACGGACCATAAGCCATTGAGATCATTATTCCAGAATGAAATGGCTAACACTAAGATCCAACGATGGGCCGTCCTTATTGCTGAATTTGGGGCTGACATACAGTATAAAGAGGGCCGTAATAATGTCAGAGCGGACATGTTAAGCCGCCTTCAAATTCCTCACGTGGCTAGTATTGCACACAAAAACTATATAGAGCCACAAGAGGGAGCTACTAGTTGGTCACTGCCATTAGATTTTGACGGCATTGACAAAACTGCACTAATCGAACAGCAGCACAGGGCATTCCCAGAGGAATGCCAGGCTGCAGGGGACCCAGACAATGAGGATTACGGGTTTGAAGATAATGTTTTATTTTCAACTAAACGTCCTGGCCCCCGACAAGCCCAGTACCCCAGAATTTTGTTGCCACCAGCATGGCAAGCTACGGTGATTGACAGGTGTCACCAACAAACCGGACATGCTAAAGAGGCCAAAACTGGAAGTGCTATCAGAGAGGCATATGTGTGGCCGGGCATGCGCAGATCGATTGAACATCAACTGTCCTTTTGTGGCACGTGCCATACACACCGCACCCGGCCCGAACACGTTGCACACGGTCGCATGCCAGACCCATGTTATCCACACCAGTACGTTGGCATGGACTTGATAGGCCCTTTTACCAGGTCAGAGCGTGGACACGTGTACATGTTTACATTAATTGACCACCTGACTGGCTGGGCTGATGCTTTCCCCATCAGTAATAAACGCGGCAGTACAATTGCTGACATATTGAACCGCGAATATTTTCCCAGATACAGCCCCCCAGAGGTCCTCATCTCTGACAATGGGACAGAGTTTGTTAACGCACCTGTGTCAGACCTATGCAAGACATGGGGCGTGGAACGGCGAACCACTACCGTTTACCACCCTCAGAGTAACGGTAAGGTAGAACGGTTCCACCGCACATTTGAAGGCCTGATAGAACGATTGATGTCTACCAACAAATCTAACTGGGAGGGACAGTTAGGCCCAGCCCTGGCTGCTTACCGCACAACAGTAAGCACTGCCACAGGTTACTCCCCCTTCCAGGCTTTATATGGTAGGAGACCACGCATCCCTACAACACTGGCCACAAACCCCCCCCCCCTGAATCCTGACGTCCTACAAGATGACAGAATCGCGATACTGGATCGCACCTGGCGGGGAGCACGGGCCGCCCTCGCGTCAGAACGTGAGATTAACGAGAAACGCCAGGAGAGGAAAAAGTTAGCAGACCCCCTCAGTTTAGGCGATGCCGTAATACTGCTTAAACCAGGGTTGCCTGTAACTTTTAAGCCCCGGTGGAGCGCCAGATGGGAAGTAATCAGGGCCAGACACCCGGTTTACTGGATTAGACACCTTCCCTCTGGGGAAGAAAAGGTGTTTAACAGAGAGAAGCTGCGGCGGGTCCCAGATGGTGTGGATTGGGATATGCTACCTGACACTGAGAGACAGGTAGATAACACTCCAACAGACGACACACCTACACCGCCCAAGGATACCCCCTCCCCGGCCTTTCAGCTCCCAATACCCCCTCCCCGCAACCCCACAGGCGAACCCCCAGCAGATGTTATCACTGCTCCGGCGACCCTACCACCAGCAGATACACACGTTCCCCCACCCTATACCCCCACACACGTCCCCCCACCCCCACCCCATACCCCAACGAGGGAGCCACCAGCAGATGGTAACACTGTCTGGGCTACCCCTCCCTCTGGGACTGACCAGGGTCAACCAATGGACATAGCTCGTGACACTTCAACTGATATGGACGTTGGTAAACAGCCACAACTACGTCGATCAAAACGCAGACGACAGCAAACGTCTGACAACCAGTTTGCAGGATGGCGCAAGGAAAGCAAGCGTGGACGTGTAGCATGTTTACGCTATACCTGTTTCTAGCCACCACCCGCAGCACAAACCAGTGGGCACACAAACTGATTGACGGAGTCGAGATTGAAGTTGACGAGGAGACGGCGATAATTCAAGGTGAACTAACCACATATATTACTATTACTAAACCAGAGTACCCGATAGCCCTTCTGCAAAATATTAAAGCCAGTATTAAAATTTTGGAAGCGGACACCTCCACACCGTGGTCGGTGATAGCAGTCTCTCGACTTCACGTTGCTGAACAATTCATTACCACGCCGGTTTCATGGTGGACCCCTCCTAGGACCAGACGCGGAGTGGTGAACGGTGTAGGACACGCTATGCGCTTCCTGTTTGGCACAGCCACAGATAGTGAATTGAAGGAGGTTAAGCTGGTGTTAGGAGAGATGCAACGCAACCAGGATACGACGCTCCTCTGGATTGATCAGTTCACCATTGCTATCAACCACACCTACGAAGAGGTACAAATTAATAGAAATCATATAAACTTATTAATTAAAGAAGTACAAGGTATCTCGTCCGAGCTACAAAATGGCTTGTCGGGTGTACTACGCCAAATACGCATGGTCAGAAATCAACAGGCTGTCAGTGAAATAGTCACCCTGATGGTGAGTGCCGCCCAACAGTACACCCGAAAATGTGATTTATGGCAAGAACGAAAGACACATTTAGAAGCAGGACGACTTACTGAATCTTTACTCCCCCCTTCAACACTCAAAACTATCCTCTCATCATTAAAAACACCCTGGTACCATCATTGATCCCCTTCAATGGTACTATGAACACATTCCCATCACCCCTGTCTGGAACGACGATGTGCTCATCTACAAGGTAAAACTGCCACTGATCTCACCCGAACAATGGCACTTTGTAACATTCACCACGTGGCCAGTGCCAATACACCCATGGCAAGCCACACTCATTTTACCTGAACACATCCTCAGAGACACACAGAGCGGCGGTCTAGATATATCCCCGAGATGCCAGGGAAAACACCCTCGGGTATGTAGACGAGGACTCGTCACTCACGCGGCCACTTACGGCTGTCTGACACACCTTCTTGCTGAAAAACCCTCCTACGACCCCACTTGCGCCATAGAGATGCGGCACCGCATACCTATGGACACCATTGCCCCCCACCATCGCAACGGTTTTGTGCTCACCACCAACGGCACAACACTCATTAGACGATGTGTGGGTCTAGCGGAAAGAGAAACAGTCCTACAAGCTGGAGTGTACCACATAGAGCTGGAGTTTCCATGCAGCCTGCATGGAAAAGACTGGTTGCTGCGAACAATTTTCTCCCGCAGTATCAATAAAACTTTAAACCCGGAACCTGCTCGACAACCCGTGAATGTTACTATCACAGATATGCTAACAGAAAGCGAGTCGAGCAGGCCAGTACGAGAACAATTACAGAAACTCGATGCGGTGAGGAAAATGCGACTACAAGTGGGCTCATTACGGCAAGTCCACATACCCACAGCCCGAACTAATGAACAATTGCACTGGTTAAATCTATTATGGCTCGGTACTATACCACCCAGCATTATATTAGCATACTGGAAGAGACGGTTGTGTCAGAAGAAACCCAACAAAAACAGAACTGAAATCCACTACGTCCCCAGTACAGATGTAGCTGGAGATGGGGTGATAACCTCGGATCACTCACCCTTTCAATTTGGCACAAAATCTTGCGCCTAACAGAGTTTAAATGTACATCCAATAAAACTCATTTTAGTACTTTTACAAAATGTTTAGAAATGAATGACGATAGAGTGATTTTCCCTGTTCATAGGGAGCTGACGTTTCAATGTATATTCAATAAAACTCATTTTAGTATTATTACAAAATGTTTACAAATGAATACTGATGGAGTGATTTCCAAGTTCATAAAGAACTGACGGTTACTGTACATTCAATAAAACTCATTCTAGTATTTTTACAGAAATGTTTAGAGATGAATGCCGATAAAGTGATTTTTCCTATTCATAAGGAACTAGCGTTTGAACAATGTACATTCAATAAAACTCATTTTAGTATTGTTACAAAATGTTTACAAATGAATACTCATAGAGTGATTTGCAAGTTCATAAAGAACTGCCGGTTCAATGTCATTTCAATAAAACTCATTTTAGTCTTTTTTACAAAATGTTTAGAAATGAATGCTGATAGAGTGATTTTTTTCAGTTCATAAAGAACTGACGGTTAATGTACATTCAATAAAACTCATTTTAGAATTTTTACAAAATGTTTAGAAATGAATGTTGATAGGATGATCTTCTCAGTTCATAAAGAACTGACGTTCAATGTATATTATTATTGTCATATTTAGTTTCGGTCAGGATAATATCCTGTCTCAAAGAAAGGGAGGAATGTAGAATCCAGGATTAAAATCCCAGATTCTTTATAATATACAACAAGCAACATATACATTATGCTATGAACCAAATGCTTTATGTTGCTGGCTGGGATACATAGGTGAACAGGGCGTGCATCTACATGCACGCCCATATATGCATATATATATATGTAGTTATATTACATATGTGTATATACGGAAATACTCACCTATGGATCCTATTAATTTACCATTATTATTATACCTATTATTATTACTACATTTATTCTATTATTCAGCTCTATTAAACCTCGCCAGTAGACGGACTAACCAGATGGTTTACATAACACAGGAACCACTATAATCCCCGTGTTTGTCTGGTTTATGGCTAGGCTTAATAAACGTGCTGTGATCAAGCATGCAGGGGCAATCAGTCGTGGCGCCGCCAGACATCAGGATTGCACTTCTGAGCCACTGCTATGTTTACGACCTGTTGTGTGTGCTCACTACAGACGGTCTTACCATTGAACAAACCTGATAAAGACGGCGCAATCCCCGTGTTTGTCTGGTTTATGGCTAGGCTCAATAAACGTGCTGTGATCAAGCATGCAGGGGCAATTAGTCGTGTCGCCACCAGACATCAGGATTGCACTTCTGAGCCACTGCTATGTTTACGACCTGTTGTGTGTGCTCACTACAGACGGTCTTACCATTGAACAAACCTGATAAAGACGGCGCGTATTGTTCAAAGGAAGCGATGAAAGGGTGGCGACGATGACCTGATGGTCATCGTCACCACCCCCCCCTCACGCTAACCTAGGCGGGTAGGTGGGGTTACGCTGGCGATGACACCGACGTTCATCGTCGCCTAACCCCTCCCCCCCGCCTGCTGGGCCAGGTGGCGCTGATCATCGGGACGAGCAGCGCCGATGCCCTGGCCAATGAAATGAACCCATGTATTTTAATGAATGTAATAAAACAACGGACACTGGTGACTTGGATATGATTTGGCAGTACTAAGTAAAGGAGAGCTGAACGTGGAGCGAATGAATGGCCACCACTACAAGTCACCAGTCATGTCCTATTAACTATCAACAGTTGTTGGACTTATTTCTTTCACTTTATGTCAATGCTACGGCATTGAGTTCCTGGACACTGACGACACGTCAGATGCGTTGATAAGTGTCGGGGTGAAACCCGATCTTACAGTGACATTTAAAATTGGTGTCAAAAAGTGGCATTAAGCATTATTCTACTACTACTACTGTGTCTCCATCTGCCTGAGGCCGGGTACATTAGGTAGTCAGGTAGTCCATCTACATGTATAGTATGTCTGTACGGCCATCTCCAATTCCTCCTGTCGGTTTATGCAAATTAAGCTCCGCAGCTGAGGCATAATCGTCGGCACCTTTTTTAGTTTTTAAAGTAAAGTTATGATGTTTGGTGATTTTAATGTACGTATAGGCAGGCCTACAATTTACAATGTTCATGACAACTGAGGTCAGAAGGTATAAACAGTAATTATAGATTGATGGTAATTATATTTTATATAGCCCTTCCTAATTATATATATCTAAGGTGGTATATATGGTGAATAGGCTACATGAGCATTTGCCTGTATGTCGCTGCTGCAGTAAATATTTTTCTACTAATATTATTGCTGTTATTACGTTTTTGTTTTGATCGTGCTCTCATAATTTTTATTATATATGATCTCGCTTAATCCACGTACAAAATTAATCCACAGAGAACGTTTGGCTAGCAATGTAGTTTCACACTTGTTTCTGCTCAGAAATGTAGGGCCTACTTGTTGGTTTGGTTGAGTAGTGGCGGCCATCTTGGATTTATGCACGACGGCGACTTTTATATTAAAAAATAATGCCGGAAATGAATTTCTCGTGGTCAATTTAGTTAGAAAAGTGGTATTATACATATTTCTGGGCCAAAATGTGAAAAAGTTATATTTCCAATATGGCTCTTGGCGGCCATTTTGAAAAACGTGAATAACTGAAATTGCCCAAGGGTGACACCTCCACACCCTCCAGAATCTTCAAACAGAGGGTCTGGGCAGCAGTATTCTGCAAAGAAAAAACTATATACTCCGAGTCCAGGTATACCACCATGGCTGCCGGACTATTACCAGTTTTCTGACTGACGAGCCGTTCGACTAACGTGCCTTCTGACTAATGGGCCTTCTGACTAACGGGCCTTCTGACTAAAAAACGGACACCTCCAATATTGTTTTATTCACTGTATATTTATTAAAATATATAAATGATTGTAACAAATTAGGAGCGATGAGTAAATACAAAAATGAGTGATACTGATATACACCTGATTACGTACATGGTTGATGATTGGATATGGATGGTGTTACTGGGAGTGTCCTGCTCTCGTCTGATAAGGTGTTCTAGGCATGGATGGGAAATATATCCCCAGACAGCCGAAGACTTGGGTGTCGCTGAGCAATTTAATCCTAAAACGCTGTGACCTATAATCACTCAGCTCCGCTCCCTCGATTCAGATAGTCCAAAGAGTGACATCAATTGTGTTAGATATACCCATTCATTCAAGGTTTTATCTATTGTGAAATTGCTGGACCTCATTAATTGGAACAAAAAACCCCATCCCTAAAATGGATTGCTGTCGGGTTTCATGATATGAAAAAAACGGGGAACTATTTTTGCTAAGGGAGGAGCTAAGTTAAAAAATACAGGAAATTCTTCATAAGGACTGAGTGAGTTCATGGAGAAAACAATGTAAGCAAGTTTAGGAGTGGCTTTACTCCAGACACAACCTGAGAACATAATATGAAAATGTTAGGGAAATGTTTTTGTTTTGTTCAAGAGAAGACCGCCAATGTTGAAAATTACAGGAAATGCATGACAACAATTTTAGGAGTGGCTTTACCTCGGACATCAACCTCGAAAGATGCATCCAAATGGTAGGAATACGTTTTTTGTTCAAGGGAAGACGAGCGCTAATTTTAAGAATTCTAGGAGTGGTTTTACTTAGGCAAGCAACCTGGAAAGATTTTATGAATTCTAACGTTAGGAATGATAAATAACCTGCGCAGTGCATGGTGGTATAAACCATAGCTGTATATGGCAGTCACTGAAACTTATCTTGTTATAAAGCAGGCTAATAAAATACATAAAGCCAATGTACAGTTATAACTTACTTGGGCTATTTAATAAAAAATGTTACATTATATGTCTTATATGCCAAGAGACAAACAAGAATAAACATGGGATGAAAACTATGAAAACTTACAACTGGTAGACATGACAACGGGCTACAAATGACTGATAATGTCTTAAGCACAGCAAATATGTTCGGAATAAATGAGGGAGATGGTGGTCATTTCTACCACTCATTATATCACTACTTATTCCTGTACTGTGAAGATGCCTGCGATATTTACAAAAGAACCATCTGAGCCATTTAGGACGCTCACCCGTCGGCTTCTGTTTTCCCTATTTAAATAAAGGGTTGTCTTGAAAAAGGTTATGTTTGGTTAAATCAAAGTAACGAAAAACATCAGTATCTGTCTACTGACGATACTAAATAAATTATTTATTAATGTTGGAGATTCCATGGAGGAAATACAAAAAATACACGGCACATGGACTCATGACAATACTAAAGGGAACATTCCAAAACATTGTAACTGATAAACATCAACAAAACAGGATGTGATTTCACAACGTACTTTTTCGGAAAAGGAAATTTGCAACTCATCATATTATTATATGCCCTGAGATCTCTTACCTCTCAAGACGTGATGTTCTAGCTGATCCAGCTCATTTTGTGCCAAAAAGGGGTGAAACTGGAACAAAATTCCAGCAAGCTAATTCTGTATTATAAGGTCCCTGAAACTTTTGATTTAAAGGGACTAGCTCAGGCTAAAATCATAAAAAAAATCGGTGATTTTATTTTGGCTGATTAATATGATTATATGATGTAAACATGTTCATAGACTAGACTAGAGGAAATACAGTTTTTTTTAATTTTTGTGCTGCACATTTACCAGTTAAGCTAGCTATAGAGAAGAAATCCCCGTATTTCTTATTTTTGATAACAATTTCCTGTATTTTTTTAACATTGGCGCTCTTCCCTTTAACAAGAAAATGTATTTCCCCGCCACGTTCATATAATCTCCACAGGTTGGTGTCCCAGGTAAAGCTACTCTTAGAATTGCTGTCGTTTACCATTTTGAACACCCTCAGTCCCTGGGGATAATTTCCTGCAATTTTTAACATTGGCGCTCTTTCCTTGAAAAAAACCCAGTTTTCAGTAATTTTCATATCATCTTCCCAGGTTGCTGTCAGGGGTAAAACCTCTCCAGAAATTTCTATCGTTTACTATTCTGAACTCACTCAGTTCATACGACGAATTTTCTGTAATTTTCAACTATGGCGCTCTTTCCTTGCAACAATCCATTTTAAGGATGTTGCTGGGTTTTTTTACATTAATTTTAATGAGGTTCCCCAATTTTGCCTTTTTCCCTTCAATAAAAATTGGCCAGTTCTTAGGAATAGGTTTGTTCGTGAGAATTGTTGTTGTATTTCTTGGGAAGTTAATGAATCAGATTCATGGTGAGGTTTGAATGAGTGAGGATGCAAGATAATTGTCTGTTGGGAGAACACAACTACCGTTAGTGTTGCGAAACGCAAGCCCTGCACAAAAGCAACATCGACACCCTGATTTCAACATCAACCCGACGAGGCCATTATTAATGCAATTAATCGCCTAGCAACATTCAGAGGGAGGAAGTAGGATATATTTCTATGAAAGAACTGTGGAATGTGCTCTGTAGACGTATTCATGAATTTGGCCTAATTTTGTATCAGACCAATAAGGTAATACCTAACAGAATTGGTGTCCTTGACATTCTCAATCACATGGTCAGACCAAGGAATACATGTAGCCAGGCACGTGACTATTTTTATGAAATTAACAGCTTCTTTTAACGTGATTAGCAGAGGGTGTGGTGGACCAGGGAGGGGTTTGACTACATCACTACATCTAAAATGTTATATTTGGTGTTCAACTTGGCCTGATATCTTGTGGATATTTATTCCTGACATTATGTGCTCGTGTCAGTATTGTCTGATGAGATATAGGCATACATCTGTACATGTATCATGTGTATTGACTATCCTACTAGTAGGCCTATAGTTTTATTATATAAGTCAATATACACATGTTGATTTTATGTTGGGCCAGCGTCGTAGACAATTGACATACATCAATCAAGCACCTACAGCGTAAACAGGATAGGTCTACAGCGGCCCAATGTTTTCATAATTTGGGCCTGCATCGTAAACGATGGACCAACGTTGAACCAATATTGGGTCAGTGTGACTGCACACCAGTATATGAACGATGACCCAGCGCTGGGTTCATGTTAATCCACAATCTGAGATGCTGTCCCAACATTAAACAAAAAGTGGTTGTTATCTGATCATAACTTTGGACATGCTGCTGGTATCTTTGCCTCACACAAAAGCAAGTCTATATAAACACAAGTAAAAGACGCAGATCCAACGTTGCTTTTATGCTGGGCCGACATTGTATAGGATGGACCAACTATAGTACAACACAGGTTGATCGCATGTACTGGTCATAATAATACTAGGCATATAATGACGACCATAGCCCAGTTTAGGGGAGACATAATTATATAAACTTGTCTCTCATAGGTGAAAGGAATTATTGAACCTGACATAGTTTCAGGGTCAAGTGTGGGTCACGAGACACCAGATTTTGAGGCCCTATCAGAGCGCAGCAGTTACAGGAGAGATTCTCAAAGCACTCTAGCAGGGCCACCTAGCTGTGCTAGTGTGGCCTCAGAAGGAGGCTGACTTGATGCATGCACCTTTGAATAGTGGTGTGCAATCGAGTAAACTCTCTTCTTCACACCTACATTCAATATTAACAATATCTAGTTAGACTGTTTTAAGACATTGTCTTGTTTTGTTTCCGGATAGGCTACCCCGCAAAGTTTAATTTACCTTCACATGAACATCCTAAATAAGGCAAAAATCAATGATTTTTTGCCAGAAATGGACTTGGCATGCAGAAAATCATTGCAAACCATGTGTCACACATTAAATTTGAACAAACAAAATTTTGAACAAACTATTAGTTGTCTTAACAATATATTGTTATATTTTAGATATAAAATTAACACACGTTTACACTCCTGGGCCCACTGGTCATATTAGGTTATATTCAATTTCTTATAACAATAACAATTTGTGCTTCACAAAATATAATTACAACAATATAACAAAATATTAACTCAACGATAAATGCTTGACTGTTTTCTCTTAAATATAATATCAAAATGATATATAAATGCTATAACCTGACTTCGCAGCGTCTTTTTGGGTTCGCAAAAATGATTATGTTTAAATTTTGGGATTTATCTTACTTTTTAATATGATACCACTGTGGAAATAAGTGACATGTAGGTAAACACGATAGCCTCATGAACATTAAACCGAGCGAACCACAAACAAATGGTTTGAAAAAAATGAAGATGAGGGCTATTCCATAATAATTGGTGTCACCACGGTCGTTTTCAACTTTATAAGGTAATTGTAAGCACAATACTTTAGGAAATATTTAACCGATTGCAATGATTTTTCACCATGCATCCACTTAACAAATGGTGCAAAGGTGGTTTTATAACAATTAGATAATTAGTTATCCTAGAGCAGTTTCAATAATTGTTTTGATCCCTATGATCATATATATATTATTATATTAATATATTCATAATTCCAGTTTTGATTCAATGCCGTGGTGATACCATGATCATGATGATGCCGGCCAGGGGCGTATCCAGGAGGGGGCTCAGGGTGCTCGAGCACCCCATTTAATTTCCATAGTGGTAATTTTCCAGCCAATAATTTTATATACAATTAATCCACCAGTGTCCGACGTGTTTGTTCAAGCCCCTCAACACCTATATATATACCCCTTCCCATTTAAAGGGCTGGTGTCTGGGATGCATCATTGGCGACATCAACAGATTAAAGACTCAGATTAGACAATGAACTGGGCAAAACAGGGTGTTCTATTCAAATTACCTCTGTGCAAGACTGTTCAGTTCCAATGTACTTATTTTTATCGCACTGCTCGCTTATGGAACACTTTACCTTTTGTTATCCGAGATGCTAGTAGCTTGCAGATTTTGAAGAAGAACCTGAATGAATTATATTCCACCATAGTAAACTTATTTGATGTGAATAATCGATGTACCTGGAGCCTGGCTTGTGCTTGTGTGAATTGTCGAATATAGCAGAATATTTTGTGTCTCAAACTACCTGTGCAATTTGAATCGGCTGTGAGACGGCTATTTGAGCTGTCACCAGCCACGCATGACTAGGGACGGAGGGCTCCGTTGTCGATACTCATGTGTTGGCAGCTGACGAACCGCCCCGCCTAACTTATACTAGTGTATTGAATATATATCTAGCACAAATGGCACCTTAAGTGATCGATCTATGAACGATAATCTGCGAATGTTGCATTGTGTTGTCTGCCTGGCTCGAATTCAGGCCGGAGACAGTCTCTGATATTGTTCGGAGCAGACCGACATCACTCTACATGATCACGCTTGTCATGATCTAACTTAGAGTATTACCACATGGAATAGATGGCTGTTCCCCTCAAATTTTTTTTTTTTTTTTTTCTGTTTTATTTTTAGGTTTAGTGATTTTTCAGTCGCCTTTGTTTCCAGACGAGGTGGGTCGTTACGCTGAATTTCAAAGATCTCTAATCAACTGATTTACTCCTTGAGTTTGGGATTGTTTTTCCCCCAGTCTATTATTGCATATGTGGTACTACTCAGCATATTTCGGCTGCGCAACGGCTATATGAGCTGACGTCAGTAGATGCATTCTAGGTTTATAGTATTACTTTTATTTAGGGATGTATGTAGGCCCCTGTTAAAATTAGGAGTGTCATTAGTTTTTACTATTTTTCCTTTACACATACCCTGGTTGTCTGTCTTTTTATATAATAAACAACTAAAGGATTTAGAGGTTTTAGTTAGGTTTCTACGCTTTCCAGCGTGTCCTTTTTTGCCACACTGTGTAGAGCACAGTGTAACTATTTTATCTCTGGTTTTGGTGCGGGAAACAGATGAGAGACAATTGTCGGTTATTTTATTTTTTATGTGTACATATCGCAAAATTTATAATCCATACTATGTATGTACATTTTTAAATAGCATGTACAAAAAAGCATTGCTATTTTAAACACCGGATATGATGCTGCCTTACATGATAAGTATGGCAACACCTATAGCCAGTGAACAGTTGGTTTTATATTATACTATCATATTATTTTATTATCTAATTTTAATTCACTAATATGGTTGATAGGCATTGTACAGGTCGTCTCGACCTGTTCCCGTCAACCAGAGTTAATAACATGTTAAAAAAAATGCCTAATTAATAATAATGATAATGTACTATTTTTGCATGTTTTTAACTGGAAGTCAAATAAATGATAGCCACATAGCCCTTATGTGGCGACAGAAGCAAATCTTGACCATTCAGAGCACCTAAAAGTAGGAATTTGTTGCGAATGGTTTTCTTTCTCCTGTCCACACTTAATTAGTGTGAGATAGAATTTTTTTTTTTTAAAGAAACAGTAAAATATATCAACTTTGTGTTAGTCTTGGCCAATAATTGAAACGTCGAGCGAAACTTGCAACAACGTTATGGAGAATAAATATGCTAAGATTCATGATAATTATCATAGAATACCTTGAAACAACGTTGTTCCAAAGTAGATATGCTAAGATTGATAATAATTATCATAGACTATCCTACCCTATGATAATTATAACACACCACAAGAACAATCCACAGTAGGCTATGCATGGGGATCGCTTGAAACGGACAACGGCTTAGAGTTGGACGTGCTGCCCTCTCAAACACTTGGCGTTGCATAAAATAAAAAAAGGACCACGGTATAAAGATTATTCCTCAATTACCATGATTCTTTCACCTGGTTGATGGCGAATTTATTTCTCAAGAGATATCATCTCTGAGACTCAGTCTTGAGAGCAAATGGATAAAAAACAGGGTCGCTTTTTCAATTTCCAAAATTTAAGAACCTGTTTGAATTTTTCGTATTTTCTCAGTGCAATATATAGACCTCCAGTATAGCCACTGACACGAAATAATTCAGATACAGCTGGGACTCATCAGTTTTTTTCACCAGAGACAAAATCAAGAATAAGAATTGAAAATTGGCAGTAAATTGTTTTAAAAATGTGGAACTACAACCAATACTAACACAAATATCTGATATAGGCCTAACTGATGATGAACTGGAATATAACATTTGCATTAAAACATATTCTGCCATAGAGGAGGGTGGCAAATTAATAAGGGTGAAATAAAAATAAATATCTCAGGAATTTTAAGTGATCATTAGTAAACGTTGTAAGCATTTTAATGGTCCACAACTTTTTTCAATGACATGTTATCAATTTTAATAAATAATTCTTGCCTAATTAGGCCGTACATAATTGCATACTCGGCATTCCACAAACAAGGTTGCTTATTTATTATCACAATGAGGGTGACCCAACGTTTGATTAATATTATTGTTGTTCCACCGTCTGCTACGCTGGCCAAACATTAACGCAACATTGGATCGACAGCTGTTTATTTTTATCTAGCTCATTTAATATGTCTAGTAGTTCGCACTCGCTATTAAATGAGCTAATGATCATGTTTACGTTTTTTCCCATTGTGTGTTAGCTTGAATAGTTGGACTAGAGTAGGCTAGGTTAATCTGTCATTAAGTTAAAACGGACATTTCAGCCAGTATCTCATATCTTCGTTTTACAGCAAAGATACCACGAAATCGCACTATTTGATGTTTATTTTTTCAAAATTTTGCGGAGGCATGCCCCCTATAGGTCCCTGCTGTTGAATGGTTTCTTTGAAATCTGAGCACCCCCCTCAATTTATTTCTGGATACGCCATCATGGTATGCTTTTGATGGGACAAAAATAAAACATCTTATTATGGCCGTTTGTAATACCATGCTGGTTGTTAGCTGCCTTATATAAAGGGGCTAGATAGCGATAACAATCATCTAGGACAAGAATCAAGACTGATACTTTACCTGAAGATAATATCAACATGTTGCGCTCAACCTGTTTATTGATGGTTGTGGTCATCCTGTCTATTGGATGGCAGCAAGTCAGCTGCAAGTCAGCCGCACAGGGACGAGCTAAAAGAGGTAAGATACACACATGGGTGATACAGATTAATTATTTATGTAGTACTATAATAAGACATTCTCAGTATTAATCAATAAAGACGATTAATGTCGCGGTTCTCATGGTTATATTACTGTTGTGTTTTATCTATCACAGATGTTGAGGAAGATTTGACTGCCATTGAAGCCATACTAGCAGATGTGTGTAAGTGTTACACGAAGTGTGTCATGAGTGAATGTGGTATAAATAAACATAATAAGTGACATTTTGTACAGTATAGATACATTACACTATCCAGAGGAGCATATAGACATATTATTGATAAAGCTATATCACAAAAGCCGATGATAGTAGGTTTAGGACAGTCGAGGTCTACGATAAATAGAAGCCTCCACAGGCGCGGATCTAAAGGGGGGGGGCTTGGGGGGGGGGGGGGGGGGCTTCCAGTGGGGGATTAAAAAGAATGTCCTGCAGTGTCCAAAAGAAGCCAGAAAAGTCAAATATTTCCGCAGAAAATTGCTCTGAAATGCAGCAATTGAAGCCTTAGATTTCAATATTTTACGAGAAAGCATGGGGACCCCTCTACTGATAGTGTGTAAGTTGACAATTCGGAGATACCGTCGTTCAAAACCTGGATCCGCCACTGCCTCCTAATAGACACAACAGAATATTTATAAAAACTGATGACTACCATAATAACAATAAAGACTAGGCGTTATGCTACATCCCGGTAGGCCTACATTCTCAAACACTAATTTGTTTTTTGTATCTATGTTGCAGCAAACAATGTTATAAGGTTATGTATTTGGTAACATCAGTAGGCCTTTGTTCCTTTGATGAGAAGGGGTATGCATATAATATTACTTTCGTACTTTTATTTAATTTTTATTTAAAACGCACCCTCTGCCCAAAAC
The DNA here is from genome assembly GCA_964017125.1 of Flabesymbios commensalis. Lineage (NCBI taxonomy): Eukaryota > Metazoa > Annelida > Polychaeta > Terebellida > Flabelligeridae > Flabesymbios > Flabesymbios commensalis. The sequence goes on along the minus strand of OZ024910.1, from coordinate 6,980,108 downwards.
CCACACCCACTACTTTCTCAGCAGCAAACACGTGGGCGTTTTGAGAATGATGGATGGGCGTTTTAAGAACAAAAATGGAATGAATGAGGTTTTAGTCCACCTGTGGGCATGTAGGCTAACTGGTATTTGGTATTAAAACAATATTAAAACTAGTCCTTATCTTCGGAAGCGATTGGTCTTGACTGTATATTTAAATCGATGGTGGTTTGACTTTTAGTCATCCTGGAATTTATATGCATTAAATTGCAATGCATGATTTCGTTCGCATGACATATCGTTAAATTCGGGTTAAAGCAGTTTTGCTTTACTGAACCTTAATATTTACAGTGAGTCGGACTCCACTCAAGTGAAAGTTGACCACGACATGCATGTGGTGGGCCCACAATGCTTACTCGGCGAATCACGAGAACCTACCTACCATTGAGTTGTGGTTGATATACATTTTCAAGAACATGAAGAATACTAATTAAGGGATCTGATATTTATGCAGTAGCCAGGGACGGGAACAGACAAAGCGAAGCTTAAATGAGTCTGAGCCAAAATAATCAGTTCTGAGATGTTTTAATGTTAAAGGAAAACAACAGATTGCCTTGTCTGCCTCTGATACTGGCTATATGGCCTGCTCCCCCGGGTTATTTATCACAATATTTAATTTGATATCCATTACTTTTGACGTATATTTTATTGACAATTGCTGTAAAAAGTCATTTCTGACTTATTTGACATAAACAGGATATGTACATATGTCCTACAAATAGTTAATTTTGTAAAATCACAGGTTATTTTTAAAATTTGTACATGCCGACTATTTTAAAATCAGTCAAAGTACATTTTTTTAAATATTTATCATTAGGCCCTACTAAAATTCTTTCAATTGTCTCATTTTATGTAAGTTTTAAACCACGCTTAGATGCCACCAGATTGACATGGACAACGGCACATTCAGATTTAAATTGAAGTCTCCCTCCTTTGGAAAATCCTGGATTCGCCCCTGCTCCATATAGCCAGCCATTAGATTTACTTGTTGGGTTGTGGGCAACTCGCCTGGTATGAGAAAACACAAAAAAACATATATGATTGAATGTAATGGCGTCACATAGCACGCAATTGTTAGGGTAGGCTTATAATTTGATGCATAATTTGGATTACCCATATTCACCGTCAGCTGTATCGCACGTGCCCCGGAAACCTGTTTAGTCTTCACAACTATAAGCGCAAATTTGTTCAGACGTAAAATATTTTCTTGTCACATTTTTTCTAATCTTACTAATACTGCTGCTGTTGCTGCTGCTGCTGTACATGCTACTGAACTACTACTACTACTACTACTACTACTACTACTACTACTACTACTACTACTACTACTACTACTACTACTACTACTACTGCTGCTACTGCTACTGCTACTACTACTATTACTAGGCATACTTCAACCACTACTACTCATTTAATGTGCTAATATGATTCTGTTTAGTGCCAGAAAATATTGCCGCGGTCATGGCTGGAATAAGGGAGGTTCGAGATGCAATTGGTGAGTGTTACTCAGAGTGTATCTACATATATCTTGTGTAAAAGGTGATAATATAAAAAAACACAAGAACATATTAGCTTTGTGCGCTAATCCTTTAGAATTGAGAATTACATTGTGCACAATGGTTCACTAGGCCTACAAGTTGACAACATTTGTAGCCTATTCCCCCATCATCATGATTTACTCATGTGTGAGCCACAGTGCAAATAGGTACGTTGTTGGCTTTATTTTAATCCGTTGACTTGTATAACACCACTGTTACTATTCTATCACCTAAGGTTTTATTGTAATTGTATTTTGTGGCAGATGATGGGGAAGCTGCGGTGCATGAGTTGAGAAAATGGTTGAATCAGAAGTGTGAGTGTTACTCAAACAAATTAGATTTTGTGCACCAATACCTTGAATTAGTCAGATCATCTCGAGTAGCCTAGATGGGTTCTTTCTAGACATCCATATGTATCGATATTTTAAAAATAATTATTGCGTTATAAATCGTTGCTTTACAATATAAATCTAATTTTTCCTATATTTTTTGACAGATCAACATGTAATTTTAGAAGATTTGAAAGCCGATCTGACGGGAGCTGGTAAGTGTTACATAGGATGAATCACTAGTAAAACATGGACCAACATATAATGTTGACCAATTGAGATTATGTATTACACTTGTACTTCATGTTTGATATGGTCACTGCGCTCGACATCCGCATATTAGCCAGTATATGTTTGAAAAAGTCACATCTATTACCTAAAAATAGTTACATTTATTGCAATTGATATATGTGAAAAACAAGTTGTTTTCTAAATGTCCATTTTCCAGACAGCTATCAATTTGAATTCAATTAATTATTTTGTTAAGAGTAAATCTTGCATAAAATTTTAATCTTTTACCCTCTGTAACCAGTGTTGTGTTGTGCGGTTCTGTACAGTGTATTTTATTATTATATATTAATATTCTGTTTTATCTTACAGACCAGGCAACAATTGAGGAATATTTTACATGGCTTATGGAAGGGCTTTGTAAGTGGAATGTTGTATTATTTGTATAAACAAGGCTTGAATGGGAGATCTGGTTGTCCACACCACTGGACACACATATTATTACTCTTTGTAGGTTCATAATGTACATGACGTCACGTGTACACTCAATGGCGGTGAGTTTACGTCATGTACGGTATGAAAGTACAAATCACAACAATATGAACAATATGTGAGCCCAGTGGTCCATCGAGTACTTCCATCCTGACGCAGCGTTGTCCCGTTACACTCAAACCCTGACAACAAAGAGGCTGTGTCCATCTATTTGTGACCCCACTCCAGGAGGACACACGTGTCTCGCCCGCAACAACCCCCGAGATTAGACATCAAAGTTTACAGCTGATTGCCGGTAATCAGGGTTCGGTTCCCGGTCTCGGGCGGTTTGAAAGAAACAAAAAATGTTTCTTCCCCATCCACGTGTGAAAGTCAGTATTGCGGGGAGCCTCCGTGACCGAGAGGTAGCGTTCTCGGCCTTAGACTGCCAGGGCTGGAATTTCGAATCCTGTGTCTAGAGGACAGTGTCATCTCAATCATCTCACCATCCTCAGGAGGTTCTCCTGGCCCAGTTTAGCCTATATGTGCACAAAGGTGGCCTAAAGCCCGATTCATTTCATTTCATTTCATTGTGATCCACCATAATTATTGCGGGTGAATTCAACTCTACGTGAAATATATCAAATTATCATTTTAACGTGATTAACAATTACTCATTTAAATGATTTACGTGCTCGTCAGTTTTCATAAAGTACTTATGAAATATATCTGTATCGACATTTCCAGAACATTTCATGCAGCATACACATTCACTGAATTCATGATTTGTTCAGGAAATTGTTCCTGTGCATTAAATCTACGTGCTGGTTAGTTTTATTTCAGGAACATTTTAAGACTATTAGTTTAATGTTAAGAATTGATCAAATTCTCATGAAGGTATTATGATTTGTTCATAAACATGATATAAAACGATCATCAACCGCTCTTATAACTTGTCATATGCATTCAAAGAGTTTCATGGCTATCATCTCAAGTGAGATATACAGAAATACATAATACACTGTATTATGTATTTCTGATACCATGCATATTGACGCTCTCGTTACAACACACAACAGCTATAACAACATGATTATTATTTATGATTATGCTTATGATTTATGATTATTATTTTTTAGTATACACGTCCCGGGCCAATTACAGTTACTATTAGAGTGAGTAGACCTATATTTATGTAATCCTTCTACTTTGAAACTCGACAAAATGAATAAACAAGCACCGTGCGTTAATTTCATAGTTATTGATTTCAACAATTTATGGAACGGGAACATCATAGATTATTTATCGTAATATAATAAGTGCTTTAAAGAGGATTTCCATTTAAATTGTCAATCAAATTATTAACGTATATCCGTTCCAGTTTCTGAAATTATTCAGCTAAGTGTATTGCAGGGTAAGTAGGATGTATTTAAGAGACATTGATCACTTTTAATATTACTTTTCAGATGACGTAGAGCACGGGATAGAATAGGATCTTGACAACCCAGCTATGGACATGACTTCAACTTACAGACAACATTGTATCTAATATCACAGAAATGTTTGAAGAATTATTAACATTTCATTGAAATAAAGCAATATTTAAAATGACATACAATGTGTGGTTATCTTTTTGTAAGTGTGGGAATGAATCCTCAAACAGGATCGACGAAAAAATTCAACTTCTGGATATCAGATTGTTTTTACATTTTTAGCACTATGAAAAGGCGAAATAATTAGTGGAAAAAAAAACAATAAAACCCTAGCCGAATCTTCCTTGTGTAGTAGTAGTAGTAAATCATTTCTTTACGTCACTTTTCGGCACAAAAGGTTTTTTAAGTGACATTGTAATGCGATAAAAACGTTGTAGTCAATTGATGAGATGAAATGATGTACAGGTGATGATGTGAGGGTGGGGGTGATAGGGCGTAGTGGGTTATTGAGAGTGTTTCCTTCGTTCGCCCGATAAGGGGTTCTGGGAATTTCTAGGGGATCTACCCCCAGACATGCCCAGACGGCCGGAGACTTGGGTTTCGCTGTGCAATTTAATGCTAAAACACCGTGGCATTTCGCGCAGCTCCGCTATCCTCGGGCCGAATAGTCCCCAGAGTAACAATAGGAAGGGTAACTCCCTCTGGGTAACTCCATTCATCCCACGTGAGAGACCTAATGTCAAACACGCTATTGCCGGTTATTTAAGGCTACCACAGCCTACACCAGCGCCAGCACTGATGCGAGAGCTGCATTAGCACCACCGTTGAGCGAAGGAGCCAGGGTACGCCACTGGCAATCTGCCCAAAGATTATGGCCAGATACGAGGAGGCTGCAGCTTCCCTTGGATGATTGCTGTAGACTAGTGCTTCCGTACCATTCCATACAGCATGCAACTGACGGAACAGATCCCTAATGACCCTCCCCGGATGGGGGCAAAAAGTACTATTACTAGCAATCATCCTAGTACCCCTCCTCTTTGGGGAAAGCCTCGTTTTGAGGTAAAAGCCAAAATATCCGCCGATAAACCAGTAATTTAGGTAAATCGTTATATAAATCCCTAGCATTTGCAGAGCTAAACACCGTAGAGCCACATATAATATGTCATTTCGTACTAAAAATGTTCTAGGATTCCATTTTGAATTCCTAAGAGATCCAGCTGGGGTCATTTTTTAAGGTCAACGTTAAATTAGACCTCAAAATGTGACATATCTGGGGGGTTTTCGTGCACACATGCCAAAATTTAAAATCGGCGGTATATTTTACTTTTGTTTTATGGAATATACCAATATAATTTTTGTTTCACTTAAATAACATTATTATAATAATATATTACACGCCTACGTACATACCTGAAATGTCAGGCAATTTTGTGGTGGTAACATCAGCCATGATAGATTATGCCTGGACTCTCTATTCAAATCCTTAAATGTCATGCATCTCTAAAACGTTTCAACATAATTCCTCCAGAGCCATGTAACCACAATGACTTTGATACCCGCGTTATTCAGCATGCAACATGCTGCAGAGAAGAAACTGGTGCTACTCAATGAGATGCCATCAATTTTGTTCTGATAGGTGAGGATAAATAATTATGGGTCGACTTTGGGGTTATTTCCATACATATGTCCACTGAGATATGCATAATTCTACCTGTATTTCACTCGCTGACTGGATGCGATACGACGTCATTTTTTCAGGGACTGGCAAGAAATCAGCATAATATATACGAATGGTGTTCTTTTGAGTGCGATATGGGAGAATACTTGCCCCAGTGGCTGAAATAGGCTTCAGCCACAGATTGATCGCGTACAAAATCGTGGGACATTTCTTTGGACTGTCATATCGGAAAATATCGGGGAGTAATCAGGTCAAAAATAGATTTTTTAGAATCAGTAACATTTCAGTTCCATGCCCGCATGCTCAGCTCAGAGGTCGCACAGTCAATAAAAAGTTATGGATATTTTTCGGACCTTGGGGTCGGGATCGCTCTCAGTCACCGCCATGTTGAATTTTTCGGGTGAAGCAAATACATCCATCCACGGCTTCAGAGAGGACGACACGGCAAGGACAATACAGCACTCGACCAATGAATAAGGTGTGAACCTATAGACTAACAACTTTCTCATTGGACTTGAGCTGTATTTTCACATATCGCACGATAAATGTGCAACATTTGTATTTTCTCACACGACATGCCGTACATTACAGCTCTTTTTATAAACAGAGTGCGATATGGGCTGATACTGATATACGTCTCATAGTGAAAATCAATGAGCAAAGTGGGTGTGGGTGCCGATGCCGGAACTAACCCCTGATTCTGGGTGGGGTGGGGCAAAACGCCTTACCTACCGGAAAAAAGCTTATAATTATTTGACTCTTGGCATTTCACAAAATGATGAAGGAAAATGATGAATGTTGAAAACATAACGCTCTATATCCTTGAACGTTTTGAGAGAAGCTCCCGTTTTTATGAAAATAACATTAATTTTATCTGAAATGGGCGTTTTGATCCTCACATGGGGCACCCCATGGATCAAACTCCCCTTCCTAAAATTTGATAGTTGCATACAAGCGATGTTTAAAGTGTTTTCTGGCCATACCACTATGTCGGACGTATGTGAAATCCAATGAAAGACAAATAATGAATCTTCTTCAATTCTTTCGAAAATTATATCAATTTAATTTGAGACCTTGGTCAAATGACGAACATCTTGGAAAATGTTGAATTTCTGAGTTATGCTACAAACTAAAAAACACGGGTCTTTATGGCAGACCAAGCCTAAGAAGTTCAAGTTAATGATTTAGTTGTAGCCATTTTGAAGTTTTGTTTGGCTTACGTGTTTTTTGAAAGAGTTCTTCCATGTGGTCATGAACACCAATTCAACTGGTGGGGTTTTGCAATTTGACAGATTTCTATACCCCACTACTATGTCATGGGCGTTTTGCCCCATGAGCCACTTAAAAAAACATGCCTTTACATCATTTAAGTTATTATCAATCGTTTTTCAATATTTAAAGTTAATACCTATCCTTTAATGTCTAGAGATTTTTCTTGGTGATAATAACTCGAGCTCAGAAGATTCAATTTGACTGTTTGAAATATTACATGAACATGCCCTGTTTGGGAAACTACCCCCCCCCCCCCCTTGTACAAACTTGCCAATTTTCCTTTAAAAAATGATACATTCCAATTTCATGAAGGCTATATTTAAATGCATAAAATATTCAAAATTGTCTATAATGGCATCAGAATAAGGATGTGCGTTTTACCCCACTAGGGCATTTTGTCCATACCCTATTTTGGATTATGGTCAAACAGACTAGTAAGGGACGCGCATTAGATACCTGGGGAGAGGGGAATGGCTAGAAGAAATACGAAAAAAGTTCGTCGCCACAAAAGTCGGAAAATCTGGGCAAAAAAGAAGTTTTTTGAAGGAATTGATGAAAAATATGTTGACCGGAATAAACTAGCAAATAGTAACATACAGAATCGGAAAGATATAGGGGCCTACCACAAAATCTGATATGTTCGTTCTTCATAAAAACAAAAAATGTTTACCGCTAAAAAAAGTTTTCTTACATAAGAACAATTACAACCAACAACAAATCTAGTCCCCCACCCGCTTTGACCCTTAGAGGAATATAACATTGCAATAACAAAATATGCTATTTCGTTTTGTTTTAAATCCTGTCCAGGGGCAGATGTGAATCGTGCCAGACAGTTTATTTTCACACATGGTGCACGCAGTTTTTATTTAATTTTTCGAATTTTGAATTTATCTCCCACCAAAGAAACACTCGTTTAGCATATCAAGCGTGCTGCGTATTTAAAGCCGGCCATGTCTCAGGCCAGTGTCTTGTTGGCTGGATCGTGGGGCTGGGAGGCGACTGATTCCGGATGCAAGCCATCCTAGACATCCTTTTAAATGTTACTATGAATTTGACATTGTCTAGCACTACGAACATGTTATTTTTAAGTTTGAAGAGTTTATACATTTCATACAAAACATTTCTTCGAAAAAAGCCTGTCAACAACTGATGACGCTATGGCGGACTTTGCGGTCATCTTCATATTTACATCATAATAATATGTAATCAAGATGACAAATGCATCAAACTATAATCTAATTATTTTAAAGTTAAAAATTAAAGACTATCGTTGGTAAAAACGGATTATTTAAAAAAATTAAGGTGTTTTCGAATTAGTCGAAAATGAGGTATTACACAAGGTTCTGAGCTATTCTGTCAAAAGTTAAAAATTCAATATAAGCGACGGCAAGCATCTTGGTTTTTACCCCTAGATGACCTTGAATCGTGAAAATAACCATGCCAATGGAATTAGTGTATTCAAATTAATCAAAAATGAGGTATTACATATAAGATTATACGGCTATTATGTCAAAACAGTAAAATTCAATATGGCCGACGGCAACCATCTTGTTTTTGTCCCCTAAATGACATTTTTTCGCAAAAATAACCATTTCAATGTAATCAGTGTATTAAAATTAGTCAAAAATGAGGAATTATATGAGATTCTAGGGCTATTCTGTCAAAATAGCGGCGGCCATTTTGGATTGATGCAAATAAGCATATGAAGGAGAAAAATGAAGCATCGCCTCTATATTAGACGACATGTGTGCACAATTTCAGGACTATTTCCAGATTTGACCGCAAATTTGTTGATGCCTGCCACAAAGGTAGGATTCAAACCAAGCCAAAGCCATTCCAGATACACCATACCACTCAGCTAGTCTATTTGTTAGAGTGTTGTGGTCGATAGTATCGAACGCCGCAAACAAATCAAGTAATGTCAAAGCTATGACATGGCCCTTGTCAAGATAAACTGAGATGTCATTGTGAACTCTTAACAGGGCTGTCCCAGTGGAATGGAATTTCCGGTACGCAGACTGCATTGGCTTGTTCAATTTGTTGGAGTTTATGTGAGCTTG